>OZ023319.1:26931177-27531177 GCA_964007375.1 Ophion obscuratus
CCAAAGCATCATTAATAACGTCGATAAGGGTTAAGACGCAGAGAGAAAACATGTGACAGTGTACAAGAAACAATATTCTAACCGCCCATCTCACGGAGCAAACATAAACATGATTTTGCGCCTGATGATCGGTTCGGGTTTTGTCGCTGCATCAATTTCTCCATCGTGTACTTTCAATCTTTACAATTAATAAATTTCACATCTTGTTTACTTTACAGTATTATTATTGCTGTTCTTATTATGTTCTTTTTAATTCTTTTACTCCACTCGATTAATGAAATTCATTAAATTGCCAATTATCTCGGGAGGAAGATGGAGAAACGGCGAGCGAATGTAAAGAAAGGCGTGAAAGAACAAACATTGGGTTATCGCGAATTGTAATGTGTAAACCACATTCATTATTTCCACTATTTAAATAACTAAGAAGACCGCCTCACTCTTTATGTAATAGCTTGAAGTCCGCGTACTCAAGGAGATTGTCCCTTTGGCCAGGGCAAATAAACTACTTAAGTATTTTGCAGGCTAATGAAGGTCTAAGCCACTCTGAGGCCGGAAAAATAGGCTTTTTGGGGATTTTTTTTCAAACAAACTGCAAAATAAATCGAGATTACAAAAAAGGGTGTTTATCATACGTATCAGTGACTGTATACAGCAATTTTTGTGAAGCGATTCATTTCAAAATGGCGGCTGTGCAGCGTTTATGTCAAAACTGCATTTTTTAAGTTGGCCGGAAACATAACTCAGACAATTTTCAACCGATTCACTCGAAATGTTGAATATATCTTGAAAAATACATTGTCTATGGAAGTACGTAGGATTTTTTTCTTATATTGCATAGTTCATTTGTTATTAACAATTATTTGACGACTTTTTAGGCAAGTTTTTGGAAAATCAAAAATTTCGTCAGATAATTGTTAATAACAAATGAACTATGCAATATAAAAAAAAATCCTACGTACTTACATAGCCAACGTATTTTTTAAGATATATTCCCCGTTGGGAGTAAATCGTTGAAAATTGTCTGAGTTATGTTTCCGGCTGACTTAAAAAATGCAGTTTTGAGATAAACGTTGCACAGCCGCCATTTTGAAATTAATCGCTTCAAAAAAATTATTATATACAGTCACTGATATGTATGATAAACACCTTTGTTTGTAATGTCGATTTATTTTGTAGTTTTTCTGAGAAAAAACAACCCCAATTGGCCTTTTTTTCTCGGCCTCTAGAGTGGCCTAACCCCTTAAATATTTCCCACTTTTTATAGTCGCGACCTAGAGAGGGAGAAACGAAGACGAAAATTTTATTTGAATTTGAAAAGCGGAATGAAAAAATTACCCAAACGAATGATGAAGATGATCATAATGAACAATACAAGAATAAAACAGGTGTATTTATAGTCAGCTGAGATTATTTTTTGATCGTGAGGAAGATCTCGAAACGAGCGATTCGTCTTAGCAATGTGGAAGCGAAGTTCAGAAACAATGCGGGCATTGTATTGCATGTTGGATAGACGACATGAAAATGAATAAAAAGGGAGAAAGAGGAAGAGAGAGAGAGAGAGAGAGAGAGAGAGAGAGAGAGAGAGAGAGAGAGAGAGAGAGAGAGAGAAATGCGCAGCGCAAGTTGCGTGTTACACATAAGCGCAGTGATCGTATGTACAACACTAGCACACTGTACGCGATATTTTAGTATTATTACGGTTGAACCCACGAGGCATATGCACCAGGGAAGGTCTCCTCGTTTCCAGTCCTCGTACATTTATGAACTGACGCGTATAGTTGCGAGTGTTCTGGCTATTCCCGATAAGGTGGAGGCCAGGTGTGTTTCTTTAACCGTGTTATGTGTATATACACGCATTCGTACGTCCGCATCGCATCGTCAAAGTTCGTGCGAGAAGGAATGTTTTCCTTTTTTCTCTTTCGCAACGCATATACTTCGAATACACAAAAGGTCGTTTCAATGCAATCTAGCTGCTAGGACTGGAGCACCATCTATCCAAAGAACTTGAATTTCGGTGCTAACAGCTATCCCGTCGTTAACCAAAGCCCTAGATTCCCGTAAAGTGCGGAGCTTCCGCTGCGCGCCGCTAGATCGCGCCTGGCGGGCTCGCTCTCGCCGGTGGACCACTCCATCCAAATGACTATAAGGCTTCGGCGCTCCCGAGCTCTATGTGTCGTCATTTGCACCGAAAAAAATCGGCTTGCAGTATATGTCATAGCTATGCATAAGTCCGTAGCGAAATTCCGACCTATATCGTTCGTAGTTGTTTGTCCCGTTGGCACACGAATCAACCATGTGAAGTATCGTATATTAAGGGGGGCAACCACTTTAGGAGACCGAAAATTAGATAATGTTTTTGGATTTTTTTATTGCGAAGAAAAACTGGGATTTCCGCAACTTTGACAATAAATTATTTGTATTTTCATACATCTCTGGTAATTTTTTCAAGTTACTTCATGCATTAATTAGGGAGTAATCCGCTGTGTCCCTTGGCGTGTCTTCATCGTCGTTGTCGATTTGCGGGAATTGTGCAGCTCGCAATTCGCATCTGATATAGTCCAGCAAATTATTATACATTCTTGAGATGTTTTTTAAGAACATGAACCTAGATTGTGAAAAAAAATCGAGAATTGAATGTCGGAATGTGTTTGAAAAAAAAAAATTCGATTTTCAGCATTTTCCCCCGGCATTTTGCAATAATACATATGTTTTAAACAATCTGATCTTTGCAACTTTAGGTTCATGTATTAATGAATTATATTATGTAAACGTGTTCCAAATTTGAAGATGATCCATCGATAATGTCGTTTCGAGAAAAACACGAATGAAAGTTTCAGTATACGTAAATGGTTGCGCTACCTGTTCTCACTAAATCGTCTGTCGTTTGGTCACTTTTCAATATTGTAACTTGATTTTTTTCGCATATACTCGAATATGTGCACTCTGAGAAAAAGCAAAATAAAATTGAACGTTTTGACCCGTCACATTGGTTGGGAGTCGAGCGCTTCGAAGTCGAGCGGAGAGTTTTTATAATATATATACATACCGTTAGAAGGAACACGAAGATCGTTTTGAAATTTTCAGGGTGCATTTTTAAGATATTTTGCTAACGATTTATGAAATTTCAAAGAAATTGATTTTTTTTAAGCATCTAAAGTGGTTTTTTTAAGCATCTGAAGTGGCTTTGAGTGAAAGCTGAAACTTGTGGCCACCTTTTAAAAAAAAATCACCAAGATCCGTGACGTATACGAAGTTTAATTATATTTCGAACATGGAAGGAAAAAACCAGCCTGATATTTGCGTGCCGTACGAACTGAGCGAAAACTATTTAAGCGGTCTTCTCACTTTAGACGATAAAAAAGGCAATTTTTTTGATAGGTTTATATTATAGATATTGTTATTAAAGATGTTACACTTAATAAATACACTTTCGAAATATACATTACATTTTTTATGTATTTATGTAACCCAAACAAACTTTAAACGCGTTTTTTTCACAACAACGTTTTTCGACGGCTTCGACGAATTTAAACCACATATTCTCTACAACTATAGCTATAGCGCATATCAAGGATTTTTTTAAATTTCGATATTTACTATTTTTTTGCCAAAAACAGTTAAAAAAACACGTTTTTTTTAAATCTCTGCCATTTTGTTATTTTTGCATATATCAAAAATCGTATAAAATGCGCTATAGCCATTAACATACTGACTCTAAAACCGTTTGATTTTTCGGTTCGGATGATCCATCTCCGAGATTTCATCAACAGCGCAGACTGGAATGGGAATTAAAATAATGTTCAAGATTTTTTTTAGTTTTTTGGACATTATTTTAATTCCCATTTTCGTCTATAAATAGTGACTTGGTTAAATGAAAAACAATTTTTAAATGTATTTTGAAAGGGTATTTATTAAGTCCTAATAAGTAAACCCATCAAAAAAATTCATGAAAATAGCTGTTTTTTAGCGTCTAAAGTGAGAAGACCACTCAATGAACCAAATTTCTGCTGACGATTTGCTGCTCAAACGCAATCAAAATGACCATTTTTAAAGCGAATGACTACTGGCGATGTAAAGTGGACTGTCTACAAAAATGTGAGTCGAAAAAGATCATGATCGAAGCTCGGGGAGGCTGCTCAGATGGTCGCAAAGGCTGCATTAGAGCTGAAGAATGCCATGCTCTGTATCTGGTGGGATTGGAGAGGAATCATCTATTATGAGCTGGTGCCACCCAACGAAACGATTGATTCGACAAAGTACTGCTCGTAATTGGCCAAATTAAGGCCTTATACACGCGAAAAATTGCAAAAAATTTCATTTTTTATTATTTTTTATTCCATTAGCCTGAACTGTTAGGAATATTGTTAGGAATTGTGCACAGACTCAATATAATTGAATAAATAAAGTCCCTACTACTTTTCTCCTACCATGCATGCAAATAAGTCTCGTGTAGAAATTTGTTGAGGGGTCCCCAGAACCTACCGCGTCTCTGTAGGGATTTGATAGGGACGCACGTAGAATATCAACTTTGGAATTCAAGTGGATACCGTGGTATTTACCGAATGATGTCGTTTGAGAAGCTTTTATTTGAAATTCGTTTTTTTGGAAACACTTTTAAAAAAATCCTTCGAACCTTCAAAAATATGATGCATATTCGTGCATAGCCGAAAAAAAAACAGATTTAAAGTGGATTTCGAGCTGTTTTTAAGGGGAGTCTCCGAGCGTTGATAAGCGCACGATGCCACGCCGGTAGACACAGTACCAGATACACAAAATACCGTCTAAAAATTTAATCCTGAAGTAAAAACCGTTTCCAACGAGAATCACGTAACCCACCGACTCAAGAAGCTCCAACGCTTCTGCAAATTCACTCGCGCATTTCTTTCCTACTGGGTATCGAAAAATTCAAGTACGTTTTCATCAAAACCATGTTTTTGAAATCGGCACACAGCAGAACTCGTACAGCTTTCGCCTAATCGACTTGAAATTTTAACTGCAGCTTCTCAGATTGTTTTAACAGTCAAGTACGAGCGCTATTTTTCGATTAATTGAAAATTGTGAAGAATATATCACTTTTTAATGAAAATTATGGTCGAAAAAACGAACTTTTTTCAGTCTTCTCTATTCTTTTTCATTGCTTTTTAACTTCATCCCGTACTTGATTGCTAAAACTAATATAATTAACGAAAATATTTCACTCTTAGCTCAAGGATTCAATTTACGACGGTTCCACTGCGTGCCGCGGAGAGGGTTGGCTGAAAAGCAGCCGTGCTATAGCGACTCGTGCGCCGCCATTTTCCATTTTTTTGACAAATAATTTTTTTTGTACACACTTCAATATATACCTAATATAGCCTACAAAATTTTGGACGATGTATTTTATCCATTTCTTTTTTAAAAATTCCAAACAAAACGGTCCGAAATGGGCAGTTACAGTGGTGCCCTGCCTTAAGTTAGAACGAGCACGTTCTCTTGATTTCAGAATCAGTTCAGAATAATTCTCCATAAAACATATTTATCCCCTATGAGAAGATATAGCAACACCGCAGAACAGTATTGTTCAATATTTCGAGAAAAAAACAATTATCGTGTTCCGAAAGTTAAAAACTTTTATCATAAAACAAATATTTGGGTTATAAATATTAATATTTTATATTGGTTATGTTATCTTCATTAATTCATAAAAGTGTTGGTTAATTCAAAACTAATTAAAAACTTTGTTCGATTAAAAATTACTACCAAATAAAAATTTGTGCTGCAGTGTTATTTTAAGGCTTTAGGCCACAATAACGGGTATAAAATTATGTGCGAATTTAACAATTTTTTTCGTGTGAAAAAGTGATTCACTCATAAAATTAAATACATATCCATTTAGAATGAATATCAAGCTGTTAGATTTTTTTTTCGTTGTACAAAATGGCTGACTACTCGAAACGTCTGGAAACAGATTTTTTAAAATTAGCGTCACAAAAAACTTCAACAATTTTCACTCGATTTACTTCAAATTTAAAAGTTATTTTCCTGATTGCATTTCGCAGATAAGTACGTACGGAATTTCTGATTAATCGAAAACTTTTCATTTTATGAGCAGTTTATGAGCAGTTATAACGAAATTTTTCACTGAAATTGGATTTCTTAAGTTCAAATACCTACAACTTTTGAATAAAACAATATTTTTTCAATTCCGTACGTACTTCTCTAGGTATTCTAATGTAGATTGACGAGAATTTTTGTTTTTTGTTCTAGGTAAATAATTGTGGATGCTAAATGTCACGCCGCGCAGCGCCTAAAAAAACAAAAGAAAATATTAATAGTCGGCCATTTTGTACATCGAAAAAAAAGATATATATATTTTCTAACAGCTTGATATTCATAATAAATAGATGTGTAATTAATTTTATGAGTGAATCCCTTTTTCCTACGAAAAAAATTGTTAAATTCGCACATGATTTTATATCCGTTACTGTGGCCTAAGGTTTTAAATATCCCGCGCAACCTGATGTCATTGAATACGTGAAACGACGCGGTGTTGTCATGTGTCTTCTTATTATAGGGGTCACATATTTTAAACGGTAAATTATTCTGTCTAAATTTCAATGCAGACCCTGCAGTGTTAAAAGTTGCAATTTGAAAACCTCTCTCAATCTCTCAATCTAAATAGTCGACTGTTCTGGAATTTCACTCAAACATGCATAATGATATGAACAATATCTGATTAAAATTTGAACGAAATCTATAGAAATCAAGAGCGAGCGCTCTTTCTATCTTAAGGAGGTTGGAGCGATTCAGTTGAGTCAAATGACGGTTTATTCATTTTTTTTTTTTTTTTCAATGAACCTCGAAAAAAAAAGCACACGAGGTACAGATTTATTCTATGTATGTTAATTTTTTTATATATATAATTAAAGGGCAAAATTATGCATTTCAAAATTTTTATTACGTAAAGTAGAAAAACTTTTGTGTTACTACCAACTTGCAAAAGCATAACATTATCGATGATTATTATGAAAAAAAAACTACGACAACGAATGTCTTATACAATTCACAATGAAATTTTGAGTAATTCATAATTGTGCCTATTCATATTTACGTCACGAGATTATTGGCCCATGGTTTACGATGGGCAAGATGAGGATTTTTTTCTAAATGTTCACAAAGGTTGAGTTTGCGTTACTCCGTTGTTAGAAATAGTTTATCTTAGTGCTAAATAACAATAAAAATTACATAACCTTCAGTGTGAAAGTCTTGCCCATCTAACCGCACGTTAAATTACATACATTAAACTATTTTTTATCTCTGGTGTTTGGTAATGAAAAAGGTTCAAAAAATTCGTACAGACTCAGTATAGTGTAAACAATAACGTATTTTTTAATTAAATTTAACCTTGAATTGTGGCTAACGCTCCAACCTTCTTAAGCGATTCATACTTTTTCAAGATAATATTTATACTTTTTTGAGATCTGCTAATTTCGTCTGTCTATATATTTTATTACGAAAATTCAGCGTACAGAATGCGATGGGATCCATAAAGAATCTCATCGGATTCTGTTCGATGTTGTGGAAATCTCTTAGGATCCAAATTGGATTCGTACATTGTCTTCCACTGTACGGATCCCGATTAGAATCTAATGTACGAGCACGAAGTGTTATAACGATAAGTATGGAAACCCGCGACAATTTCTGACCAAGATAATCTTCAGAACGAAACAACCCAAAGAGTATCATCGTAGAACCATCAATGTTTCGGCGCCTAATCCCGCTCCAACGAGTTACCCCTTGGAACATTGAATTTTCGTCAAATTGTTTATTCGAGCGCTCATCGCGATTCGGGCGAATAGCGTTTATTGCAAACCGTCGCCTCGATGTCTGTCCGGTACGCGAGACGAGATTAGGCCGATGTGTATATGCGAGGAACGTTCACCCGTGAGCTGGTGCTCAGCTGATTATAGAAAGTTCATAAAATCGCGTATAGTAACGAGGAGTGTATAAGAGCACTTTGTGATAATAGCGCGACTCGCGTAGGATCAGACGGGCTTGTGTATCAGAAATTTTACTACAAAGCAACCGCGTGCTCGGCAGCTATGATAGCTGTATCTCAAAGTATAGAAATAGATATATGTACATGAATATGTATACGGCCATGCGAGCATGTGCAGTCGACGAGTCCATTCATCCCACTCGTCTCTGCTATATCGTATTGTGTATCGCGGTGACCGCGTGCGGGCCAGAAATGATAGGCTAATCTGTGGCTATTCGACTCTTATGGTCATCGCGCACGCTTCAATCTTCTTCTTGGTCATTTTTGTCATCTCGCTGCTCTTACTCTGTCACTAATATATATATATATATATATATATATATATATATATATATATATATATATATATATATATATATATATATATGGGGTATTCCCACGCAATTTCAGCTAGCCCGTGACCCCGACTGTCACGTGCCGAATATAACGAAAAAAAAATGTTCCATTCGAAATCACTTTTATGTTGTTGTTAAATTCAGCACGAATGTAAAATAAACCGTTTCGGGCCTGTCTAAGCCGAATTGGGAATCACAATATCATTAATAGCATTACTAGACATTAAAATGATGAAAATCGTTTAAAAAATATATGATTAATTCGAAAAAAAATAGAAGAAAAGATGTGCCCACGATGGGACTAGTCTTAAAAATCATAGAATGGGTCACTCTATTTTAGAGAATTTTTTGATAAAATAGAAAATAGTTTATCATCTTTGAAAACAAGTTTTCACTTTAGAAGCAAAAAAACGTTAACATTGGTAACTGGTTATTTTTTTCATATTCTTCAACGAAAGTATGCTTTAAAATGAAAAAAAATTATATAGTGCCATTTGTTGATATGTCAATTAGTTCAGGAGTTATCAGCGTTTGAACGTTTCCAAACCTTCTGAAATCGACATTTTTTGGAAAATCATAACTCCTAAATGAGAAGAGACAAAATGTTAAAAATTGGTGTGGATATTCCTTTCATGGGGTACTATTTTACAACAAAAAATCAGGAAAGCCAAAAACGGTCGGGGTCACGGGCTAGCTGAAATGGCGTGGAATATCCCATATGTATATATATATATATATATATATGCACACAGACGTACGCAGTCACATATATCATTTTTTCCCACCTTATTTCACATTATCACGAACCATTAATTAGCCAATTTAAATTATCGGTGTGCCATTGGCACAAGTGAAATTTATCTTATCCATGCCTTATCTAGGCATTCTCGCACATTTCTCAACCTATCTTTGCATTCTTCTTTTATCGTTTATCTCTTCCCCATTGACTTCTCGCAGTTACAGCATCGTAAAACTTTTAAAATACCGCGACAACCGTTTGATCAGCTATTTCGGGTCTGTTGTTGATTACCATTATCAATTATCATGTCTTTTGTTCGAATAATTCAAAGCACGCGTTACTTCAGGCGCTCAGAGCGGGGCTCGGCTTTTGGTACGTTCGTTTTTTCTCCCACACTGTGTATGTTTTCGACCGTCGTTTTTTTGTGTTTTTGAGGTAAGCAGGAGTGCTCGAAGAGGCACGAGCTTTAGGTGTCTCTGTGCCCTCGCCGCAATTCCCCTGCTGAGATCTTCCGTTATGTTCGGCTCATGAGACACGACTGGGTCGTAAAACGTGCAAACACCCCCTTTCGTTCGAGGGCTTTTCTCGCATGTGTTCGCGAGAGACGGCTGCAAAGACTCTCGCGCCTCCACCCGCGTTCGGCCCAGACGGACCGTTGAGTGTGTCACACACGGCGCTCTTTTTACCTAATATACTTGTCGAAAATATAAGCACGTGTGCACGTTGAAAAAAAATCAATTTGTAATCGTGGTGGTATTATTATTATTGTTATCTTATTATATATTATTGTATACTATATATTATAGTATTATTATTATATTATAGATAGTATTGTTATTATAGTATTATTATATTATAGATAGTATTGTTATTATTTGTATTTTTATAATAATATTATTATTATTATTATTATTGGAGATTTTATTTCTGCGGACGACGCACTTCCTCAATTCGCAGTGGGAAATATTCACCGACCCCCGGGGATCGGGCTCGATTGTTTTATGATTTTATTATATTATGATTACATTTTATCATTTATCATGTCATTATAATATCGCAGATTTCATTGTCTTCCCCCTTATAACATTCCCACCATATTTCACCTCTCATATTATTATTATTTTTATTTTGTTATATTATTATATTACCATGTCCTTATATTTTATCATGTATTATGTCATGTTAATTATTATTATTATGATAATATATTTTATTGCTTCGAGCAACTAAACAATGCACTTCCTCAGTTTTTCTTTGACTGAATCTTACTCTAGACTCGTTAATTAATCTATCATAATAATAATGATTATTATTATCGTATTACTATATTTTGTTATTATCGTCGCTGCGGTTCATTTATTATTTTGCAATTCACAGCATGAACATTTTTTTCTCATTGTTATTTGTAATACTATTATTGAATACTATATTATAATATTACATATAGTATTATCGTGATTTGTGATTTGTATGATATTATCATTATTATTATGATATTGCTATATTTTATTATAATTTTCGACTTGAAAAAAAGGGGGAAATAAACATTCCGAAAGAGATGCGGTCTTGGTATATCGCTCGTGAAAACCTCACGAGAGTCATCCTAAGCTGATTAGCTCGTGATAATAATTGTATACGACGATAAGGTGTGTGAACGATAATAAGGTTGGGAACTTGGCACGCGACCGCAGTCTCATGATACATTCCTCGATTATATTGTATGTGCTCGGTGTTCGCTCGTGGTGGATCAAACGAGTAACATTAATAGCTACATCTTATCCAAACAGAAATGATAATTGATCGTTGCTAGTTTTCGAGGCAGTCAAGGACAGTGAAGGACAGGAATGTAATTAAATGTCCATTTACAATGGTAAATTATGGAGTGAATGAAGAATTTATTTTGCCGAAGCGAACGAATGATTTCGCAATGAAGCACGAGAAAGAGGTAGAAAACGAAAGAAAAAAATATTTACGTATGAAAAATGATCTTCGCCTCGTGCGTTACGCTTCGAAAGCAACGATCCCCGTTTTTTTCATCGTGACATTGCCACAAAGTGCTCCTCAAGCACAACGACTTGCAACCCCGGCGCAGGTCAACGAAGATATTTCTTCATATGAGTCGCCTTTGGACGACTGTTAAAATTTTCGAACGATTCGACTCTTATCGTCTGAATGTTTGGTACGGCGGTCTCTCT
This sequence comes from Ophion obscuratus, assembly GCA_964007375.1. NCBI lineage: Eukaryota > Metazoa > Arthropoda > Insecta > Hymenoptera > Ichneumonidae > Ophion > Ophion obscuratus. Next base: position 26,942,485 of record OZ023319.1, read on the forward strand.
CTCTCCCTACATATATATATATATATATAAACACACACACTACTGCTTAAAAGTATGGATACACCAGTCAATATTTCTTGCCGCACTAAAAGTTAGATAGCTCCGTCAAAAAAGAAGATAACCAAACTTAACGAACGGCGTTTTAAAGGGAATACATTCAGCTTTATTTTGCTTATTTTTTTAAATATTCTTTATGATTTTCTTTCGACCCGGTACGCACTTTTGTACGTGATCGTTTTTCGACTGTTTTTCGACCATCGAGAATTGGACGCATAACTTAGGAAACATTTTTTGCCATTTTTATTCATAATACACTTGAAACGGGTAGCAGCAGATCCATTTTCGAATTTTGAAAAGTTTCGTACGATTTTTTTCGCAAATTTATTTCATTTTTGGCTAAAAAAGACAAATTTTGGAGAATGCAACGTAGCTCAAGAGCTATAGAGTTTAAGAGGAAATGTCAGAAAGGTAAAAAGTGGTGTAAGTTTATACTGGATCGCCTGAATTTTTTAAAAGTATTTTCCTGTGAGTTTTTTTTCTTACTATTTTCGCTCGAAACTCGAAAGAAAAATTCGCTCGAAGCTCGAAAGAAAAAATTCTGAAAAAATGGAGCGAATTTTTAATAAAAAATTAAAAAGGTTTTTTTTCCTGATATTTTGTCCTAATCGCCATATTTTCCGAGTTAAGCCATCGTACTCATCAGAGTTTTGAGCGAAAATAGTTTTAAAAAATGTCGAAGGAAAATTCTGAAAAAAATCCAGGCGATCCAGTATGAACTCACGCAACTTTTTAGATCTTTGACATTGCCTCTGAAGCCCTATAGTTCTTAAGTTACGTTCGATGTTCCAAAATTGATTTTTTTTTAGCCAAAAATGAAATAACTTTGCGAAAAAAATGGTAGGAAACTTTAAAAGAAAACCAAAAAGGAGCTTCTGCTACCTCTTTCAAGTTTATCATGGCTAAAAATGACAACAAATTTTTCCATGAGTTATCCACCCAATTCTCGATGGTGAAAAAATAGCCGAAAAACAATCACGTACAAAAGTGCGTACCGAGTCGAACAAAAATCATGAAAAAATTTTCTAAATGCAAAACCCAGCTGAAGCTGTTCCCTTCAAAATACCGTTCGTTAAATTTGGTTATCTTTTTTTTTGACGGAGCTATCTAACTTTTAGTGCGGCAAGAAATATCGACTGGTGTATCCAAACTTTTGAGCAGTTGTGTATATATATACATAGACGTATTCACGTTCGTATTCCCTCATTTAGCATCGACAGATTCTCTCCCAGTCCTCTATCCATGCGATAGCCATCGGTAAAATGGGACGAGGAACAGTTTGATTTTTTATTCATCCTCGATCGTCGTAATCGGTAATAAAATAATTTCAAGCTGGAAACTGTGAAAGCACGACTTACCGAAAAATGTAGACAAACAATTTGATACGAATCTCATCAAAAAGTAGAGAAAAATCTATGTGATTTTTCATTTTTTATTTTTATAATACATCGACCATAAATCGATTATAATTGATTGGTCACAACATTCCGACAAAAGGGCTTCGTTTTATGTTGTTGAAGTTTGCATCGTTGGACTGAAACGATTTTTTTTGTTTCCCTTTTTTCTTTATTTTTGTTGTCATCGAAAATCATCCATAGATTTGGGTATGGCTGAAATGAGGATCTTAAACAAACGTTGCCGTAGGTTTGGGCTGGCAAAAAACATGTACAGTTTCTATGTGGCGGTAATTAAAATGAAGGAAATGCAAATTTAAGAAAATAACAGGCATTTACCAAAAAAATCAACATTTCACGCAACATTTCTGTAAAATGTGGATGAAAAGTCGTTTTTTATTTCAATTTTTCAAAAACAATTCTGGTCAAGTAGAAGGTACCAATATTATCAATATTTCTACCAAGTATTAACTCAATCGGCTTAATAGTTTTTGAGTAATCCTGCACGCAAATTTCAACAATGCACTTTTGATTAAAACGCGTTTGAAGTTCACGCCCGCTCCGAATCCGAGCGGTGAGGCACAGCGTTGACGGGCTGTAACCTTAGAAGTTTTTCGAATTTCCCTTTGAAACTTTAGGAAAATATTCTACATATATAGTTCTATCGTTTAAAGAGAAAAAAAAAAGAAATCAATTTTTTGACCGTTGTAAATGACTATTCCGCCTTAAGAAAAATTATTCTCGTTGCGTTCCAACGATGCAAACTTCATTATCATTTCGTTTTACACGCTAGCATGTGCTGTTTTGCGTAATTTTTTAACGGAATATTATTCACGAGAAATTATAATTTTTCAATGACAACCGAACCGCGATGGTAATGAAAATTATCGATAAAAATCGGGGAATATGCGTACCCAAGTGCGATAAGGCAAATCAAGACAAATCACAGACATAATTAAAATGGCTGATGCGACAAGCCGAATTCGAGCGAGACGGAGAAGCAAAATGAGGGGAGAAAAAATTTGCGTGGCAGTGGAAATTTTATGACGGTACAAACTTCTTGAGTCAGAGGCGAAGTTTCAAAGAATTGCGAAAAAATGTGGATTTCAAGTTAATTATAAAATATTCACTTTACTGAGTATACTTACCCGGTATATATATATATGTATGTATATAACGAAGATATTTACTGTCGAGCTGCGTTTACCGTCACGGCCACACTGACCCGTCGGGACCTATGAACCCCAATCGTCGGTCCCTCCGCCGTATATTCCCCTTGTATTTTTAATTTTAATTTCAGTTTTATTATTGTTCAGCTTCATAGCTAGATGGAATGATCACTCGACGACATATATAAAGATACACTAACGAATCATCGTAGCAAGTATTCCTCGATCTCCACATTTTTGCGTAACGTTATACAAAAAAAGAACGAAACGTTACATTTTCTTCGACTCAAGAGTCTTCATGTCTGTCAATTAAACCGCTGAGGAAATGATGGAAATTGGTGTAAATAACGGAAGATTCGTCACGAATAACGCAACATATAGAACTAGTTATTTTGTAATAACGAATCGAAAAATCGTAGTCAAATAATAAAAGTACTATTATAATAAGATTATTAGGATAATCATAATCAGAATCATATTAAATGATATATTTTCAAAATATAGTTATTATTATTATATTTTAATAATATATATAGTAGTATTTCATTCTGGGTATACCCATTTTAAGGGTGGTTCCATAAATGCTCCTCCCTTCTCATCACACGTATCATTTTATATTGGTTTTCTCATATCTATATATTTTAATAATATATAATTTAACACAGTAACAATGATTATTACTATTATCCTAATAATCTCATCATAATAGTGATTGCATTATTTGAATATGGTTTTTAGGCTCGTTCTATAATAAGAATATCAGCATGCTAGTAATAAGAACTATTACTATAATCATAATAATGGTTATTATTATTATTTTCGTCGATTAATAATTGTAATGAAATTACTACATTTATTAGAGCTAAATGGGAACCGAGATATAAGTACCGAGAATGTAAATAAAGTATTATGAATATGTCATGTTATGTTATGCTAGGTATGTATGTATATATATAATATATATATATATATATATATATATATATTCTTTGTTGTTCTTTTTCATTGCCACTTGCTGATTATACGTATGCAACTTTTTGATTTAATGTAAACAACTAGCGATAAGAAAGTATGAGAAAGAAGGAGGGAAATGTAAAAACCGCCAAGGAATATATAAAATAAATATACTACTACTACTACAATGTTTTACCTTATAATAACATTACGAGATTTTTTACTCATGTTGGTAACATATAAATGTTTTTTTCTGCAATGCCTAATACCAATAATAAAACTAACAGAAACTTTGAAATTATACCTATGGATTAAATTTAATCATTTAATAATTCCTGTCTATTTTATTATAGCAATAAATAAAATTAAACCCTTAATATAGTTAGCATAGCGTACGAGAATATCCTTGAGAAACAAATATGCGTGAAAAAAATTAGTCTTCGTTAATTTTCAAGACTTTTTCTCCAAATGTGATTTTTTGCCCTTTCTTTGAAGAATTAACAAGTAATAATACGTATTTCATTCTACGCAATGAGCGAAAAACGCAAAACTAACATTTTTACGAAATCCGAAACCGAAGATGTCCATAGAATAAAGTGGGATTTCGATGGCGTTGAAGAACGAAACGTTCCTTGCCAATGTGCAAAGTATCGAGAAGAACGAAGACAGATTTCACGTCGACCGGATTCGGCTCTGGCCCAACATTTTTTTCTCCCTAATGCCCTTTGGCATACTTCGCATCACGAGAGGATATTCCCCATATGGCGATGAATAGCTGGAGATCTTAACCCTCTTCACGTGAGGGTGCTCGTTTCGAATGTGACGTGTGAGTACGAAAAATGAGGGAAACGTTTTTTGGAGGGGGCGCGGGAGAGAGAGAGAGAGAGAGAGAGAGGGGGGGGGGGAGAGGGGGGGAGAGAGAGGAGAGCGAGAGAGAGAGAGAGAGAGAGAGAGAGAGAGAGAGAGAGAGAGAGAGAAGAGAGAGAGAGAGAGAGAGAGAGAGAGAGAGAGAGAGAGGAGGGAGGGAGGGAGGGAGAGAGAGGGGAGATGATTGTTTATTATGTCCACTAATAAGAGGGAGAGAGAGGGAGAGGGAGAGGGAGAGAGGGGGAGAGAGAGAGAGAGAGAGAGAGAGAGAGAGAGAGAGAGAGAGAGAGAGAGAGAGAGAGAGGGAGAGAGGAGAGAGAGAAGAGAGAGAGAGAGAGAGAGAGGAGAGAGAGAGAGAGAGAGAGAGGAGAGGAGAGAGAGAGAGAGAGGAGAGGGAGAGGGAGGGAGGAGGGGAGAGAGAGAGAAGAGAGAGAGGGGAGAGAGAGAGAGAGAGATCGAGTCATGTCGCAAGGATCAAGAATGTTACCTCTGCTTTACCACTCCAAATATTTTAACGATTTCTTTCCTCCTGCGCCTTTTACGCGCCTCTTCGCTGCTCGGCAACTCCAACGCGCGTATACGTGGCCCCTTGAACGTGCGTGTGTCACCTCCTTCTCGAATTTATATACGACATTACTCATGATTCATAGCTCCGATCGAACGTTTATTGCCACGAGTGTAAAAAAAAAGCTGACTCTCGAAAAAGCAGTAAAAGACGAGAAACGAACGAAAAAGGCTATGGCGGGATATTTAAAAAAAGATTTTGGGGCGTTTTACGTTCTAGCTGCTGCACCGACGAGGATACCACGAAAGACTTACGTACAAAGTATAACAAAATCGCTGGGAAATAAAAATCGCTTGACCGAGTTTGACGACATTTTTTTTCACGCGGGGACCTCCCAAAACTCTTTTACTTTGTACGCGATGTTTAGCGTTGAAGGAGTTCCGTTGTGAACATTTTCAAACGACCGATTCAATTCGAATGGTTTGTCTTGTTTTTCTTTCTGGTTTGAAGTGATATATAAGTGGGGCAAATGGTTATTTTACTTAGTTTCGTGGAGGCGGTAGTCTATTGATCTAGAAAAACGGGGGAGAGTGAAAGATCTTTTTTTAATATTGCAATTTCTCGAATGCAGGGCGCGGTAAGGCGAAGTCGAAGTACCACGTGACGTGTGAGTGCGCGTGACACACGTGAAATTTTAGGACAGAAATTTCCGCAGCGATGAATATTGAGGTGAACCGACCAGTCAATAGACGAATAACGGCACTGTAGGATTCAGATGGACTGTAAAATGAAATATTATCAAAACAAATTGTTTAATTGATATAGCTACCAAAATTCCATTCGCTGGAAAGAGGTTAGAATACGGCAGCTGTAAATGAGCGTGTCTAATTCTGACCTATTCTTACGAATTTATTGATTTTTTTTTGCACAAATTGAAGATTAGATTAACTATACTAAGGCGAGCGTGACGTCTTAGTATAGGAATCCAATGCCATGACCCATTGAATCCTTATCAGGAAGTGGGATATAGGGTATAGGAAGTTGAAAAGCACGAAAACACGAACTGTCCCTATATTTTTACTACCAATCACGAGAAAAACTAAAGGGTGTCCCAAAATGACGTGATATTTTAAATTGCGCGCCATTTTTTTTTTTGTGGCGATCATAGAGTATTAATCATTGACGACTATTTGGGCAATAATATTTTATAGCCATAATTACTGAGAAAGGTATAGTACTGCTCATTGATATTTTAGCAAGATGCATGAATTATGCACATATGTTAACCGCAACCACGAATCTTACATGCTTTTATTCTCCAATGCTACTATATACACTGTAAAAAAATGATATGAAATTTACAATACGTTTAGATACAAAGGAATGGAATTTTACGATCTCAGTAGATGGAATTAAATTTGAAACACTTGTACCGTAAATTTAAAAACAGGACATGAAATTCTAACGTGGATATAGAATTTAATAGATGCAACATGGAATTTCAAAGACAAGTTTGTAAATTTGTGGAAAATGTATTGCATTAACACGTGTCTTCAATTGAAAATTACTACAGATGTATAACAAATCAACTATAAAAAACAGAGCATTGAAAATACGAAACAAATTTGAAATTGATTTACAGCAGCTTGAAAAATATAATGGGAATCTGAATTTTACGATACGTACAATACATGATCACAACAGATTTATTTAAAAGTGCGAAACTGGAATTGAAAAAAAATTCATAAACGTTAATGAAAATCGTATGAAACAATGTGAAAATTATATTAAATTTACAGTACATTTAAGGCACAAAAGAATTGAATTTTACGAACTCAATATACGAAAGAATTTAATATACTCTCGTATATTGATATCAGCAAATGGTTATTGATTTCAATATACATGGATGAGAACATTTTTTTACACGTGCATTATTTGTCAAACTCACAAGTACATCAATATTAAGGAGCTACACTTTTATTTTCAAAATAACCTGCTTTGGATTTTCAAAATATTATCTGAAATTTCATAAACGGCGTCCGCATAAAAACATCGTACACTTGTGTATTAATTTTTACACAGAAGCTTTTTACAGTGTACATTAAAGGTAATACTTTGTTTCCGTGAAATTAATACACAGCCGTATGCTGATATTAGCAAATGGTTCTTGAATTTAATATACACTCGTATTTTGATATCAGCAAATGGTTCTTGATTTCAATATACTTGGATGTGAGTATTTCTTTACACGTGTATTATTTTTCACACGCGCAAGTATATTAATATTACGGAACTACACTTTCATTTTTAAAATAACCTGTTTTGGATTTTCAAAATCGTGTCTGAAATTTCATAAGCGGTATCCACATAAAAACTTCCTACACTTGTCTATTCATTTTTATACAGACATTTTTTACAGTGCATAATGTAGTAAGTTTTCATAAAATGGATATTCCCTGATACGATGAAAAATCTTCCTTCTCCAAGATTCTAATAGTGAACTATTGGAATCTATAATATTCTCTATCTATTATCTATAATATATATATAGATTGCTTAAAAATGTTGTCTGTGATTTGCGACGATGTTTATAGTGATGTGCACCATATTATAAGATACGATCTGCTATATCCGTGTTTGGTGTGTTATTTAAGTGTTTGTACAACGCATCAATGCCCCGTCTACTAAATGTACAGAATATTTCATAAATCCAAAATAAAATAAAATACGCAACTGAGAGTTCTACCTTCATGATTTTTTATTCTAATTCGCCACTCCCCGACCTCCAGCGTTGATTTATTTCGAAGAAAATATTTCGTCTAATCGGAATCGAACCCAGAACCTAACTGTCTACCTTCTGCTTATCCTACGCACGCTGCCATTACGTCACCGAGTACTTTTGCCATCTTGAGCACAGATATGGCATAAGAGACAAAAGTAATTCCGGCTGTACTTCCGAATAGCTGTTACCTGCGATTCGGGTGAAATTTTGCTCAGATCTGTCGTTTTATTATATACGTCACGGCTTAAAAGGATTTTTGGCGCTTCGCAATAGTTTTGTACCATATAGTAGTGATTTATACCATACTATATGGTACGATCTGCTAAATGCATAGTAATGTCTGTCCTACAAGAACAGAGAGTGGGCTACAAGAAAAAGTGTTGAATTGACATCCTATTTTTGCAATGCAACCGTTTGCGTGACATGCGTAGTTCTTAAAACTATCAAACTGCGGTTGCTCGAACCGCAAATGATCTACGTTTTCGCTATAAGTAATTTTTACTGTAACTTTTTTCGAATAGTCACTTTTCATAAGATCGTTTAATAGACTATACTCGAAAATCGTTGATGTCAACTATATGAATTGTACAAACTTGAACAGAATAGTAGAAGTTTCACTGAACAAAACCTAACGTACATTATACAACATTAGTATTCGTAGGCCGATTTTGTTATAGCACTGAATTAACCATATCTATATTGTCAAGCAATGTACATTAGTAAACAATCGTTTTGGGGATAATAGATAGTCAAACACGCCATCCAAAGCGCATGTTTAGATATAATTTTCGCTTATAGTCGTTAAAAGGGGCCAGTCCACTTTGGAGCCACGAAGAAGGCTATTTTCGCGTTTTTTTTTTCGAGGATTTTATAAAAGATATGAATATAAAAGTTGTTGGGCTTGATAAATGAAGTCGTGAAATAAATTTAAAAAAAAATTATTCAGTTGTATTCATTTTTAACTACAAAAACTATAGTTTAACGTAACGCCTAAAAAATAGGTGGACTAGGTGGCTCCATCACAACTCGGCAACGGCTTGATTGAAACAAAAAAATCAAAGTCCATTAGATTCAGTACGACACCAGCTACAAAATGACCCTAGGATATAAAGTTTTATCAAAAGATAAAAAAATGGCAGATGAAAAACGAAAAAAAGTTTTAAAAACGCGTTTTTTCGCAGATTTCCGCAAAAAAATGAGTAAAAATCAAAAATTTAAAACCATCGAGGGTCTTATTGTTGGGAATCATGTTTACAGTATGTGGTTCAAATTTCAAGAGCATCGGTTTATTAGTTTTAGAGATACGCTGGGGCTAGATTTTGAAAACGTTGTTTCGAGAAAAACGCGTTTGAAGTTTATGCCATGGAAAACTCTTACCTAAACTCAATCGGCAATTCCTACACCGTACAAAATCCCTTCTGATTGCTCATCCGCGTCGATTTCTTCAAGTCTTGCTTGCATTCGATTTTTTGAAATTTTCAAAGTGATCTGGCCCCTTAACCATATTATGATTGCGGTCTCAATGAACTATAACGAATTTTACTATCCCTTCTTTACCATGGGCTTTTGTTATAAGTGCCATGGACTTTTCTTCCAGCGTTTCAAATATATGTCACGTTTCATTAATAAATTCAAATGTCACGTCATTTTGAGACACCCTTTAATTCCCTCTTTTCTAAAGAACCACGATAAGGTTTTCGAATTAAGGTAAATGTCCCAATTATTGAACAGCTAAGGATTTGGGGGACTGGATTCGGTGAGAAAAAAACATAAAATCAAGAAAACCCATCGCTTTCAGGTTCAAATGATACTTCGATATTTTTACTTTCGAAAAATCACCCTTTCAATTATTTTTAAATGATTTCAAATGAAAAAAAAAAAGAATAACAATTTGAAGCATGCAAATGTCCCAATTATTGAACACTGGAAGTGCCTATGTCCCTGATATTGAACAGGCATGTCCCAGTTATTGAACACTCTCGAGAATTCTTTTTCCGTTCTGAAAATATTATTTTGGGTACAATATTAAGAAATAAAAGCAAAATCAAACACTTAAATAATCTTTTGTTAATCATGTAAAAATACAAAAATATATATTTAGTCTCTTTTGACAGGTTTTTTGTTCATTCGCATTTGGTTTATTTTTGCCTTTCAACTCGAACTTTATTTTATTTTTATTTTCAGCTTCCTCGTTTTTATGTTCTGTTTTTGTTTGATTTTATCGCAGCTTGGCTCCCTGAAATATTGGAGAGCAAAAAATTTTGAACATTACATTCGTATTTTTAGGTTACATTTAGGTTATGTTCTCTTTTTACTTTCCTTTTTATGTTTATTGCACGAAAATACAAATAAAAAATATATTTGACGATCTTAGAGTTATTATTAAAAGAATAAAGGTAAGTTTATTCAGGAACTTACAGTTTTTGTTTGAATAAATCCGATTCACACGATCTGTCACACGTTAACTGTCTCGATGTTTTTATGGCTTTAATGACGCCATCTTGGAGAATTCGAGTGTTCAATAATTGGGACACACTGCATTTTCTATGTCCCAATGATCGAACACCGTATTTTTTAACAAATAAGTAAATAAAAAATTTTCATAAAAATTGTTATTTGTAAGAAATTTACTGAGGAACCTGAAACGCCTTTACTTTTTGAGATGCGACTGTTTTTGAATTTTTTATTCCCTTACGCATGAAGCGGCGCGTCTTAGCAAAAACGATAAGCAGTTACCACGATACGTCAAATCGGGTCACCGTACCTGATTGAATAATTTTTTGCTCTATTAATTAAAGCTTTTTTTGCACAAGTAAGGTAACATTTCGATAGCCAAAAATTCGATATATGTAATGAAATTTTTATAAATACGTAAATGCATGCAGGTGAATGAGAAATAATAAAAATACAAGATAGTGTTCAATAATTGGGACATTTACCTTTACCAGCTGGTCTGACGATTTAACTCGATCGTTATCGAGATTCAGTTTGTTTGATAGGCTGCATTTGTGCACTTGTTAGAATCGGTGTAAAATAACGAGGATCCCAAGAACCGAACGATATATGAATCGCTATCGATTCATATACCGTTCTATATACTGCTTCGAGTCCGGAAGCGATCGATTTTTGATCACTCATAGACCAGTTTCGTTTCGTCCCGAAGTAATACCAGCTGAAGCCACCGAAGTGAGGTTCACTTACCCCTATTTATCATCGAGGCTCTCACTCTCTCCCTCTCTCGGGTTTTTCCTCGCTTCAACGTGTTTTTGCGTTGCGCACTTTATCCTCGACTGGATTATAAACAAACGACTTCGCTGGGAAACACAAACTGATCGTATTGGCAGATCTCCATTATCATCTTCCGCCAAATCGCATCTGCGCAATCTCATTCAACGCCTTGACGCGCAACGTCTGAAATTTGACTCTAAGCAATCGGCGATCTCATTTTTGGCTTCGCAATCGTCGTGCGTGCAAGCTGGGCATAATGCAAAAATGTTCACAGCTCCGCGAAATGTAATCCTCAAAAAATGAATTAAAAATTTCTCGCGTGGTTCTCGTAGCGAGGCTGATATGAGCGGGCCGAGAAATTATTTTTTCCGGTCGTGTTTGCCGTGTCGGCGCCTACAGTGCGGCAGCTTCTCGAACGAGAAAGTTCTTCTTTATACAAGCGCGTGTCGTGCACGAATAGGGTGAAAAAAATTCAATTCGTTGAATTTGAGTGAAAAAGCAAACATCAAAAGTCTCCGGAATGAAAGCGAAACGTTGAAGGGATCATTAGCGAGGAGCCCGAAAACGAAAGGGTGCAAATATAAATAAAATGAGAGAACGGCGAAGATTTATGCCGGAAGTAGGCGAGGGCGTTGTGTATACGGATCAAGGAAGCAACGGCGGAGCGAATGGAGAAAAAAAAATGAAAAGGTTCCGAAATCTTTCACCTTGCTCTCCCTTTTTCTCGATTTCTCATGAACCAAGCATTTACTCGTTTACCTTCACACACCCTTTTTCAGAAATCTCGACGAAAGTGGAGAATTTTTGGTTGGGGGTTTTCATTCGATCGCGGTGGATCGTCTTTTACCTTTGTTCTTGAAGGAAAGAGCTTTCTTTTCGAGCAAAAGTCCTTTCCCAACTTTTTTTTTCCCACCAACCTTGCATCGTAAAATCCAAAGAACCTGTTGTGGTGGAGCCATTCGTGATTTCACGAAACTACCATCCCAATACGAAAAAAGCAGAATTGCTCCAGTTAAAAAAAGAATTGGGTGTACATGCGGGATAATTAGGTGCCTCACGGAAACGATTGGTACGAATCAATCAAATAGCTACACTCGATGCGTTTTTGTAGGAAGCAACTACATTTCTATTTGTATCAAACAAAATAATCACTAAAGTTGAAGTATGAAGGGCACCTGTAAACTTGGGGCCGGGTTGCAATTACGAGCTTTTTTGAATGCTCCGAGAGTTTAAAATTCCGAATTTTAATATTCCGAAATTCAAGATGAAGCCGGGTTGAAATTCCGAACTTTGAATGATCAGAACGCTCAAAAGTCCGAAAGAATACTACCCCGAAAGGATTTTACACGAAAGACCAAAACTCCGAAAATCTGAACCGTCAAAATAATTCGGCTATGGAAGTTTTAAGGCGTTAGGCCACAGTAACGTGTATAAAATCATGTGCGAATTTAACATTTTTTTTTGTTTGTAAAAGTGATTCACTCATAAAATGAATTACACATCTATTTAGTATGAATATCAAGCTGTTAGAGAATATATCTTTTTTTTCAATGTACAAAATGGCCAACTACTCGAAACTTCTCGAAACAGCTTTTTTCTAATTGGCGTGACAAATAATTTCAACAATTTTCACTCGATTTACTTCAAATTTAAAAATTATATTCCTAATTGCATTTCGCAGAGAAGTGCGTACGGAATTTATGATTTATCGAAAACTTTTCATTTTATGAGCACTTTATGAGCAGTTATAACGAAATTTTTCACTGAAAATTCATTTCTTAAGTTCAAATACCTACAACTTTTGAATAAAACAATATTTTTTAAATTCCGCACGTATTCTAATGTAGATTGACGACAATTTTTGTTTTTGGTTCTAGGTAAAAAATTGTGGATGCTAAATGTCACGCCGCGGAGCGCCTAAAGAAAAGATAACAAAAGGAAATATTAGTAGTCGGCTATTTTGTACATAGGAAAAAAAAATGTTCTAACAGATTGATATTGATACTAAATAGATGTGAAAGTCTACACAGTTGACTGTAAATGATGTAGAACGTATAACAATGTCTAGACAAATTTCAAAATTGACGCAAAATCACTTCATATTTAAAAAAAAAAGAAAACAAAAAAGATTTGTTGATTCATTGAAAATTTTGAACCTTTTAAGGCGTTAGGCGCCAGTAACGGGTATAAAATCATGTGCGAAATTAACAATTCTTTATCGTATGAAAAAGTGATTCACTCATAAAATTAATTACACATCTATTTAGTATGAATATCAAGCTGTTGAAAAGTATTTTTTTTTTCCCTATGTACAAAATAGCCGACTACTAATATTTCCTTTTGTTATCTTTTTTTAGGCGCTCCGCGGCGTAACATTTAGCATCCACAATTTTTTGCCTAGAACCAAAAACGAAAATTCTCGCCAATCTACATTAGAATACGTAGGGAATTTAAAAAATATTGTTTTATTCAAAAGTTGTAGGTATTTGAACTTAAGAAATGAATTTTCAGTGAAAAATTTCGTTATAACTGCTCATAAACTGCTCATAAAATGAAAAGTTTTCGATAAATCATCAATTCCGTACGCACTTCTCTGCGAAATGCAATTAGGAATATAATTTTTAAATTTGAAGTAAATCGAGTGAAAATAGTTGATGTATTTGTCACGCCAATTGGAAAAAAGCTGTTCCGATAAGTTTCGAGTAGTCGGCCATTTTATACATCGAAAAAAATATATATATTCTTTAACAGCTTGATATTCATACTGAATAGATGTGTAATTAATTTCATGAGTGAATCACTTTTCTAAACGAAAAAAATGTCAAATTCGCACATGATTTTATACCCGTTACTGTGGCCTAACGTCTTAAAACTTCCATAGCCGAATTATTTTGACGGTTCAGATTTTCGGAGTTTTGGTCTTTCGTGTAAAATCCTTTCGGAGTATTGATCTTTCGGGGTAGTATTCTTTTGGAGTTTTGAGCATTCTTATCATTCAAAGTTCGGAATTTCAACCCGGCCCCGTAAACTCGAATGAACTTTTCATTGAGCGCCAACTTCAATGAAATCATTCATGCGATTCAAATAAATACGTGCAGAAATTTGTTGGAGAATTCCTAAATCCTATCATATCCCTATAGGGATTTGATAGGGACGCACGTGGGGAGTACACATTGAAATCCATTTGGATTCTGGTCTATTTCTCGATTGACGTCGTTTGAGACTTTTTTATTACAAATTTTCAACCAGAATTGGTTGGATCTCGCGACAAAAAATATCCTTTCTCAATTCCGTGCACGAATTTGTTGGGGAGTCCCAAGATGGACCCACGTCTAGGGATTTGTTAGGGACACCACACAAAGTCATTGGGATAGAATTGGTTCCTTGATGAACGCCATTTTAGAATTCTGACCACCTTCGGACCGAAAATATGTAAAAAGTTGCGAAAAAAAAACTCGGTGTGTCGAAACATAACCTGCACAATTCGTGAGCATGTACGTGTGTGGTGATAAGTCAAAGTGCAGTAAAATGCTGTGATTCGGATCGATTTCAGAGATATACTGTTTCAATACATTTATGCTTTTTTAAATAAGATTTATACTCTTGTAGAATCCTACAAATATATATTTTGTTTAGAAAATATATATTTTTCGTTGAGAAAATTCAACGTACAGAATGCGACAGGATTCACCACGAATCGTATCGGATTCTGTTCGATGATGTGGAAATCATTTAGGATTCAAATTGGATTTGTACATTGGATTCCAATGGTGAATCCCGATTAGAATCCAGTGTACGATCGTGACGAGTTCGGTTCCGATTGACCTCGAGATTTAATCCTTATCACTTTTTATAATACAAAAATCCAATGACTCGAATCTTCAGTCTTCATTTCAGATTCGCCGTTTACACTGCCAAGATCCGAGAATTTAATTTAAACTTAAGTCAGTTTGAACAAACAAACAAACCCAAACAAACTTGAATAAAATACTACTAGAGTCGAGCATACATTTAACTACCAGAGCAGTGCATCAAGTAAACAATTCTATTCAACTTGAATAAACAACACTGTAAAAAATTTCTGTATAAAAATTAATACACAAGTGTAGGAAGTTTTTATGCGGATACCGCTTATAAAATTTCAGATAGATTTTGAAAATCCAAAACAGGTTATTTCAAAAATGAAAATGTAGCTCCGTAATATTAATATACTTGTGCGTGTGAAAAATAATGCACGTGTAAAGAAATAATCACATCCAAGTATATTGAAATCAAGAACCATTTGCTGATATCAAAATTCGAATGTATATTAAATTCAAGAACCATTTGCTAATATCAGTATACGGGTGTGTATTAAATTCACGGAAACAAAGTATTACCTTTAATGTACACTGTAAAAAGCTTCTGTGTAAAAATTAATACACAATTGTATGATGTTTTTATGCGGACGCCGTTTATGAAATTTCAGATAATATTTTGAAAATCCAAAGCAGGTTATTTTAAAAATAAAAGTGTAGCTCCGTAATATTAATATACTTCCCACATGGAAATAAAATATATAAAAAATATATCGAAAGATACATAAAACAAATATCAAATACTTTTTGTTCGAAAAGTTGGATATGTCAAGTATAATTTTGGATATGATTAAAAACCTATGCGATATATAAACATAAATAGCTTCTAAGATGTACATTAAATATATTAGATATATATACTGAATATATGTTTAATATACTCGGGAGCATAACGGAGAATGTATGCTGACATCTAAAAAAAGATACATTCAAGATGCATATAAAATATATTGAAATTACATGACTAACGTACGCTTTATACATTTTTAATAGGATATCCGAATATATTTAAGGTTTGCTATATGTATATCTGAATATATATTACTATATATTTATATGTATATATAGTAATATACCATGAATAGTCTCAAGATCCGTTTGAATCATAAAAAATGCTCATAAATGATACACTTTCGATTAATTCAGTGTATATATACATTTAAACACACACACACACACACACACACACACACACACACACACACACACACACACACACACACACACACACACACACACACACACACACACACACACACACACACACACACACACACACATCTTCAAGTCGGTATCTCGCGAAGACCTAGCCGCACTAGCCGGAATAAATGATCGGACAAAAAAATCGAAGGTTATGTAATCTCGTAATTCTATTCGACTATCGCTCTCTATGCGAACGCAATTAAGTAATTGATCCGATAATGTTAGTTAGTCTTGTAAATCCACACATTTCTCAATAAACTAACATTGTGTATTGTACCATATGCAGACGATACGAAAATTAATTTATCAAGTAGAACTAGCTCAGTGGGGAAGGTCCCAGCTCATCACTCAGAAGTCCCGGGTTCGAAACCACCTTACGGCGTGTAAGCAAGCGTCTGATATAATTTAAATTTGAACCATTAAAATATGTGAACCGCAAACGCCATAATCGTAATTAACGACAAGGAAAAATATCGTAAAGGGGTGCAATGATGTAAATAACGTCGTAACAAAATTTTTAAGAATATTTCAAGTATAGATTAAATATATTCCAAGTATATCTTAAATACACGTTGAATATATTTTAATAATATTTAAAATGTATTATGAACTTATTTCAAGTATATTTTAAACGGAGTATGATCATATATCGTGTATATTTTAGATGTATTTTAAATACATTTAAAGTATATTTCAATTATAAGTCGAATACAGTTAAAATCCATTTGTAGTATATTTTGAGGTTAATTTGAGTAAATTGTAAGTATATTTTCAATATAGTTCGAATATACGTAACATTCTGAAGATCTATTTTGGACGAAAACTTCGATATCGCGAATATATTTTTAATCTATATCTAAGATGCATAATATATATCTGAAATGTATTTTACATCCATTTTTAATATACCGAAAAATATATTTTTCCATATATTTTATTTCCGTGTGGGTTGTGCGTTTGAAAAATAATGCACGTGTGAAAAAATGTTCACATCCATGTATATTGAAATCAAGAACCATTTGCTGATATCAATATACGAGTGTACCTTAAATTCGTTCGTATATTAAGTTCGTAACATTCAATTCTTTTGTGCCTTAAATGTAGTGTAAATTTAATATAATTTTCACATTGTTTCGTGTGATTTTCATCAGCGTTTATGAATTTTTTTTTCAATTCCAGTTTCGCACTTTTAAATAAATCTGTTGTGATCATGCATTGTACGTATCGTAAAATTCAGATTCACATATATTATATTTTTCAGGCTGCTGTAAATAAATTTCGAACTTGTTTTGTATTTTCAATGCTATGTTTTTTATAGTTGATTTATTATACATCTGTAGTAATTTTCAATTGAAGAGACGGGTTAATGCAATACATTTTCCACAAATTTACAAACGTGTCTTTGAAATTCCATGTTGCATCTATTAAATTCCACGTTAGATTTTGATGTTCCTGTTTTAAATTTACGTTATAAGTGTTTCAAATTTAATTCCATCTACTGAGTTCGTAAAATTTAATTCCTTTGTATCTTAAATGTATTGTAAATTTTATATCATTTTTTACAGTGAATATCTTGGGATCAAATACGCAGTTTCTTTCAGAGCGCATCGTAGTCGATCGAAACATTAAATTCGAATGAATATGGCATTATATTATTCAAATGTGGCAATTCATTGCACATGAAACAGATATCTAGTCGGTCGAGATTCAAACGAAAAATTGATTTGATCCAAACAAATCATTTCGTTATGTCAACTTACATGATAAAATTGAGAGAATGTATGGAATAGTTTCAGATTGGATCTAGATCAAAATAAGGTAAATAAACTCTTGATGCGCGATGGACCGATGGCTTTTTCAGGTCGTTACGAGGATTTTCGGTAGGGCTATTACACCAAGTGTAACTTTCGAAAATATTCGTTGTTCATCAACGAAACGCCATATAAATTACTCCGGAAAAAAAACTGCAAAGGGCCGACACTCTCTTAGGACGAAAGTGGTGAATGAGTTATCGAGGACGACAGAAATTGATGCACACACACACGCACGCACGCACACACACACACACACACACATATCTCAATATGTGCACGCGGTCTCTACTCGAGACGACGAGTGGCGAGAGCTTCGAGCTGGGGTATCGGATTACGATTTTTTTTTCTCTCAATGACTTGTGGCAAAGCTCGAGGAAATATATGCACTCGCTGGGCCTTTTCACGTATCCGTCGTGGCCCATTAGTTCCTCTCGGGCCTCTAGTTCTCATTTCTTCACGTTATATATCCCGCCGAACGAGACGCAGTCTTGAAGCAAAAGAGAGGGTGAACGTGCAGAGAAAAAAAAGCCATGAATATCCCAAATACTAGTTATTATCGAGACTCGTTTCTCCCCCCCCCCCTCTCCCTCTCTCTCTCTCTTGCTCTCTTGCACACTCAAGAAGATATATTCGTCCAACTCAGAGCGTTGCCTGATTTTTATCGAGTAATATACGAGCTATGAAAAATCGATAAGCATGGACTACCGGCCCTTCAGAGAAGAGTAATTTAACTTGAGAAAACGTACTCCCAAATCGCCTATTAAGAACTGATTCTCCGTCACTTTATTGCGTTTCTTACACCATTTCTTCTGTGACGCTCCAAGGGCGTATTATTTTTCGAGCACGGTCTCAATATTTTTTGCTGCAATCCGGCAACGTTAGGGTTTAGTTCCATGATTCCCATGCGGAGTGGCCTCTCGTGACGAGCCTTCTTTTACTTCCCACAGGATAGTACTCGGATGGAAAAAAGTTATACGCGTTTCAAATGTTCATATATATATATATATATATATATGTATATATATGTATATATTTGTAGTATTGAAAATATTTAAATTGTATCGACTGATTATTTATATATATATAATCAGTAACCGACACTGGTGGATAGGCAGTCAGGGTTTGGCTCCGGCCGTACATCGATTTAAGGCGGGAGCCTGAATTAGAAAGTCCGAAAAATCGTTTTTTTTATTGGTTAAATCGATAGATAAAGTATCCAAGAATATATTTACAAAGTTACAGAGGCCAATTGTAAATATTTGCGAAGATACAAGGCCAAAAGCAGAGAAGCGATTGATATTTGATATTGATATTTCCTCCTATTAAAAACTTCGAAGCACGTTTTGTCCAGTTTTCATTTTCACGATTTTTCCAAATTGGCGGGCGTGATAGCAAAAAAACTGAACGACCTATTGAAACAAACCAAAGTTTAATTTCTTCAGTATGAAAATCTCTTCTCAGTGAATTAATGAATTACGTGAAATGAATCTCAGTGAAAAAGTGAATTGAGAGAAAGCTGAAAAAATCGTGGAATAATAACTTTTCTCAGGTTTGAAAAACAATGTGTAAAAAAAAACACTTTAACGTGCTATAAAAAGTATACTATCATTATCCGATAGTATAGAGGGTTATAAATATTGACCTGGATCGATGATTGATCATAAATAGACAATTTATATGAAAATTCCGCAGTCGAAACTTCAAACGCGATTTCTCAAAATGTCGTTTTTCAAAACGGTGTACATTCTCAAAGAGTTTTCGAGCTATCCGTCTTAAACTTTGACACAACATTCTTCACGCCATTCTCTTCTTGCTATGGAAGCTTTTTTTTTAATCTTCATATTTTCTTAACGAAAAACTGTTGAAAAATTAGGCTAAATCGCTACTTTTTTTCAAACCGCCACCATTATGTCAATTTTGATTTTTTTAAAACCTGTATAGCATGATAGCTTTCATACTGATAAATAATTTTTTTCCAAATTTTGTTTCAGATAATATTTACGGTTACAACCGTGTACACCGTGAGGACTCCTTTTTTAAGACATTTTCAACCGTTAAAAAATGTAAAACAAAAAAATGAACGTTTAAAAATTTATTTTCTGTTCTTCATGAGTACTTTGATTTGACATTGAAAAATTAGACTGATTAGCTTGTTTTAACTGTCGAAAGAAATATCGCGAAAAACAGCGATTTTTCGATCCGTTACACTGTGATGATCCGTTAAGGGGTCTTCTCTCTTTAGACGCTAGAAAAGGATAATTTCATTATATTTTTATAGGTTTATATTATAGATATTGATGTAAAAGTTGTTACACTTAATAAATACACTTTCGAAACACATAAATTTAAAAAAAATGTATTTATGTAATCCACACAAACTTTAAACGCGTTTTTCTCGAAACAGCGTTTTTCGACGGCTTGTTAATAAAATCTTCGAAACTACTGAACCGATGCTTATGAAATTTCAACCGAATATTTTTTACATCTATATATAGCTACAGCGCATATCAAGAATTTTTTAAAAATTTTGATGTTTACTATTTTTTGCCAAAAACGGTGAAAAAAACGTTTGTTTGTTTTTTCGAAAAATGTTCGCCATTTTGTTATTTTTGCATATATAAAAAATCGTATGATATACGCTATAGCCATTAACATACTGAATTTAAAACCGTTTATTTTTTTTCGGATTATTCATCTCCCAGATTTCGTTAACAGCGCATAGCTACAATTTTTTTAGGACATTTTTTTAACTACCATTTTCGTCTATAAATAGTGACTTCAATAAATAAATAATTTTTCTAAATGTATTCCGAAAGTCTATTCTTTAAGGAGAGATATACACCGAGATGGTCGAGGTCGAGGATTTAGAAGCTATGAACATTCCGTCGACCGTAGAAGACCTACACTGTGGGCCTGCTATCGATGATTCTATGTAAGTTGACAAATTTCATGATTTATTCATTCCCAAATTTTTAAACGCGTTTTTCGCAAAATCACGTTTTTCAAATCGGTACCCAAAATTCCTCGAAAACCAATGAACCGATTGCTTTGAGTTTTTTTGTGGTTATTCTATACACCATTATCTAGTTCTTGCCACAGGATTTTTTTTCCGTGCTTAGTTTTTGTTTTATAGGCAAAATAATAACTAATTTTTGGCCCAAAAATCATTATTTATGTTGAAACGTCCGCCATTTTGTCATAAATCGATATTTTCAAAATCGGCTATGACAAGTACTAGATTATAGTATCTTATTTAATAAACTTTTTGGTTTTCTCTTTCAGATGATTTTTGAAGAAACGCCAGTGGGTACCATATACGCAGATTTTTTTACGACGCTCCACGGATCATACAATATCCTTGTGTATTTTTTATATTTTTAAATAAAGAAAATTAAACATAGTTTTAAATGTATATACTTTTAGATAATTAAAACTCAATCCGAAATTGCAAATAGTTTTCCTTGAAAAAATTCACAAAAATGACCTTCTTTTCCGGCTCCTAGGTGTATATCTCCCCTTAAGTGTAACAACTTTTATGTCAATATCTATAATATAAACCTATCAACAAAATTCATGAAAATAGCCTTTTTAGCGTCCAAAGTGAGAAGACCCCGTAAGGCGGCTGTGGACCCACACGGAAATAAAATATATGTAAAAATATATTTTTCGATATATTAAAAATGGATGTAAAATATATTTCAGATATATATTACGCATCTTAGATATAGATTAGATATATGCAATATGTACGGGAAATGCATTAAAAATATATTCGCGATATCAAAGTTTTCGCCGAAAATAGATCTTCAGAATGTATATAAAAATATATATGTTGGATAGGCGGTTACGTATATTCGAACTATATTGACAATATACTTACAATGTACTCAAATTACCCTCAAAATATACTACACATGTATTTTAACTGTATTCGACGTAAAATTTAATAATACTTTAAATGTATTTAAACTACATCTAAAATATACACGATATATGTTCATACTCCGTTTAAAATATACTTGAAATATGTTCATACTACATTTCAAATATTATTAAAATATATTCAACGTGTATTTAAGATATACTTGAAATATATTTAAAATATCCTTGAAATATTCTTTTATGACGTTATTTACGTCATTGCATCGTTTTATGATATTTTTTTCTTTTCCTTAATTACGATTATGGTGTTTGCGGTTCAAATATATTAATGGTTCAAATTTAAATTATATCAGACGCTTTACACGACGTAAGGTGGTTTCGAACCCGGGACCTCTGAGTGATGAGCTGGGACGTTACCCACTGAGCTAGTTCTACTTGTTAAATTAACTTTCGTATCGTCTGCATATCGTACAATACCCAGAGTTAGTTTATTGAGAAATGTGTGGATTTACAAGAGCAACTAACATTATCGGATCAATTACTTAATTGCGTTCGCATAGAGAGCGATAATCGAATAGAATTACGAGATTACATAACCTTCAATTTTTTTGTCCGATCATTTATTCCGGCTAGTGCGGCTAGGTCTTCGCGAGATACCGACTTGAAGATGTTCTTCATTTGCAACGTCATCTGTTACTCAAGTTGCTTAACCAACCATATTTAAAATATATAAAACATACATTCAGTTTGTATGTTTGATATATTTAAGATACATCTTAAATGGTTTATATTTGTACATCGTATAGGTTTTTAATCGTATCCAAAATTATACTTGACATATCCAACTTTTCGTACAAAATGTATTTAATATATGTTTTTTATGTATCTTTCGATATATTTGTTATATTTTTTATTTCCATGTGGGGACGCAGCAAGAGTTAGTTTAGATTAGCGAAGCGCGGCTAGGAAGCGATAGGAAAGGGTTCCATTGAGAAAGCTAATACGTAAAAATCGGCAAGGGTATACTATCGAACTCGGGAAATAAATACTACATGTTATCAGTTGCTGCAACGTTAATATTTTTGACATTATATATGCATAGACAAGAACAGTATCTACCGAATGTTTCGTAATTGAAAAAAGATTCACATATCCGAATGTGGATTTAGAGCTCTGGAAATTGTAGAAAGATAAAGATTCCGACGGCCTGAATCCTTCGATAACTTTCAACAGGCACCAAAGTGATGGGCTCGGAATGAATCATAGTATTCCAGAGCATCTCGTAATTATTCAGATACGCCAAGTGTTTGCCGACAAGGCAAGATGGATTTAGTGCTATTGGGGTTTCGGTACAATACTCCAGGTCCCATACGTGTTTTCTCTTACGTTTTTTTTTTCTCGACTCGCGAACAACGCAACCCAGACTGCGTGGCGTAATTCGAGATGATGCCGAGCGGTGGTTCACCATGGGCGACGAAGTATTGAGATGTGAAACCCTCAGCGGGGTGCCACCTCTCTCTTTCTGGCTGTCCGTTTAAACCTCGAACAACAAGCGTGGCCCTTCTCATTTCCTTTTCATAACTTTCATTTTATCTTTTTTCGACTTTCATCGCCGAATCTTCCACAACTTTAGCGCCACCACATAAAACAACCGCCGCTCTCCGAAGCCACCCTCCTAGGGGGTGGATTATTAACGAGCTGCTGTTGAGCTACGAGTGCCAGATCGCAGATCCGCCCGCCGCCAGCCGGCTAATTTGGGTTTTATTTTTTCAAGATTTTTCGACACGAAGGGGCGCATTTGGCTTTGTCGGAATCAAATGGAACGTTATCAGCCCCATAGGCACCGAGTGAACGAAAAATTGTGATCCACGTGATTGTCGATCACGAACACTCTAAAGGGATCATCATTTGATGAGTAACCATCATTTGCTACCATGAGTAACCATGAATGAGTATGAGAGTGAGATGAAAAAGTATCAACGAAGTATGGAAAAGAGGGAAACGAAATGATAAATAAAAATGAATGTTAAATTCTCCCTGTTGATCATCATTATCAATAGGGAGGATTTAACATTTATTTTTATTTATCATTTTGTTTCCATTTTTTTTCATATTTCGTTGTGTTTTCCAAAACTGCAAATCGTTTGCCACCATGAGTAACCATCATGTAACCACCATGAGTAACCATCAATGAAAAAGTAACAACGAAATATGGAAAAAATGCAAACGAAATGATAAATAAAAATAAATGTTAAACTATCCCTATTGATCATCATTATCAATAGAGAGAATTTAATGTTTATTTTTATTTATCATTTCATTTCCATTTTTTCCATATTTCGTTGTATTTTTCAAAACCGCAAATCGTATCATTGATTTATTTTGGACGGTTCGTTGACTACAAATTCGATCGTGAGATTTTTCGTGTTGGTCCTGCTGGGCTCCGAAATTCTCATCCCCCTCCCCCGTTCCTCATCCCCAAAAGCATGGAGATTGCGCCAAGTGGGAATTTAAAAAACGATATATCGTAAATCGTGCGTAACTCTCGTTTGAAAAACGAAAATGGGTAATTCAAGACCGCGGGACGGCATTGCTAGACGAGCAGGAAAAATCAAAGGAGAAGTGGAAGAGTAAGGAAGGAGAAATGAGCGAAGAAGAAAAAAGTGAGAAGGGAGGGCGCAATAAATCAGATGCAGACCGTGGGTCAAGGGTCGAAAAAGAGTCACTGCAGGGTTAGAAAGAGCAAGATAGAGAGAGGGAGAGAGAGAGACGGACGAAAAAGGAACCTTAAGAGGAAAATTGTGATATGCACCGATATTCTTTCGTTCCACCGAAAGTAATAGGACCTATTAAGCCGGGACACTTTTTCCAACGACCTGAAGATTCGAAAAACTGCAGCCGGTTGACGACCCCATTAGTTCACTATAAGAAAAGCCACCATTGAACGTAATAAACCATTTTTTGTCGCTAAAACCCAATGCATGGAATAAAAAATGGAAAAGTAATAAACACATCCGACTCCCTGATGCATGTTTCATCTCCAGCCCTGAAATTCATCCCTCAATTATCTTCAATATTTACGAGGAAATATTTGACACGGCGCGTTTAATCTCATTGAAAAAAAAAGCAAAAATCTCATTGGAGCTTATGGATATTTTTTACTGACATTCCGCAGCAACGTGGGATCGGGATTCCCACAGAGAGCCCGTTGACCTCGATCTTCTTCCCTCACGCGTAAAAAATCTTTGTTGACCACCTGACGACAGCGGATGCAGGCTCGGGCCGATACACGGATCGGTGACCGTTTAGCTGCTCGCTGACTTGCGCGCCGATCATCGAGCGGAGGGCAATTTTACCGAGGGACTGAGAGCACAACAGAAACGCAGTAAAAAGAAGGGGAGCAGTATTGGCACGGGGAAACTGAGGATTTTCTCAGTTTCCCTGTGCCCTTGTGCACATGAGATACCGTTGCGAATTGAAATAAAAATCTGGTAATTTACATTGGTCATTGAACATAACATTTTAATGAAGAACTTTGCAATTTGGAAGACAATCTTGCATAGGGTAGAGCCACTGAAGAGTACGCTTCACCAAAGCGTACGCAGTGCTTTTAATTATATGTTTTTTCTTGTGTTGGGAACCCCATCTAACCTGTCAGTGGCGTATGTCATGTCAAGGTGTTGGATAACAACTCGCTTCATTAAGGGAGACTTTGTCCCGGATTGAGCAGCGGGAGATGTTAGCGGCTCAACATGAGCAGCTAGAAGAAGAGGAGGGATGCCTCTATGGACCAGGCATTGCCGATTAGCGGTAATTATAAACACATTTGTGTAAACACATTACAAAACTTTAAACGCGTTTTTCGCGAAAACACGTTTTTTAAAATGGCTGACATTCTCCTGACCGCTGTAATTAGCATATAGACCTGAAATTTGGAGAGCATACTCAGAAAATATGTCTTCACGGAATGACGGATCGTTTTTTCGATGGATACATTTTTGCATTTATTCTTTATCTTTTTATGCGAAAAAAAACGCGGCAATTAAATTTTTTTTTTTAATTGCCGCCATTTTCCGAAATTTGTACTAAACGAAAAACCCATCCGTCATTCCATGACCAAAGGGTCACAGATTGATAATATGCTTTGAATTTGTGTTTCAGATCAAGAAAGAGGGGGCAGTGATGTCAGCCGTTTACCTCCCGCGATTTGAGGACCTGTTTTCGCGGAGCTGCAACGGCCGCCATTTTGTTTTTTTTTTCTTCAAAAAAAAATTTTTTTTTCACGTTCTGTATATCATGAATAAAAGCAAAAAAAACCGCACTCAAAAAGCTTTACTCGTTTCCTTTAAAAAAAATAAAATGGACGACATACAAAAAAGCAATTTCCGGTCGCCACAAACGTGTAAATAATAGTGGGAATCCGGCAGATTCTTAAAAATAAATAGATTTACATACTTAACACTTGTAGCAAACCAATGCTCTCCGAAAAAATTACGCTTATTGACCTAATTGTTATGTAATGTCAAGTTTAATTTGAACTTCCGGTATTGGATTTATTACCACTTGGTACGATGGAGAGACGTGAAAGCAAAGCAACAGCTGACTGTAGTTCTAACCTCATCTCACTCGTTCGAATTTCCACACATATTTCATTTTTAACCGACATATTTCGCCGACACAAATTTTCCACGCTTTTTACCAGTCGTGGCCCGAATACTATGCTTTATATTTCCCGCACCTGACATTGTTTTGACAGATCGACGTTGAAAAGCATGGGGGTTAAACTCGCCTGGTTGAGTAAAAAGCGACGGAGATGGAACCAATGTTGCCAAATATCAAACCTAGAAATACTGCGCGAATCGTTGGAATAACTATTTTTTTCATTTTTCTAATTAAATGTGAACATTCTTTCAACAGTTTATACATAGAATATTTTATTTATTACAAATTATTTTTTTTGCATATGTTAAAAATATAAATTGTACAAGTCTCAAGTATGATCAGTGGTATGACTAGTGTGAAGCGATAGGATTGCCTTAAGGTATTAATTTCAAATATTATGACTAATAATAGATTTTCGATATATTTGATCTTATTTTTTAACATTTTTAAACACGTTTTGTAAAGTTTGCGATTAATTTGCACTCACCGAATGTGATCCAAATTTTGTTTTTAATGAGAGGTTATGTCTCCGTTTTGCTTGCTTACGAATATTATCGTGACCATAAACTAAAAACACGTATTTGGTAAGAGTACGCATCCAAAGAGTATGCACTCTTACCTTCTATGAAAGGTTCTCACTGCGTACTATTTGCAACATAGCCGTGCACCCTAAGAGAGTGCACCCTAAGAGTGTGCACTGGACGAGCTCTGAATTTTAAGGCCTCATGCCACAGTAACGGGTATAAAATCATGTGCAAATTCAACAATTTTTTTTCGTATGAAAAAGTGATTCACTCATAGAATGAATTACACATCTATTTAGTATGAATATCAAGCTGTTACAAAATATACATTTTTTTGTTATCTTTTTTTTAGCCGCTCCGCGGCGTAACATTTAGCATCCATAATTTTTTACCTAAAACAAAAAACAAAAATTCTTGTCAATCTACATTAGAATACCTAGAGAGGTACGTACGGAATTCAAAAAATATTGTTTTATTCAAAAGTTGTAGGTACTTGAACTTAAGAAATGAATTTTCAGTGAAAAATTTCGTTATAACTGCTCATAAACTGCTCATAAAATGAAAAGTTTTCGATTAATCAGAAATACCGTACGTACATCTCTGCGAAATGCAATTAGGAACATAACTTTTAAATTTGAAGTAAATCGAGTGAAAATTGTTGAAGTTATTTGTCACGGCAATTGGAACAAAGCTGTTCCGAGAAATTTCGAGTAGTCGGTCATTTTGTACATCGAAAAAAGAAAAATTCTAATAGCTTGATATTCATACTAAATAGATGTGTAATTAATTTTATGAGTAAATTTTTCATACGATAAAAAAATGGTTAAATTCACATATGATTTTATACCCGTTACTGTGGCCTAAGGCCTTAGCCTTTTAAAAATGGTTTTCGACATTCTTACTTAAGATTTATATTTAAAATAATGTTTCAAAATTACCAAAACTTAATTTAAATAAGAAGTACCAAGTGTAATATCAAAATTGATTTTTTTCTACAAATAAAAGTTTATAAAGTGCGTACTCTTTGCTGGCTTTACCCTACGTCATCTACAACGACATTTTTCAAAGAGTTCGAGATTTTAAAAAATTCAATCTAGCGTCAGAGGTACGAATTGAGGCTAAAAAGTTTCACTGACATGAGCAGGCCAGTAGATAGGCAATGAACGAAAAAAAGGAGTTTGAGGTGTTCCGTCCCCGTATTTCGGATCAACATCTTCCGAAGTGACTTTTTGACTCGGCTCGGCTTGAACGAGTCGACAATACACCAATTGTTTGGTTTGGGATTCACGCCATCAAAGCCGCGATCTCTGAGTTGTTTGATCTACTTGACGTTTAGCTGTTTCGTTCCGGCGACTTTTGACACTTGGGGAAACTCGAAATAAGGCCAAAAGTGTTAAACTCGTGTATATCGGAAGTTGAAAAGTCGAAAAGTCCACGGGAAAAACGTGAAGACGTGTAGGAAGAAAAAACAATATGGCGTGAAAGGGTTGCAAAAGTGTTCGCAAACATGGCCTCGGTACGAGTTGTCATTGCAAATAAATACTTTACGAACGAAAACGAAGTCGAAACCGGAGCAAAATTCTGGGCCAACTTAAGTCGGGGAACACGCGGCCTCGGGTCGAGGATTTTGATCCTTGTGGATCCTGGCTTTCCTCGGGTTAAACAATCTCAGTGAAGATTCGACCATGGCCAATGTTTGGGTATTTAAGGGGCTCAGCAACCCTTCTCAATCATCTGAGACATTGGTGTATCTTCGGGGATCGATATTCTCGTTGTTCTTCAACAAGGACGATCGGAGGTCCGAATCTCTGGGCCAAAAAGTCCTTCAGGGCGCCTTTAAGGCCGGAGCTTGAATTAGAAGGTCCGAAAAATCTTTTTTTTTTAATTGCTCAAATCGATAGATAAGCTATCCAAGAATATATTTACAAAGTTGCAATTTGTAAATGATTTTCGAAGATACAAGGCCAAAAGCAGAGAAGTGATTGATATTTGATATTAATATATCCTCCCATCGTTGAACTAAATCGTTGAAAAAGTTTTTTGAAATCAATTTTATAGCACGTTAAAGTGTATTTCTTTAAACACCTTTTCTTTTTAACCTGAGAAAAGTTATTTTTTCGCGATTTTTTCAGCTTTTTCTCAATTCACCCAGAAGAACAACATATGAAAATTGAAAATGGTATTGGTTTTTTTGTTTAAGTGAAGAATTACGAGCTGCATTTTTCCCGCCGATTGGGGACTGCAGTGGCAAAACGCACATGGACTGTTCAGTTTCTCGAAATTCAAATACTGAGCCCGAACTCTACTAAAACTATTCCGATTAAATGATTTCGTAACAGGACCAACGGAGCCTGTGAAGGCTCTGCAGAAGTCTTGAAAAATTCGATTGTTTATTGCATAGTTTTATAACCTAGGATCTTGACTTTGATTTGGAATAAAGTTTTTTTCAACTCCAAAAATTGACCGAGTTATGATGACTTTTGTGAAGGGTCATATCGCCCACTGCGCTACGGCGAACCGGCCCCCTGCGGTTTAGCGTTTTTTCCTTTCGCGTTTTTTTCAAAACGATGTTTCATGAAACTGTGTTAATAGTGTAAACATTTACATAAAATGTATATGTTTCTTGAGGTTGGCTGCGTATAGGGGTCTGAGTTAACTGGATGCCACATGAAACTAGCGCTACCCCCACTGCGCTGCCACTGTGTTGTAGTAAAGTGGGGGAAGCTGCGACATGCTACATGCCTGTGATTGATGGAAAAATGCTGAATGACAGGTCGTGTACATCTGCGGTAAAAAATGTAATGTAGTGTAAATTATATGTAAATTACATGTGGAAAGGTAGAGGATGAGAGAGAATGAGATGGAGGGATCGATGGATGGATGGATGGATGGATGGATGGATGGATGGATGGATGGATGGATGGATGGACGGATGGATGGATGGATGGATTTTTTGGTCCAACTCTTGTTTTACAGCTTGCCAGTTCCCAATATTCAAAATCCGAAAATGTATCCGGTCATATGAAAGTTCTCTTATTAAACTAAAAGTACATTTTTTCTGTTTCATTTCAGATCTCCCGAGTTTCCAGCGCCATCTACATTGATTAGCCATGTAGCAAAGCAATGGCGAAGCTTTTTTTAAAAATAATAACTTCATAGTTTATAAATATCTTCCAAGAGCAAAAAAACTCGAACTCGACAAGACTATGTATTAATTGTGTGTAAAATCCCAACTTCTGCATCCCAATGCTCACACCACAAGAAAATCTCGACAATTGACGTGCTTTTGTGCGCTAAGCTAATGCGCCCGCACTCTGATTTGGAAGCCTCGAATGGACCATTGCAGGGCGGTTAACTTCACTGACTGCGGGTTCTTAACAAGCTCTCGTTAAGAGCCCACAGCCAAGAACGTTAACCGCACTTCAATGGTCCATACGGGGCTTCCAAATTAGAATCCTGACAAAGTGACGCAAAATATATGTCAGCCAAAATCCCAGCTACATTTCCGCACTGGACAAGTTCATGAATTCCTGCATCTTCGTGTGTGCCGCCCCAGACCGTTTGCTATAGAGACTTCAAGCTCCCAGAAACGATACACTCGGTATATCAGTCGATGCGAAATTTAGTACCGTTCAAGAATGCTCTTCCTGTTATTGAAACTCTCCTATTTCTTTTCATTGGAATGAAATAATGCCGCGGGCTTGCGTGCTCCTGATCTGGTTACCCCGTACCTGAAAGGATCGCTCTGAGAATGGAAAAAGGGCATAGCAAGAACAAGGGAAAAAGAGAGAGAGAGAGAGAGAGAGAGAGAGAGAGAGAATACAGCCGTGTTGGAGACCTCTGGTGCGTCACGTAACGAGAGTGAGGCTGTCACATAATGTTTGCAACTCGTTTGAGTGAGATCGAAAGTCTCGTATGGCTACGGATTTTCTCTACGGTTATAACAAACACCCAGCTCGCTGGCTTCACAAGTCTCTCGGCGCACGGCTCCTTCATTCTCTCATGTTCTCCCGTTTGGCTCGCCATCGAGTGACGTCACATCCTGGGGAGGCGGACATCCGGTCTCGCTGCTGGGACGACCGGACTCCTGGTCGAGCGCGATAACGAGAAATCTACGCTCTTCACCGCTGTGCCTCCCTCCCCCCAACTCTCGAGCCCCACCAACCCCTTCGGAGATCCGAGACACATTACATACAACTTTTTTCAAAACCACCGTCAAAAGCAAACGAAAATTAGGCCCGAAGAGAGATTCGGGAATTCACGTTGTGCGTGAATGATTATCTTCCAACATTTCGATCCTACCGACTTTTTACGAACTGTTACATTATTGGATGAACGATTTTTTAGAGAGCGCAATTAGGAACCGGTCACTTGGTCGGCGCAGATGTGCAAGCGATCTTGGAATCATGAAAAGCGCGTGTAATCAAGTTTCTATTTTGCCCTCTCTCGAATCTCTGTGTTTTCCGCGTATCGTGGGTTTTATCATTCAGGTGTTTTGCGACGCCTATCCGCTTCATGCTCTGCGTGAATAGCCGTACGCCACGTGGCCCTCGGTACGTGCTTTCCCCACGAAAATTCTCCGATAAGACTTGGACGAGGCGGTCTCAAAGCTTCCCAGCGGAAGCGAAATGGAACAATAATGAACACATAAAAAAAAAGAAACAATTGTGTACGGTGTCATCGCTTAAGGTAGTACGAGCGCGCAATCTTGATTCCATAGATTTTTATTTCCAATTTTAACCAGACATTGTTCATATCATTATGCATGTTTGAGTGAAATTTCAGAACAGTCGACTATTTAGATTCGGAGATAATGGGTTTTAAAATTGAAACTTTTAACACTGCAGGGTCTGCATTGAAATTTGGACAGAATAATTTTCCGTAAAAAATATTTGTCCCCTATAATGAGCAGACATATGGCAACACCGCAGAATAGTATTGTTCAATATGTCGAGAAATAATAATTATCGCGTTTCTAAAGTTAAAAATGTTGTCACAAAAAAATATTTGCATTATGAATATTAATATTTTATATTGTTTATGTTATCTTCATTAACAAATAAAAGTGTTGGTTCATTCATAACTAACTAAAAACTGTGTTCGATTAAAATTGCATTTCGCAGAGAAGTACGTACGGAATTTCTGATTAATCAAAAACTTTTCATTTTATGAGTAGTTTATGAGCAGTTATAATGAAATTTTTCACAGAAAATTCATTTCTTAAGTTCATATACCTACAACTTTGGAACAAAACAATATTTTTTACATTCCCTACGTACTTCTTTAGGTATTCTAATGTAGATTGACGAGAATTTTTGTTTTTTGTTCTAGGTAAAAAATTTTGGATGCTAAATGTCACGCCGCGGAGCGCCTAAAAAAAGATAACAAAAGAAAATATTAGTAGTAGGCCATTTTGTACGTCGAAAAAAATATAATTTCTAACAGCTTGATATTCATACTAAATAGATGTGTAATGAATTTTACGAGTGAATCACTTTTTCATTCGAAAAAAAAATTGTTAAATTCGCAGATGATTTTATACCCGTTACTGTGACCTAAGGCCTTAAGACCGGATTCACATTTACAACGATCAAAAAATCGATTTCTTTTTTGTTTAACGATGGATCTATGTATGTAGGATATTTTCCCGAAGTTTCAAAGCGAAATTCGAAAAACTTCAAACGTTGGAGCCCGTCTACCCTTTGCCTCACCGCTCGAATTCGGAGCGGGTGTAAACTTCGCGTTTTTCTCAAAACTGCATTATCGAAATTGGCGTGCAAGATTGCTTAAAAACTATTAAGCCAATTATGTTGAAACATGATAGAAATATTGATAATATTGCTACCTTCGACCTGACGGGAATTGTTTTTGAAAAATTTTAAAAAACTACTTTTTGAATCCACATTTTACAGAAATGTTGATTTTTTGTAAATGCGTGCCATTCTCTTGAATTTCCATTTTTTTTTCATATCAATTACCGTCACATAGAAATCTACACATTCTAACTGAAAAGATGTTTGAATTTTTTTGCAAATCATAGTCTACGGGAAGCTAGATTGCACTCCAATTTGCAACTTCCGCGGCAACGTTGCTGTAACTTGCCTTTAATAAATGAGGAGCTGGCGAACAAAATCGGCCTTGTCCAAATTACGTCAATTTTTTTTTCATGTTCTTCAAGCTCTAAACACCTTAAAATTAGTTAAAATTGCCTTTTCAAGCAGAAGGGGACTTGTCCATAGCTGGCTGGATGAAAAATTAGTAACAGATGACCACAGTGATGACGATATGATGACATTGAATACGATTGTTGCGAACCTGACATTGAAGAGTTTGTATAGGATTATTAAATTGATAATAAAAAACAAATTCATATCCAATTCACAGAATCCGTTTCATTCCATAACCGGATATATCCATAAGATTTTCATTCAAAAGCGGAGTTGTCCAACATTCTCATTCACAATCGGACTACTCCAAAAGAAAAAGAAAAATAAACACATGGTAGTTATTGTTTTTATTCAACTAAAGCCCAGCCCAGGCTTACATTTTGATAGAATTTTCATATATTAAAACTTGAATTGACACATATTAAAACTTGGTCATTTTGGTTTTTGACCTCTCCTGTAAAAAAAGTAATTCCTGCACAAGTCCGGTTCTGTTGGCCAGCTCCAATGAATAAAAAAAAAATATTTCGTATACTTAAATATACTATTAAAGTATACCTGAAGTTTGATAGTTGTAGAATAATTATTTCTTAGCTTAAAAAATCCCACAATATTGCTTAATTTTTCCCCGTCTAAATGTATATCCCGCCTTAAGGCTGAAGATAAATATTTCTCCTATATCGGCGCTCGGCTGTGCTCGTGACAAAAATCATGCTCCCAAAAAAATAGCCAACTTATCGAGAGTTATTTGGGGGGTTTTTTTTTAAAGCGGATTGTTGAGTATCAAAATATCGGGTTGAAAAGGGGTGGTAATGCCGCTGGGTATGTCAGATAAAAAATAATCCTCGAATGCTTAAAGCGGGACACATTTTTTCATTTTCTCAGTGTACACATTCCAGAATGTGAAAAAAATGTCAAGTTGAAATATTGAAAATTGACCAAGTTACAGACGATTTAGTGAGAACAGGTAGCGCAACGATTGACGTAAACGAAAACTTTCAATTGCGTTTTTCTCGAAACGATTTTTCTCCACCTGGCCGGAATCATAACGATTTTTAATTTTAGAAAATCCTAATTTTCTTGTTGTCTCAAATTTCTTTTTTAAATAAAAGTTTACACGAAATAAGTTTAATACATGCTCAACAAAGTACATTTTTTCCAAATCCTAAATAAATAATCTAGTAGACAAAAAAATCGGGAAAAACGCCCCCTTTTTCGGCCCGTCACAGTGGTGTCCTCCCCTTAAACCTTCTTGTTTTAATGCAACGTAATCCGCCCAGTTTGTTGTCATTATGCAGACTAGGCTTTACGTTATAATTTTCGAAAGAAAATACCGATCACACAGTTCGTTAGGAATTGCCCAAAAAGGTGAAGGTTTCAAACTTGGAGATTTTCCGCACATACATGCCGATTCTCGTGTATTTATGAGTAGATGCGTGTGTATGTACAGGATATATATATATATATATATATATAGAAAGAGAGAGAACGAAAGAGAGTGTGGGAGGGAGAGAGATGAGTAGGTACTTCAGTCTCGGCAAACCTAATTGGCACGTCCGATCGGGGGATTCCCGTAGGGCGGGATTAAAACGGTTTTCGGGTATACGGAATGAGAGATCGTTTCGCCGGAATTTCATTGAGCCCGAACCGCAACGGATGAACGAACACAGAGGCGTGAAATAAATCTCGAATCCGTAACGACGGAGGAGACCTCTTTTCTCGCTCTGTAAAGTGAGACGTAACTGAAATGTGGGGTAAAATGGACCACTTCGTAAATTTCATTGCAGTCTCAAGTCCAACGATTTTACAGTTTCGCGGCATGCATTTCGGAAAAAATATAATATAAATCTAGTCGAATTTGCTCGATTGCATCAATTTGATGTACCCTTGGCCTTAGGTCTTAGGGTTCGGTAATGTGGTCGTTGATCAATGAGAATTGTCTTCTAGTGAATCTCAGAGCGAATCAGAGTATCAGAGTGAACAAAAATATAGCAATGTTACTTTTTTTTTTGCGAACGGACCGCGCATTTACACGTAATTATTTTTCATTCGTAATTCGTCCGTCGAGACTTTACCGGCGCAAGCTCTTTTTTTTCTTCTACGACCGTTGACACCTGTCACAATTTTTAGTTTTTGTTTGATCGGCGCAAACGCTTTTCTGTCATTTCAAGCCATTGACAGCTGTCACAATTTTCAATCGTTCCGGCATAATTAGATTCAATTCGCAGTTATTTTTGCTCAATTTTACTGACGCACGTGTAATGCCTAGCATATAATAATGATCGCGAAATGGTTTCCTTACAGGGGGCCATATTGCCCCACGTTTCCTCGTTCGTCCGTTTTTTGGATCCCGACGAGACTGGTACGAGTGTGAGGCTTTTCGGGGGCTCACGTGAGGCCGGTATACGTAAAATGAAGACGAAAATAAGAGGATGGAGTAACTGAGGGCCATCGGGAGTTGCAGGCCCACGCAACGAGAATAGAGACGCGCCACACTTTCCGCCAAAGGACGACGCCAAATATTTGCCTCGTTATTATTTTACGGCGGTTGCTTTGTGTTGCATGGGATTACGAGTTTATGACCCGTGCCCAAGGGAGCACACCGTAGGAGAGAAAGAGAGAGAAAGCGATCTTTCGCTATTACAACTCTGTACACGAAACTCCGGACCCACCGATTTTTTTCGTGTGTGCGTGTGGCCAGACGAGGAAAGACTATCCGAAAATCGAGGATGGTCTCTTTCCTATGTGTATATGGGTAGGAAAAAAACATATATCCATAGGTATACAGAGAGACATTCAAAACGAAACGACAGTTCGACCATAAATTTTTTTGGCCATCTCGTTCCGGCGATACTCCGAGGATTTGCATTCCCTTTTCTCCTCTTGTTCTTCCGGATTCATTAAACCGCACCATCTGTCCGAAATATTGCAGTGTTACGAAACGATCTAAAGCTCGCACATGCAATATTTTGGATGAAAATGTGCGCACATTTTTCCGACCTCATTACATTTTTTTCATGCTCCGACCTCGTTGGATTTTTTTTACCCCGCGTTTTTTTGTTGTGAAATCGTTCTCACGAAGGTGACCGGGATTAATAGTAAATTGATTCCTTTTTTTTAATGAGGAAGGAGAATGTAGAAAATTTATGGCGTGTTACTGAAACTCTTTTGGGATTTTTGTTTGAATACTTAAAAAGCACGGAAAATGAGGTTTGGAAGGTTGCTGTTGTGTACAAAAAAAAAAAATTGGAAAAAATGTCAAAATTGCGGCTCACTGGTAGCTACACTAAGAGCTTTTTTTCGGCGCTCTGCGGGAGGATGCGGAACTTTTATGAATCTGCACATAGTACCTACATTAGTTTTGTAAATGAAGCTCATACGGTTATCGAAAAAAATGGCTTTTTCGCAAAATGGAATTATTTTGAATGCATTTTTTTCTTTACTGATAGAAAAATCGATCTTAATTTGTTCATACAAACGAGAATTGTTGATCAATCATAAAAATCATGTGTCATGGATATTCATTTTTTTTTTTTCGATAATGAATCCATCTCGATTCAGTATTCGTTTTGATAATCAATACTGAATCCAGTTGGATTCAGTATTCCTTCCGAAAATGAATAATGAATTCTACTGGATTCAGTATTCATTTCGTATTCGGATATCATGAAATTGAATAATCTGGAAAAATTGACAGAAAACATGTTTATTCTAATGAAACATTATCGTCCGATGACATTATATTTACCCAAGGGAAATCGCCCTCTTAGTATCTAATAACTGAAGAAATAGGGGTGGAAATGGGACATTATATTTGTCCCATTTCCATCGTCCATTTTTCCAGATTATTCAATTTGATGATATCCGAATACGGAATGAATACTGAATCGAGTTGGATTCATTATCCATTTTGAAATGAATACTGAATCCAGTAGGATTCATTATTCACTTTTGGAACGAATACTGAATTGAGTTGGATTCATTATTCCTTTTCGGAATGAATACTGAATCTAGTGGGATTTTTTATTCATTTTCGAAACGAATTTTTTCATAAGTTTCTTTATTATTCACGAATGAAAAAAAAATCGAATGTGCCCAACCCTGACCGTGTGGCAGTTCTGTAGCAAACTATCCAAGTCATCATAAAAATCCATATTGACATTCAATCCTTTTTTAAATCAATGGCACACGACGGCTACAAATAGTTCTGTGGTTTTATCTTACTGCATAAATTAAATACTGCAATTCATCCAAACTAGATGGCGTTAGTTGGATTAAAAATTTGCTCGAAGTTCACTTATCGCGAGATTCCAAGTTTCGAATGTGCGTAAAGTTGGCGAAAATCGAAAAAAAAAATATCAAAGGCAAACGGTGGGTGAAAAATGTGACACCACTTTGTGTTGCAACAATCATAACGACTGCTTCAAAGCATTCCATACATCATAAAGGAATGTTACCACACAATGTAGCATATCTGTCTCGCTTCCTTTATTGCTGTATAACTAGCCTCGTGATTAAGTGTTTCAAAAATAAATAATACGTGTTTTTAAATTTATTAAGGTATTCCTGTAAAGGGTCTTCTCACTTCAGATGCTATAAAGGTTATTTTCATGCATTTTTTTGATAGGTTTATATTATAGATATTGATATAAAAGTTGTTACACTTAATAAATACACTTTCGAAATACATTTTTTCTAAAAGTATTTATTTAAGTCACTATTTATAGACGAAAATGGTAGTTAAAAAATGTCCTAAAAAGAGTAGGTCTGGGCTGCTGATGAAATCTCGGAGATGAATCCTCCGAAACGAAAAAATCGAACGGTTTTAGATTCAGTATGTTAATGACTATAGCGCATACCATACGATTTTTGATATATGCAAAAATAACAATGGCGGACATTTTTCGAAAAAAAAAAAAAAAACAACCAAAAACGTGTTTTTTTCACAATTTTTGGCAATAAAAATAGTAAATATCAAAATGTGAAAAAATCAGTAGTTTCGAAGATTTTATCAACAAGCCGTCGAAATCGTTGTTTCGAGAAAAACGCCTTTAAAGTTTGTTTAGGTGTCATAATTACATAGAAAAATTGTTATAATGTATTTTGCAAGTGTATTCATTAAGTGTAACAATTTTTATATCTATAATATGAACCTATCAAAATGTTAATGAAAATAGCCGTTTTTAGCGTCTAAAGTGAGAAGACCCCTTAATACTTGATAAAAGTAAGTCAAAGTAAATTCCTTGATAAAAGTAAGTGATAATCAACTAAATTTAGTAAATTTAGACATTTTTACATTTTCTCGAAAAACTCGCAGCTACTAAAATTCTTATTTACTATAGCTCATCACATTTTTCTAAAGTTTTATCATTAAGGAATCATCACAGTGTAAAATTTTCAAAAAATCGATCTTTCGTTGTTGCATTATCCGATAGTATAGACGGTTTTAAACATGGACCTGGCATCGCCGATTGATCGTGAGTAGACAATTTATATCATAACTCCGTTCTCGAAACTTTAATATGTAAATTATTAGATAGAAATGTAGCCAGCGTGTCATATCCATAAAGCGCCACATAAATGAGACAATTTTTCGAGTCGTCATTTTTCGTTAAAAATTCGGTAACTTGGCTCGAAATTTTACCAGTATACTGGGATGGATTTTCACCTAATAATGGACGAAAATGAGTTAATTGTTAAATATTCGGGTTCGGGAAAGGAATATTTTAAAACCGACAATAAAGTCAACCTTTTTTTAATTTTTACGTTGTCGAGATATGAAGGGTTAAAATTTCAAGTCAATCGGATGAAAAATGCCCAAATTATGCGTTCTCCCGATTTCGAAAATGTGGTTTCGAGATAAACACGTTTAAAGTTTCAAAACTAATTCAGGAGCTACATCGTTCACACGACGGAATTGAAGCTCTCATTTGAATTCTGCGTATACCCGCGGAAGTATTTTGATAGCAGGTCTTCAGTTGTTTGGTCGTTGCATAATTTGAATACAACTGTACTAAACGACTCTAAATTGCTACTTTCACCATCTAGACTGTTTCGGAGCGCTTGGAGGCGTTTCAGAAAATAAGCTCTAAAAATAACGAATTAAAATTTCCGCGTACCATTCATTTTGGATATCATTCTTGTAACGTTTATACATCATCATTTCTGCCAATAAAAAAATGGATTTTAATGGAAAACTGAATTTTTGGAAAAATTTTCTGCACGCAAAGTGGCTTGCAATTGATTGCCTTCGAACGCAATGCACATGTCAATGAGAGATATTCACAGCGGCTAAATTGATAGTTGTTTATAAAAAAAAAAATTCTCGACAGTCCGTAGTCGTTCATTTGACAATTAAATTCGTCATTTTTTATAAGAATTTTTTTCTCAACAATCCGAAGTCGTTCATTTGACAATTAAATTCGTCATTTTTATAAGAATTTTTTTCTCGACATTCTGAATTCGTTCAATTGACAATTAAATTCGTCATTTGTTATAAAAAAATTTTTTCCGATATTCCGTAGTCGTTCGCGACAATTAAATTCGTAATTTTTTATAAGAATTAATTTTCTCGACATTCCGAAGACATTGATTGGGCTTACGTACGTAGAATAATTTAAAAAACAGCATCTCGCTTTCACTTTTGTTGGTGAAACGTTCGACGCTCCATAAAAGCCACCTCAAAAGGGCACGTTCACTCGGTAAAGAAATTTATACTCAACATATTTTTCTAAGTTTCCTAAATTTATCTTGCAAGGTGAAGAATATATAATATGAAGAACAGCGATAAGATATTTCACGCTGTGAGAGAAACAGAGCTCCTTAGAAAATATAACGACTATAGATTTCACGTCAGCTTAAGGGCTCTGCATAAGCCTGATATTTGAAAAATACGATTTTTTATTGCTGTTTTATAGCCTAGGGTCTTAGCTTTAATTGGCAATGGAAATTTTATAAAAATTCCGAAACTTGGCACAGTTACGGCGACTTTTGTGAAGGGTCCGATCGCCCACTGCACTATGGCGAACCGACTCGCTGTGATTGACCGTTTTTTTTTGCGTTTTTCTCGAAACTATGTTTTATGAAACGGTATGAGTCGTATTTCAAAATCTATTCGTCTAATTCACTTCACATTCGGACAGAGCATAGTTGAAAACATTTTCTATCATATGA
Organism: Ophion obscuratus; assembly: GCA_964007375.1. Taxonomy (NCBI): domain Eukaryota; kingdom Metazoa; phylum Arthropoda; class Insecta; order Hymenoptera; family Ichneumonidae; genus Ophion; species Ophion obscuratus. The sequence goes on from OZ023319.1 coordinate 26,982,723, forward strand.
CCGGTTAATTTTAAATATATTTACCCATTTGTTAATTCCAGAAAAAAAAAACGATTAAAGTGGCTTTTCGTCAAGAATCGAAATTTCTTTCCACAGCTTGCCATTCTCGTGATTTTCAAAATCACAAAAGGTTTACGTCATAGGAAAGTTTCCTCATTATACTAAAAATACATTTTTCATTTTCCATTCTAGATCACTCCACTTTCCAGAACCATTCACACCGTTTGACCATGCAGCAAATGGCGGCACATCGTTTCAATAATAATAACGTAATTATTTATCAACATTTTTAAATGAAATAACTCAAACTTGGCAAAATTAATTGTGTATAAAATTGCACGCTCGCCATCCCAACACTCTCACGATAAAATAATATCGACAATCGACCTGTTTATTGGACCCCAGGCTTATGCAGACCCATTAAGGGATTAGGCTACTGTGAAAATGATGAACACTTGTTCGTCGCCTGGGGCAACTCAAATCGAAGAGGAATGTTCAACACATGGTGCAGGAATCGCAGATTGAAGGTAAACTTATGATTACAACGATAAAACTGTTAGTAAAACTTTAAGGCGTTACCCCCACTTGTAGCGCAAAAAAAGGCCTTTTTCATGAATTTTTTTAAAGAAAACTACAAAACTTTTTTAATCGATCAATATACCATCTTGAAGAACTTTCAGTAATTTTTTTATTGAAAAATATAACATTGTTTAGTGGCAAAGTGGCCGTCAATGAAATAATGTTTTTATATACACGGTTTGCGGTGACCTACATTGCGGCTTAGTGGATCATCTGAAAAAAAAATGCGGATGGATTTAGTCAAATATAAGTATAAACTAGTCTTTAATCGAAGGATTTTAGAAAATATTCATTTTTCACAAAATGGCGGACAGTCAAATTTAATGATTCGATTTTAACGAAAAAAAAACGGCCGTTTTTTGGCTATAAAACGGCCATTTTTTTCGAAAAAAAAAAAATCGAACGATTAAAGACTACATTTTTATGTATTAAATAAGCCTGCAAAATTTCAAGAAGATCAGTTCATTAGTGTTCGAGTAATCTTGGTCACCGACTTCAGAAATGCCATTTTGAGAAAAACGCGTTTAAAGTTTCAATTTCAGCTTACACGAAGAACGGATTCTTCTCTTTCAATGCTCATATCTCAGTCAATTTTGTTCGGATAGACTTGAAGTTTTCAGGACATATTCTCAGATACTTATACTTAAAAAAAAATGCAATAAAAAAAATCGATTTTTTCAAAATCGCAAGTGGGGGTAACCCCTTAAACGCGTTTTTTCCGAAACTACGTTTTTCATAACGGTGTACACGATTTCTCGTCATGTAATGAATGAGTTGACTTAAAATTTGGTATACTTATTCAGTGTAATAGTAGTTTAGTATTGACCGACGTTTTTCCTCTTAACATTTTTTTCTCATTAGTTATTAACAATAATCTGACGATTTTTTAGGCAAATTTTTGGAAAGTGAAAACTTCGTCCGATAATTGTTAATAACAAATGAAGTATGAATACAAAAAAAAATCCTACGTACTTCCATAGACAATGTATTTTCCAAGATATATTCAACATTTCAAGTGAATCGGTTGAAAATAGTCTGAGTTATGTTTCCGGCCAACTTAAAAATGCAGTTTTGCGATAAACGCTGCACAGCCGCCATTTTGAAATTGCTCGTTTCAAAAAAAATATTGTACACAGTCACTGATATGTATGATAAACACCCTTTTTTGTAATCTCGATTTATATTGTAGTTTTTATGAAAAAAAAAGTCCCCAGAAAGCCAATTTTTTCGGCCTCCAGAGTGGCCTAACCTCTTAAGAACGCGATCGCAGAAACGATAATCGCTTCGACGAAAGCACTGGAGACAGAGAGATCGGCGTATGTCGACGAGTTAATTAAACATTCAGCAATTACGCAATCCGCATCAGGTTTAGTGCGGGTCGAGGCAGGGAAGGAAGTGGGTAAAGTTCTTAGCGAGAACCACAGATGGCATGAGCTCGCAGAAACGTCGTCTGTAATATACATACATGTATGGGTACATGTATAAATGTATACGCGTCTATGTACACAAACCGATATTTTACACGTGCATTATGATAATTGTTAGTATCGGTGTGGTATATACGGCGAGCACGAGCTTCGGCACAACCAATGTGCACATTCCCTCGAGCACGCATAGAGTGTATGAACGTGAAACCACTTGATGATCGCAACGTGGTCAACAAACGTCGCCCGTAAAGGGCGGCAAAGCTCACGCTCGTTCTCTTATACTCGTACCGGCGGAAAAAAGGAACAAAACGAAAGCGTAACCCAGTTACGTGCATTGTTCCATGCATTCCTATAATACGCACGTACCGTTAGAATATTAAACAAAAAACATGACGAGTTAAACCGGAAAATAATGTGTTAATCGCGATTTTCAGGATTGCACTAAGAAAATTTCACTTTTTTTTTTTTTTTTTCATTTTTCTCGAAACTTGGTGTAAGTCGTATCTCAAAATGTATTCATCCGATGAATTTTAAATTGCAACGGAGCGTAGCTCATAACATTCTCTATTGTATGATGGGATGATTTTTTTAAAGGGTGCTTCTCACTTTAGATGTTAAAAAGGCTATTTTCATGAATTTTTTGATAGGTTTACATTGTAGATATTGATATAAAAGTAAATACACTTTCGAAATACATTTTTTTTTTAAATTATTTATTTAAGTCACTATTAGTAGACGAAAATGGTAGTTAAAAAATGTCATAAAAAAATGGTACACTGTAAAAAAATGAATACACAAGTGTAGGAAGTTTTTATGCGGATACCGCTTATGAAATTTCAGATACGATTTTGAAAATCCAAAACAGGTTATTTTAAAAATGAAAGTGTATCCCCGTAATATTAATATACCTGTGCGTGTGAAAAATAATGCACGTGTAAAGAAATAATCACATCCAAGTATATTGAAATCAAGAACCATTTGCTGATATCAAAATACGAGTGTATATTCAATTCAAGAACCATTTGCTATCAGCATACGGGTGTGTATTAAATTCACGGAAACAAAGTATTACCTTTAATGTACACTGTAAAAAGCTTCTGTGTAAAAATGAATACACAAGTGTATGATGTTTTCATGCCGACGCCGTTTATGAAATTTCAGATAATATTTTGAAAATGCAAAGCAGGTTATTTTAAAAATAAAAGTGTAGCTCCGTAATATTAATATACTTGTGCGTTTGAAAAATAATGCACGTGTAAAAAAGTGTTCACATCCATGTCTATTGAAATCAAGAACCATTTGCTAATATCAATATACGAGTGTATAGTGAATCCGTTCGTACATTAAGTTCGTAAAATTCAAGCCTTTTGTGCCTTAAATATAGTGTAAATTTAATATAATTTTCACATTGTTTCATGTGATTTTCATCAGCGTTTATGATTTTTTTTTTCAATTCCAGTTTCGCACTTTTAAATAAATCTGTTGTGATCATGCATTGTACGTATCGTAAAATTCAGATTCACATATATTATATTTTTCAGGCTGCTGTAAATCAATTTCAAACTTGTTTTGTATTTTCAATGCTCTGTTTTTTATAGTTGATTTATTATAAATTTGTAGTAATTTTCAATTGAAGACACTGGTTAATGCAATACATTTTCCACAAATTTACAAACTTGTCTTTGAAATTCCACGTTGCATCTATTAAATTCTATATCCACGTTAGAATTTCATGTTCCTGTTTTAAATTTACGGCACAAGTGTTTCAAATTTAATTCCATCTACTGAGTTCGTAAAATTCAATTCCTTTGTATCTTAAATGTATTGTAAATTTCATATCATTTTTTACAGTGTAGGTCTGCGCTGTTGATGAAAGCTCGGAGATGGATCATCCGAAACAAAACAAAAATCAAACGGTTTTATATTCAGCAGGTTAATGTCTATAGCGCATATCATACTATTTTTTATATATGCAAAAATAACAAAATGTGTCCTTGATATGCGATATAGCTATAGTTGTAAAGAATATGTGGTTAAAATTTCATAAGGATCGGTTCAGTAGTTTCGAAGATTTTATCAACAAGCCGTCGAAAAACGTTGTTTCGAGAAAAAACGCGTTTAAAGTTTGTTTGGGTTACATAAATACGTAAAATAATTTTTTTTCAAATGTATTTCGAAAGTGTATTTATTAAGTGTAACAATTTTTATATCGATATCTATAATATAAATCGATCAAAAAAAATCATAAGAACAGCCTTTTTAGCGTCTAATGTGAGAAGACCCCTTAATGGGTTTATCCAGTTGTTAATGACAAATGATTAAACGTTGTTTTTGTAATTTGCGAAATTTCAACAAAGTATCCAGTCATACAAAAGTTTCATTATGATAATAAAAGTACATCTCTTTGTTTTTCATTCGAGACAGCCCTACCTGTGCAGGAATTGTTGTAGGGAACCAATTGGATTCCCATACTCATCCCCACTTTCATTGGATCCCTATACCAAGAGGTCACAATCGTACACTGGAATATGAGCGAAATTCCCCATTTGAATCCGATGTATGAATCCAATGTCAATCCTAAAGTATTCCCAGGTTATCGAACGGAACCTGATAGGATTCTTGGTGGATCCGATAGCAGTTTATTCGTTGAAATGTCTACACAAAATATATAGATATATAAAATAAGTTTGTTTTAAAAATGATAAAACTTATCTTTAAAAAGTATAAAACTTATCGTAATAAATCATAAGTATAAATCGCCTAAAAAGTGTATATTAAAAATCGATTTGAATCGAATCACTGAAAATCCAATGTAATTGGAGGTGCAGGTTATGTTTGAACACGCCAAGTTTTTTCTCGTGACTTTTCACATATTTTCGATTCGAACGTGGTAACAATTCTCAAACGGCGTTTATCGGGGAACAGTGCAGAATCCAAATGGATCCCAATGAGGACTCCCTATGTGCGGTGCCCTAACAAAAATCTCTATAGAGATGTGGATGCATCTTGGGAGTCCTCAACTCGTTTGTGCACGGGATGACGAAAGGACATTTTTTTTAGAGAACCAACAAATTCTGGTTGAGAATTACAACAACAAAAATTCTCAAACGACGTCAATCGGGAAATAGTGCGGAATCCTATCAAATCCCTATAGGGATGTGGTAGGATCCGGGGACTACCCAACAAATTTCTGCACGATAGTTGTCAGAACCACCTAAACCGATTGGCTATGCAACAACATCGGCACTTTGTTTAAATATCAATAACGTCATTGGTAATGAATATTTTCAAATTTAAAACAAAACTCGTACTTGGCAAAATTATTTATCAATTATGTGTAAAATCCCAATACAATGCAAAAAAAATCCAAAACCGAGCTGTTTTTTGAGCCCAAGCTTCGTGGAAAAAATCGTGGCCAGAGGTAAGATTGTCTACTGCAGGTTAAGGGGTTAGGCCACTCTACAGGTCGAACAGGCTTTTTGGGGATTTTTTTTCACAAAAACTACTAAATAAATCGAGATTACAAAAAGGGTGTCAATCATACATATCAGTGACTGTGTACAATGATTTTTTTGAAGCGATTAATTTCAAAATGGCGGCTTTGCAGCGTTTATCTCAAAACTGCATTTTTTAAGTTGGCCGGAAACATAACTCAGACAATTTTCAACCCATTCAATTGAAATGTTGAATATATCTTGAAAAATACATTGTCTATGGAAGTAAGTAGGACTTTTTTTTATATTGCATAGTTCATTTTTTATTAACAATTATCTGACGTTTTTTTAACCAAATTTTTCACTTTCCGAAAAATTCTATTGCGGCTTCTTTTATCTCTACATTGCGACCAGTTCACTTTTTTAGTAAACCTTTGTTCTTCGTGCTTGTGTGACGATTAGTAGAACTCCGAATCTTTTGGTAATTTTGCGGAATGGTTGGCCAATTGTTCTCGGTTCGTAAATGGAATCATGTTATCTTTTTTCTTTTCTTGCAGGAGCTCTTGGATTCTGGAATTCAAGTGACGAGATTGAGTCCTGGGAACAAGGCAGCGTTGATTATCTCTTAACGACCTCCCAAGGATGGCGAGACGCATGGAAACGCCGATCTCGCCACGCTGAACTTTTCCTAGATTCACTAACTCTACATACGCGTATGACTCGCATTATAGTCGTCTACAACCTCTCTCGCGCATTGGCTCCAGCGTTTTTCTGTGCAGCATGCAGCGAACGCGGAACAATAACGAGAGTGAAAAAGAGAGGAAGAATGAGAGAAAAGAGAGAGCAAACGTGACGTTTCCTTATGGAACTCGTAAAACATTGCACGGCAGTTCGTTATAATGACTGTAGACGCGCATATGCGCGCATACATTCAGCTAAATACATACATAGGCATACATATGTACACACACCTTTACATATATATATATATATATATATATTACACTGGAATAGAAACAATCGAGTAACTACATATATTACAATAGTACGTAAAAACCTATGGGCACACTGTACAATATAGGGTAGCATACGTCCCCAATCCTTTCGCCTGATTCATCATTTTCCTATCGAGAAATTCTATAGACCGCATGAGCCAACGTATGCCCGTCTGTATTCGATATACCACGCACTGTGAATTTGTTTTCGACAAATCGTTCCTACATTGCCAAAAAAAAAAAATTAATTCGAATATGATCTATTTAAAAATAAAAATAGGTTTTTCCCTTCTCTCAAGGCCTACTACGATCTTATTTGTTTCAAAGATAGTTTTTTATTTGTTTCAACTATTCGAGAAGTATTCAAGAAATACAAAAGTAACCATTGCTTCAACAAAATAACATCAGCACAATGTGAAACGTGAAACCTTAGAAAAAATTTAGCAGTAGTCAGAATAATTCGAAAGGATTTTACTTACGTAAGGGGCCAGTTCACTTTAAAAATAAATAAAAAATCGAATTCGAAAAATCGTTCGAAAAATCGACGATGATGAGCAATCAGAAGGGATTTTGTACGGTGCAGGAATTTCCGAAACAATGTTTTCAAAATCTAGCTCCATCGTATCTCTAAAACTAATAAACCAATTCTCTTGAAATTTGAACCACATATTGTAAACATGATTCGCAACAAGATGACCCTCAATGGTGTTAACATTTTGATTGTTACTCTTTTTTTTGCGAAAAACTGCGGAAAAACGCGTTTTTTTTACTTTTTCGTTTTTCGTCTGCCATTTTTTTATTTTTCGATAAAACTTTATATCCGAGGGTCATTTTGTAGCTGGTGTCATACTGAATCTAATGGACTTTGATTTTTTTGTTTCAGACAAGCCGTTGCCGAGTTGTGATGGAGTTACCTAGCCCACCTATTTTTGAGGCGTTACGTTAAACTATAGTTTTTGTACTTAAAAATTAATAAAAATGAATTCAACATTTTTTAAAATGTATTTCAAGACTTTATTTATCAAGCCCAACACTTTTATATTCATGTCTTTCATAAAATCATCAAAAAATCGCGAAAATAGCCTTTTTTCGTGGCTCCAAAGTGGACTAGCCCTTAAACATTTTTTTGCCAAACTTTTGCTCGTACACGAACTAGGAACATCCCTCAGGTGACACCCTTCGATTTTGTTGAAATTTCGATATTTTATAAAGCACCGAAAAGTAAGCGATACGTATTTTTTTTTATCGGCGGAAAAACGGTTTTACGGGCTGAAACGCACCCTCAAAAAAGGGGATGTTTTTCGTTTTTCGTCGATAACGTTTCAGGGGTACGAGATATTAAAAAATTTCAAATTGCAACAAGGTTTATTTTTTTGTGCACTATACATTGGAGATGAGAACGATAATGTCGTCGACGAAAAACGAATAACACCCCTATTTTGAAGGGTTCGCTTCACCCCTTAAAACCGTTTTTCCGCCGATAAAAAAAATGCAAATCGCTTACTTTTCGGTGCTTTATAACATAACAAAACTTCAACAAAATCGAAGGGTGTCACCTGAGGGATGTTCCTTGTTAAACCTACGCACGACGCGAAGCGAATTAAGCAGTAACAGGTGAAATCTAGTGCGCGGTTCTATGAAATATTTCTATTGGCCGTCTCTCCCTTATAGCCAACTCCCCCGGAATTACCATATGTTTCTACTGTTGTTTCTTACTTTCTTTTTTTCGTATGCATGCAACTACCCCCCACTTGCGATTTTGAAAAAATCGATTTTTTTTATTGCATTTTTTTGAAGTATAAGTATCTGAGAATATGTCCTGAAAATTTCAAGTCGATCCGAACAAAATTGACTGAGATATGAGCGTTGAAAAAGAAGAATCCGTTGTGTAAACGAACGGAAATTGAAACTTTAAACTTAAAAAATGTTAAGAGGAAAAACGTCGGTCAATACTAAACTACTATTACGCTGAATAAGTATACCAAATTTTAAGTCAACTCATTCATTACATGACGAGAAATCGTGTACACCGTTATGAAAAACGTAGTTTCGGAAAAAACGCGTTTAAGGGGTTTTTTGCCCCCCACTTGCGATTTTGAAAAAATCGATTTTCTTTTATTGCATTTTTTTTTAAGTATAAGTATCTGAGAATATGTCCTGAAAACTTCAAGTCTATCCGAACAAAATTGACTGAGATATGAGCATTGAAAGAGAAGAATCCGTTCTTCGTGTAAGCTGAAATTGAAACTTTAAACGCGTTTTTCTCAAAATGGCATTTCTGAAGTCGGTGACCAAGATTACTCGAACACTAATGAACCGATCTTCTTGAAATTTTGCAGGCTTATTTAATACATAAAAATGTAGTCTTTAATCGTTCGATTTTTTTTCGAAAAAAAATGGCCGTTTTATAGCCAAAAAACGGCCGTTTGTTTTCGTTAAAATCGAACCATTAACTTTGACTGTCCGCCATTTTGTGAAAAATGAATATTTTTAAAATCCTTCGATTAAAGACTAGTTTATACTTATATTTGACTAAATCCATCCGCATTTTTTTTTCAGATGATCCACTTCGCCGCAATGTTGGTCACCGCAAACCGTGTATATAAAAACATTATTTCATTGACGGCCATTTGCCAGTAAACAATGTAATATTTTTCAATAAAAAAATTATTGAAAGTTCTTCAAGATGTGTTCTTTAAGATGGTATATTGATCGATTAAAAAAGTTTTGTAGTTTTCTTTTAAAAAATTCATGAAAAAGGCCTTTTTGCGCTACAAGTGGGGGTAAGGCCTTAAAGGCCTTAGGCCACAGTAACGGGTATAAAAGCATGTGCGAATTTAACAATTCTTTTTCGTATGAAAAAGTGATTCGCTCATAAAATTAATTACACACCTATCTAGTATGAATTTCAAGCTGTTAGAATTTTTTTTTTTTTTCGTTGTACAAATCGGCCGCCTATTCGAAACTTCTCGAAACAGCTTCTTTCCAATTGGCGTGACAAATAACTTCAACAATTTTCACTCGATTTACTTTAAATTTAAAAGTTATGTTCCTAATTGCATTTCGCAGAGAAGTACGTACGGAATTTCTGATTAATCGAAAACTTTTTATTTTATGAGCAGTTTATGACCAGTTATAACGAAATTTTTCACTGAAAATTCATTTCTTAACGGAGACTTTGTCCTTGGAGTGCCATATTTCAGGTGTTTACATTTTATTTTTTTTAAAGGAAACGAGTAAAGCTTTTTGAGTGCGGTTTTTTTCTTGCTTTTATTCATGATATACAGAACGTTAAAAAAATTTTTTTGAAAAAAAAAAAACCAAAATGGCGGCCGTTGCAGCTCCGCGAAAACAAGTCCTCAAATCGCGGGAGGTAAACGGTTGACATCACTGCCCCATCTTTGTTGATCTGAAACACAAATTCAAAGCATATCATCAATCTGTGACCCTTTGGTCATGGAATGACGGATGGGTTTTTCGTTTAGTTCAAATTTCGGAAAATGGCGGCAATTTAGAAAAAATCGAATTTTCGCGTTTTTTTCGCATAAAAAGATAAATAATAAATGCAAAAAAGTATCTATCGAAAAAACGATCCGTCATTCCGTGAAGACATATTTTTTGAGTATGCTCCCCAAATTTCAGGTCGATATGTTAATTACAGCGGTCAGGAGAATGTCAGCCATTTTTAAAAACGTGTTTTCGAGAAAAACGCATTTAAAGTTTTGTAATGTGTTTAAACAAATGTGTTTATAATTACCGCTAATCGACAATACCTGGTCCATAGAGGCAGCCCTCCTCTTTTTCTAGCTGCTCATGTTGAGCCGCTAACATCTCCCGCTGCTCAATCCGGGACAAAGTCTCCCTTAAGTTCAAATACCTACAACTTTTGAATAAAACAATATTTTTTAAATTTCGTACGTACTTCTAGGTATTCTAATGTAGATTGACGAGAATTTTTGTTTTTTGTTCAAGGTAAAAAATTGCGGATGCTAAATGTCGCGCCGCGGAGCGCCTAAAAAAAGATAAAAGAAAATATTAGTAAACGGCTATTTTGTACATCGAAAAAAAAAAATTCCAACAGCTTGATATTCACACTAAATAGATGTGTAATTAATTTTATGAGTGAATCATTCTTTCATACGAAAAAAAATTGTTAAATTCGCACATGATTTTATACCCGTTACTGTGGCCTAAGGCCTTAAGCGAACACGTAAAAGGCAAAGTGCTGTACAATAAAAAAAAACTACCACGCCTATTATTGTTCCCTCAGGAAAATATAAAATATAATTGAAATATGGTTGAAAACACCATACATTTGTCTCAGTGTGACGTTTTAGTACGACAATTTCTGCACGGGACAACACACGCGATAATTCGAAGAAAAAGAAAAGAGGAGGGCGCGTAACGACGAGGAGGAGAAGAGGAGGTTCTCCTTGCAAAAGTGCAGTAGCATGAAAATACACGCGGGCACATGAAGCTGGGCGATTATTTGTTTTGACAGGCAGCGCATACGAGCGACGGCCAGGGACGTCTGGCTCGTTGCGCCGCCGCGCATATGACAGAGATACAACTCTCGCTCACAAAATCTCGCGTCCACCGAGTCATGGAGATTCGTATGGGGGCGTAAACGCACACGCGTGTGCGCACTGGGCGTTTTTCTTTCTTTCAATTCCTCGGGGAAAAATGAGGCACGCTTTCTCGTACGGGTATCTCGAGAGCTTTCGATCGCCCACGGTTCTTTCGAACAACGTTTTATCTGCGGGGCTGGCGTCGTCGCTAATCGATCCCCGTACATGCCCCTTGAAAAAGATGTTTGCGGTGCCACACGCATTTAAACGCACATGTGAGTGTCTACGATACGTTCGATCGTTTCATGAATATTTTATTCCGAACGAAGTGGGGCATTTTTGACCACATTTTTATTATCTCTCTTTCTTGTCTGCCTGTTTATTTGTTTTTGTGCTCGGTCCAAATTTTGCAACCGATTTTTAAGTAAATTTCGGATGAGCTGGAGAATTGAAACCTTAAACATAGCTCAAAACTGAATGACAAACAAATAAACAGACTGACAAGATAAATGTGTGTGGGTGTGTGCGTGTGTGTGTGTGTGTGTGTGCGCGCGTGCGTGTGCGTGTGCGTGCGTGTGTGCGCGCGCGCGCGCGTACGTGTGCGTGTTTGTATATGTGCGTGCGTGCGTGCGTGTGTGTGTGTGTGTGTGTGTGTGTGCGTGCGCGCGCGCGCGCGTGCGTGTTTGTGCACGTACGTGTGCGTGTGTGTGCGCGTATGTGTGCGTGTGTGTGCGTGCGTGCGTGCGTGCGTGCGTGTGTGTGTGTGTGTGTGTGTGTGTGTGTGTGTGTGTGTGTGTGTGTGTGTGTGTTTCTGGGTGCGAGAAAAATCAAATTATTTCAATAATTTTTAAAATTTTTACCACGTTTTTAAAACGGACTAGAAAGTATAAAATAATTTCTCCTAGGCCCATACAGATTTATAACCCCATACTGATTGTCCTAAAAATGTGTAATTGTGAATTTTTAATAGCTTTGAAAATACTTGTAAGATTTAAGTCGGAAAACGTGCGGCTATTATCTATTGCATGCGCCCCACTTTTTTCGATTTAAATCTTATTTACCAAGTATTTTCATATCTATTAAAAATTAAAGATCACCAATTTTTAGGGCAATCTGTATGGGGTTAGGAATCTGTATGGGGTTATCAATATGTATGCTAGGAGAAATTATTTTATACTTTCTAGTCCGTTTTAAAAACGTGGTATATAAAAAAAACATTATTTCAATAATTTGTTTTATAGATAAAGTTCTCAGCATTGGTTTTATTCCCGAAAGGGGCTTATGAAAATACAATGGCGATTGATTCTTAAGTTTCGAATGATTTTTCCTCTTCAACAATACTCTGGAATTTTACAGTAAATATTTCACAACCCTATGAGGGTTTTGAGGAGGACCCCAACGCAATGCTCCGGGAAACGATCGAAACGGATTTAAAAAATATCCGTTCTCGTACTTAACCTCAAACTTGCACAATCTTCTTTAATTTATGTTTTTTTATTGTTCAACAAACAATAACTTTATTTAAAAAATGCGAAAAAAAATTTCGGCGGGATATTCAAATGGAAAGCTTTATATTTTTAAATGCTCTTTTGATTTTATTTTTGCGGTCATTTTGCATGGAGGTATGGGAATTGATGCTCAAATACGTTAGTCGAATGACATACTCATTTGTTACATATCACAGAGTGAATCAGACTGTACTTATCCGAAACACGTACGGTCGAAGAGTGTGTGTTGGGACTTGAAAAGAAAAAAACGAAAACCAGTAGCCATTTATCGGCTCGGGCCATTTTACCGTTTCGTAGACACGTTTTCGGATATTTTGAGCTGGCGGCGCTTGCGGAACTTCCCGGTAGGCGGTTCCGGGATACTCCTCTATTATACCCAAGGCAAAAATTGCACCCGAGGGATCGTTCCAGACTCTCCTGTCGCACGCAGTCTCGTGCCCCGTTAATTGTCCCTTTTGTTACCGTGAAATTTCACATTAGCGAACTATAGGCGGTAACTCAAACCGCAAGAGGCAATGTGGTAACCATATTTTTCATTTTCACGGAGCCATCCCCAAAGGATAACCCCCCCTCCCCCTCCCGCCATGTTGATCGTCCACACTCTTTCGTGCTTTTGTTTTCGTGTCTGTTAGATTCGTCGCTGGGGATTTTGTGCCAGTGATGAATGATCACTTTAGATAGCAGTTGATTCTACTTCCGGTTTTCAAAAATCCATATACTTACATTCGAATCTGAATAAAAAAGATCGCGTTCGTGAGAAACACACATTGATAGGTATGTCAATTACATGTCGCAAGTGGAAAGTGTATATACGCGGTGTCCTATTATCAATGGATAATCCTGCAACTGTCGATAGGCCAGGTCATGCCCTACTATATGCTGGAATTTCAGTTCGAGATAAAAGTCATCTGCTTTTAGTTTTTCGCATGCCAATTCTACAAATGATAACTTTTTGCCCGGGTTAACAAATAAATACTCTTTGTCTTTTGTTTTATGTAAAAAAGTCTTCTTATTAACCTTAAATGTTAAGGAAACTGTGAAAAAAGATCTTATGCAGAATTTTCTTACAAGCCAATTCGAACATCTGAATTTGATAGCCTGCGGTGTAAAAAAATGTCCCGTGAAAAACGACGCAACTGACCCAACCTCGAGCCAGCGTCACGCCAATCACATTCTACCATTGGCCGATGAAAGGCAGCACTACCGGCTTATTGTTAGTGTTGCGCCACGGTAGGAATGATCTCTTCGGCCCAACACTGGGATGTACGGTTGGCCAATAGTAGGCTTATCGGAAATGCTAACAGTTGGCCGGGTATTGGCCCAAGTTGGGCTAAAGAGATCATGATCATTGGCTGACGGTTGGCGTGATCACCGGCCCATAGTAGGGCTAAGGTCGGCTTCATATTGTTGGCGCAATATTCGGGCTAGTGTTGGCCCAGTGTAGGGCTGTCAAAACAACCCAACGCTTAGCCAACAATCGATCAGATTCACAAGTTTCTGTGCTCGATTATTGCTCATCGAAAGAATTATTAAATTCACTAACATCGTTATGCTCAATCACTGTTCGTGGAATGTTTCCAAATTTGTTTCACTATCTATTTGTCTTTTTGTTTCGTTGCCTCTGATCCTAACCTGCTGTAAAGAGTCTTCTAATTTTTGTCGTCGTTTTAACACTCGACATTTCTTATTACTATCATAATAACTCGGCATTTTTTTAATACACCACAAAACTTTATTATAAATCAATTTTATTTTTAATAAACTGAATTTCAGATAACAGTAATTATGAGTTTTTATTATGACAAGACGTAGAAAATTGCATGCAGCGATAATAAAGAAATATATAACAATAATATACGTAAAAAAGCATTCTTGTATATATGTATGGACTATACCAATCAAAGCTAGTTGTTGGGCCAGGATTGGCAATTCGTCAGTTTGTCATGCTAAAAATAAGCATTGGCAAAACCACGGTCAAACGATTGGCTCAGACTCAGGCCGTGCGCTCGCTCCGATAATTGGCCGACGGTCATTAATTAGTACTGGCCCAGCGTTGGCTCTTCGATGGTGTGCCGAGCTTCAATTCGAGACTGGCAAACCCATGATCAACCGATTGGCCCATGTTCGGGGCCAACACTGGGACCCAACACACACACACACACATTTATAGGGTGGCCAGAAAAGTAACATCCAAAAGGAAAATCTAGATGTCTTTCGCGGGTTTGTTTGGGTTTGTTTGAGTCCAAACAAACCTAAAAAAGCCAAAAATTAGTATTGACTTGTATTGACGAAGCAATATCTAAATCAAACAAATCCGAAGCGTAATATTGAATTGTATTAATGCAGCAATATCTAAATGAAACGAACCCAAACAAACTCGTATACGTATTTCAATAACGTATACATTTGCTCTGACGCGACTCCACGCTCTATACAATAGTCAATTTTAATTGTCAGTTTTTAATCAAATACATTAAAAAGATGGAAAATCGATTAATTTCTAACTGTGGAAGGACACGATTAACAATTGGTTAATTGTTAATTGCGACTACAGAAATTAACAATTGATCAATTGTTACTCGTGAGTTTTCACAATAACTATTAATTAATTGTTAATTGTTATAGTCGTGATCAATATTTAATTAATTGTCAATCTTTAGTTATCGTAGCGGTTAACTTTTGCACGTGCATAAATTTGCCACACTGCATGGGGATGATTTTAATAGCGGTTGGTACGAGGCATCAAGATTGTCCTATTGGATGTTACTTTTCGGATCACCCTGCATACTGAGGTTCAAAAGGATGAATGTACCTAAAGGTAACTGAACTAAAGATACTCAATAAATAACGCTTTTTGCAACACTCGTGACGCGTTATATACGGAATTGGAGATAATACATGCATAGTGGCTAGTCAAAGAAGAGTTTTATCATGAACATGTTCAAATGCCCCGAGTAAAAATGATTGTATATACTTAGATACAATTATATAAAAATGATATACAATCATATATATTTATATATAGGTTTATATATAATTGTATATAACTCTATACATTCGTATATATAATTTGATATAAATGTACTTCCATCAAATTTGATTTGATAAAATGATATATCGTTCTGTATATAATGATATATGGAAATAATATTTTGATACGGAGTTTATATAATTAGATATAATATTATATACAGTTATATATAATTCAATATAGTATTGTATATAATTGTATATATACGTGATAATTTTATTTACGGTATATAAAATTGTAGATGACTGTATATGACCCGAGTAAAAATGATTGTATATACTTAGAAACAATAATATAAAAATGATATACAATCATATATATCTATATAGGTTTATATATAATTGTATGTGATTCTATACATTCGTATATATAATCCGATATAAATGTACCCGAGTAAAAATGAATATATATAATCATATATAATTGTATACAAAAATTGGCCCGATAGAATTGTATATATTTGTATATAAACGTATACAATTGTATACGTTTATATAAAAATATATAAAATTCTATCGGGCCAATTTTTGTATACAATTGTATATGATCAATTAATATACAACTATATATGATTACCTATATTCATTTTTACTCGGGTGTATATTAGTACATATAATCGTATATGACCAATGAATATACAATTATATATGTTTATACATAAACATATATAATTGTATATTAATTGATCGTATACAATTGTATACGTTTATATAAAAATATATAAAATTCTATCGGGCCAATTTTTGTATACAATTATGTATGATCAATTAATATACAATTATATATGATTATATATATTCATTTTTACTCGGGGCCTCTATTACAAAATGGACAAAAACGAAATATGATAACGGATTGTTGTACCCGTACACAAAGTCACTCGATTCTATGCTGTACGATCTCTAAATTATTAAAACAGAATGAGTACCAACTCGCATCAATTGACTGGAAGATAAATTTGACACGTTAACAAAACTTGTAAGCGATGTATTTGAACATAGCGAGTTTGTTGCTGTCATTCCACGAGCGAGGATAAATTTGCAAATGATTTATTTGCTCGCGCGAATTTCACGGATTCCACTGTGTCCGCGGACGGTCGTTCTCACGTAACGAGTCAGCATGGCTAATTAATCAGCTACACCGAATTCATTAGCGTTACTATCTTAGTTCCGTGTGAGTCGCATGCTCGCCGACTTAATCGCTGCCGTTGACTACAGAATTCTCACCGAACCATTCAGTAACCGCTTGGTTTTTTTTCCAATGTCATTTTGAACTACAAAATCTTGGGAACACGTTACACTCTTTGTTACTGTGTTCCTATAACTGCAAATTGTGAATGAAAGTGAACAGGAGAACGGCCGTGACGTTTTATAATGGACTGCGCTGATTTTTTTATTGCATTATTTTCTTATTTTTTTATTGCTTAAATCGGTAGATAAATTATCCAAGAATATATTTACAAAGTTATGGAGGCCAATTGTAAATATTTTCGAAGATGCAAGGCCAAAAGCAGAGAAGCGACTGATATTTGATATTGATATTTCCTCTCATTGAAAACTTTGAAGCACGTTTTCTCCAGTTTTCATTTTCACGCTTTTTCCGAATTGGCGGGCGTGATAGCAAAAAAAGCTAAATGACCTATTGAATCAAACCAAAGGTTATTTTCGTCAGTATGAAAATAGCTGCAAAGTGAATTTGAAAAAGTCGTTGATAAAGTCTTTTTTAAGTGATTTTTATAGCACGTTGAAGTGTTTTTTTTAACACATTGTTTTTCAAACCTGAGAAGAGTTATGATTTCACGATTTTTTCAGCTTTTTCTTAATTCACCCAGGAGAAAAATATATGACAATTGAAAATTTTATTGGTTTATTTGGTTCAGTCAAGAATTACGAGATTCATCTTTCCCGCCGATTGGGGGCTGCAGTGGCAAGACGCACGTGGAATGGGGCCGGATTGAAATTCCGAACTTTGAATGATCAGAACGCTCAAAACTCAGAAAGTCTGAACGCGGCCCAAAACTGCGAAAATCTGAACGGGGCCGGGTTGAAATTCCGAACTTTGAATGATCAGAACGCTCAAAACTCCGAAAATATACTACCTCGAAAGAATTTTACACCAACGACCAAAACTCCGAAAATCTGAACACCGTCAAAATAATTCGGCTACGGAAGTTTTAAAAGTTTCAAAATTTTCAATAAATCAACGATCTATTTCAAATTTTTTTTTTTTTGGGAAGTAATTTTACGTCAATTTTGAAATTTGTCTAGACAATGTTATATGTTCTACATCATTCACAGTCAACTGTGTAAACTTTCGCTGGCATGATCTTGACGAACCTTATAATTTCGGAATACTACGATTAAGAATTTTAAACCGTCGGCGTATTCAACGTTCGGAATTTCAACCCGGTCCTCACTTCAAAATCATGCCAGCGAAAGTCTGCACAGTTGACTGTAAATGATGTAGAACGTAGAACATTGTCTAGACAAATAAATAAATTGAAAAATAAAATTAATTAATTAATAAAAAAGAATCTTGAAATAATTCGTCGATTTATTGAACATTTTGAAACTTTTAAAACTTTCATATTCGAATTATTTTGACGGTGATAAGATTTTCGGAGTTTTGGTCTTTGATGTCAAATTCTTTCGGAGTTTTGAGCGTTCTGACCATTAAAATTTCGAAATTTGAACCCGGCCGCCATGGAATATGCTGATAAATCTGCAGTAATTTATTGTTTCATGATTAAAAAAAAAATTGTATACAATTCAAATGTACATGAAAAGATACTTCAATGTTTTGTGGGCTCACTTGTTTCTTTCCCTTCTAAAAAAAATCCCGAAAAAAACGATTTTTTTGGACCTTCCAATTCAGGCTCCCACCTTAAGGTGGGATATGTGTTTAGACGGGACAATATTAAGCAATTTTGAAGGATTTTGTAAACTGAAAAATAATTATTCTACATTTATCAAATTGTAGGTATACAGTTTGATACATTGTATTGCTCAACTGTAGGTATACAGTTGAGCAATACAAAAATGTATTGTACATTTAAGTATACAAAACAATTTTTTTTAATTCATTTATCATCAAAATGGCGGAACTGTGGCAAAGTATGACAACAAGGTTGCCGCAGCAATTGGTAATCGGCGTGCAATCTAGCTTCTCGTCGAATTTGATTTGCAAAAAATTCGAATATTTGTTCAGTTAGAACATGTATTTGACAGTAATTAAAATGAAGAAAATGCACATTTAAGAGAACGGCACACATTTACCAACAAAAAATCACCATTTCAAGCAAAATTTCTGTAAAATTTCTGTAAAATTTGGTTTAAAAAAGTCGTTTTTTTTCTAATTTTTCAATAACAATTTTTGTCAAATAACGTAGCAATATTATCAATATTTCTACCAAGTTCCAACTCAATCGGCTTAATAGTTTTTGAGTAATCCTGCATGACAATTTAAAAAATGCAGTTTTGAGAAAAACGCATTCAAAGTTTGCATGGAATTTGAATTAAATTGCACCAGGTACTTGTGGTAAATAATTACAATCTATGCAATAATGAATTTATGTAATAATTATAATAAATAATTACAATCTAATACAATAATTATGCAATCTGTTACACACACTGCAAAAAATATCTGTATAAAAATTAATACACAAGTGTGGGAAGTTTTTATGCGGATATCGCTTATGAAATTTGAGATAATATTTTGAAAATCCAAAACAGGTTATTTTAAAAATGAAAGTGTAGCTCCGTAATATTAATATACTTGTGCGTTTGAAAAATAATGCACGTGTAAAGAAATAAACATCCAAGTATATTGAAATCAAGAACCATTTGCTGATATCAAAATACGAGTGTATATTAAAATCAACAACCATTTGCTAATATCATCATTAGGGTGTGTATTAATTTTACGGAAACAAAGTATTACCTTCAATGTACAATGTAAAAAGCTTCTGTGTAAAAATGAATACACAATTGTTTTTATGCGGACGCCGTTTATGAAATTTCAGATAATATTTTGAAAATCCAAATCAGGTTATTTTTAAAATAAAAGTGTAGCTCCATAATATCAATATACTTGTGCATTTGAAAAATAATGCACGTGTAAAAAAATGTGCACATCCATGTATATTGAAATCAAGAACCATTTGCCGATATCAATATACAAGTGTATATTAAAATCGTTCGTATATTAAGTTCGTAAAATTCAATTCTTTCGTCCCTTAAATGTAGTGTGAATTCAATATAATTTTCACATTGTTTCATGTGATTTTCATCAGCGTTTATGAATTTTTTTTTCAATTCCAGTTTCGCACTTTTAAATAAATCTGTTGTGATCATGCATTGTACGTATCGTAAAATTCAGTTTCACATATATTATATTTTTCAGGCTGGTGTAAATAAATTTCAAACTTGTTTTGTATTTTCAATGCTCTGTTTTTTATAATTGATTTATTATACATCTGTAGTAATTTTCAATTAAAGACACGGGTCAATGCAATACATTTTCCACAAATTTACAAACTTGTCTTTGAAATTCCATGTTGCATCTATTAAATTCTATATCCACGTTAGAATTTCACGTTCTTGTTTTAAAATTACGGCACAAGTGTTTCAAATTTAATTTCATCTACTGAGTTCGTAAAATTCAATTCCTTTGTATCTTAAATGTATTTTAAATTTCATATAATTTTTTACAGTGCAATCGTTAAATTATCAATAACAGTACATATGGTAATCGTTAGTTTGTAATTCAATTACTTTTTGCCCATCTTTATTTGCCCCTCTGCGCTGTCGCTTCTACCTTCGGCGCGCGAATCCGAGCGCACAGCATTGCCGTCCTGTAACGTTCCAAGTTTTTCGAATTTCGCTTTGAAACTTTGGGAAAATAAAGAGGGAAAAAAAAGAAATCGCCTTTTTATCATTGTAAATATACAATCCGCCTTGAATGCAAAATGGCAGTTGAACCAGCTGACGTCGAGACGAGAACTTCCGGTCAGCCGAATAATAGCACATCACCGTGCCTCCCAGCATTGGACAGTGAAATGAAAATGCATCGAGCCTACCACGAGTCTATCGTTAACGATGCGGTCATAAAAGAGGCTCGTACATTCACAAACCAGTCCGAAACGAGTTCACGAACGAACGAGGAGATTAAGGTGAAAAAAATTGGTTTTCCAGTGACACCTTAACGGACGTAGCAATTAGCATGGACGCCGACACTCTAGGCTACCGAAGTAGGCCGTTCCACCGTATTTGTTGCTGTTTCTTTTCGTTTTTTTTCTCCCCCTTCTCTTTCACCTTTTTGTGAATTGCGATAACGCACCCGCATAAGGGCGAACCGTCGCGAACCTGGCGAGCACAACGGGAGAAAGATCGCGGACACAGTCGCTCGTTTCCGCTCCGCCACGCCTGGGAAAATACTGGCTCTTATCAAACAAAAAAAAAATGAAAAGAGGCACGGGGTACGTCGTACATATACAAGCTCGGGACGTGTTATACGCGCGGGCTGTTCAGCTGCCAACAACCCGCGAACTCCCGGATGAACGGGGACCCAGGAAAAATCCGAAAAAAGTACACAAAGCTTTACGAAGCGGGTACGAACGAGGGAATCGGAGTTTGCCAACCCTGGGGGAACGGAGCCCACCCGGGTGTACTTTCTCCAGGTGCAGCCCTGAGCCTCCCTGAGCATAATGTAGAAATTATAATTTTGGGTCAGCTGATTCCGACAGTGTGAACGCTGAGAATTTTGGTGATTTTCGGGAATTTTTTGGAAGAAAAGTACTCAATTAGATGTTTCGGGGAATTGAGAATATATTTGGCTATATTTGACCTATATAACATAATTTTTTCATAGAAAAATATTGAGACCCAAGCGACTTATGTGCTGCCTTCGGAGGCGCCAAAAAAAAAAGTTCCTCCACTGCTGACATGATTCCGGCCGATTGAGTAGCTGAAACCGAAAGAAGAAAAAATGTCGTTAAGCTGGAAGGTATTTGCTGTACAATGACGTAGGATTTTCGAAAAATATCACAATGTAACAAAATGGCGTAGTTATGAAAAAAAGTATGTTTTCTTGCCTATAAAATAGTCGTTTTTTTCAATGCCAAATCGTCAATTTTCATCCAATCAAAAGTATCCTCCATAATTGTAGAGTAAATATATTCAAGAGTACTCAGTTCAAATTTTAAGTCAATCGGATAATTTCTCTTTGAGTTACAATGTCAGCAAATTTGAAAAATCTCATTTCGAGA
This sequence comes from Ophion obscuratus, assembly GCA_964007375.1. Lineage (NCBI taxonomy): Eukaryota > Metazoa > Arthropoda > Insecta > Hymenoptera > Ichneumonidae > Ophion > Ophion obscuratus. The sequence goes on from OZ023319.1 coordinate 27,004,533, forward strand.
AAAACGCGTTCAAAGATTTGAGTTTCGGTACAAAAGTCAAAATGTTAAGAAATTGATCAAATTTGGTGATAATGTTCTTCAACATTAAGTGCGAAAACACAATTTTTTTCAAAATTTTCTTCCTCCTAGTTATCGAGTAATTGAGCATTAAAGCAGATTTCTTATGCCCGCAATGTATACCTATATATATGGAAACGCTATGCTTATACACGTGAACTTTAGTATTAACTTACTCGATAACTGTGCACAAGAAAAATCTGAAAAAATTTGTATTGTCAAATTTGGCACTAAAGAATATGTTCACCAAATTTTATAAAATTCTGAACTTTTTGAAATTTTTTATGTTTTTAACATGGTTTAACATGGCAACATTGTATCGCCGGTATCGAAACTCCTCAACTATCGATTTTTGCAAGATAAAATGATATTGATATAAATGATAATGATATTCTTAAAAGTATAAACTGTCGAAACAGGCAAAAAAATCGATTTTTTGAAAGTGTCACACTGGCCCCTTAATAGTCCAGTAAAAGAGACGAAAACCCAGCGCTTTTTAGCGTAGAATATGCATTTTTGACTGACGGTAGATGGTTGCATACTGAAAGTAACCCCAATAAAATGTTGGCCCTCAAATCGCCCCAACCCTAAGGAATAGGGGTTGAAAACGTAAAAATCGCCGTATCTCGATAATTAATAGCCCGATGAAAAAAGGTTTCAAACAAAAGTTGTTTGGAATAATAAAATTCGTATAAAGTTATCTAACGTTTAACCCCCTATCTTTAAAAATAGCGGCACAAAAACGATTCGAAAATTCGGGGTTGACGCGCGTGTGAACGGAGTAGACATATCGCTCCGTCCTTGTCTGGATCAGTGGTGCTCTTGTGTTTTTGTGCCGCTATTTTCAAAGATAGGGGATTCGACGTCGGATAACTTTATACGTATTTTGTTAGGTGTAGTAAAAATAAATGCATTATTCTTGCCTTAAATTTCATGAAAAATAATGGATTTCTTTTTACTACACCTAATATTATACCAAACAACTTTTGTTTAAAAGATTTTTTGATTGAGCTATTAATTATCGAGATACGGCGATTTTTAAGTTTTCAAGCCCTATTTCTGAGGGGTGAGGGCCAACATTTTATTGGGATTACTTTCAGTATGCGACCATCTACTTTCGATCAAAAATTCATATTCTACGCTAAAAAGTGCTGGATTTTCGTCTCTTTTACTGGACTATAACGGGTCTGCATAAGCTTGGGGTGCAAAAGACCCGGTCGATTTTTAATATTTTTTGCAAGCTTTAATTTCATCTCAACTTGACTTTCCGTGAGATGCAAAATGGAATATCGATATTTCACCCACTTCCCGACTACTTAGACTACTCTTAAAATTAGCTATATCTAATTATCCATGTAAAATCTCACTAACACGCATAAACAAATTCGTAGCCGACTTCGTTTTTCTACGTGAAAAGTTTATATGCAGCAATTAGGCGTTCGTTCAATCCCAATTACACTCTTTGTTATTTTTTACAAGCATTCCATGTTCCTAACGTACATACTCATAAAGTAGTAAACTTCTAGTAACAACTAACTAATAAACTAAACAGTAGAAAATAATTTTTTTACCACGTTACTTATATGTGACGATAAATAAAAGCTTGGGGCGCTCAAAATCAAAATACATAATCTTCAGTTTACATAAATCCGTTAACATATATAGGTATATAGGTATTTAATTTACTGTAAAACAACCTTAGATTTCTCAAATAAAAATCCTGGAACTGAGTATAAACGTGTGATAATAATTTCTCTAATAACTATTGTGCCAAATTAAATACGGTTAGTGAAAGTGAATTGATCAAATGTATTAAACATTTAAAAATTTGGGCGCCCCAAGCTTTTATTTATAGTCATATATGTGACTTGGTAACAAAAAAAATTTATACTCTTTAGTACATTAAATTGTGTACATAAGCTAGTGTTTTGAAAAAAATTTTACATATAAACTTCTGATCAGAGAACTGAGATTACGAGATCGGAATTTAACACACGATTAAGACGTACTCATGCCCAGTTTGGGTTTTATTGCATAAATATTGATAAACAATGAAGATATTATTATATGAACAAAGTGCCGCCGTTGCTGCACGGTCATTCGGTAGTTCTGGCATTTACCGTGGGATCTCAAATGAAAAATCTACTTTTAGTATAATAATAAAACTTTCGTATGATCGCATACTTTTTTGATATTTTGAAAGTTGAAAGAAGGGCAAGCTGTAGAAAATAAGTTCGACTTTCAACCAGGAAAAAAACTTGAATAACTTGTTATTAACAAATGGATAAACATTTTTTAAATAATTCGGTCATACGATAGACAATGTTATAAACTACGCCCTGCCTGAATTTGAAGTAAATCAGACGAATAGATTTTGAGATACAACGTACACCGTGTCATTAAAGAAAGTTTCAAGAAAATAGCAAAAGAATATTGCAAAAGGGCAGTTGAGTTGAAATTTCGAGAGTTAAGAAAAACGGCAAGCTGTAGAAAAAAATTTGGATTTTGACCAAAAAACTACTTGAATAATTTATCATTATCAAATCGACAAACATTTTTCAAAATAATCTAGTCATACAATAGACAATGTTATAAACTACGCTTCATCTGAATTCGAAGTGAATCGGACGAACAGATTTTCAGATACGACTTACAAAGTTGTATAAAAAGTTTCAAGAAAAACGCTAAAGAAAATCGCCGCAGGGCAATCCATCCTAGGGCAGTGGGCGATCTGGACCGTTCGCAAAAATCGTAACAATTCGGTTAATTTTTGAATTCTTACATCTTTGTTGCAAATCAAACTTTCAACATGATACTATAATATTTTACAATAGAAAAATCGTATTTTTGACATCTCAAGCTCATGCAGACCCCTTAAAGCGTCGAACCCGAGTCAAGGAAAGTGTTACTGCAATTGCGGATCTATTAGACGTTTTCTGGGGTACAATATTGTTTATTATTTTATTTTATTTTATTCGAAATGATTACTAAAAATTTACTCGGAACGAAATAGTCACACGGAAAAAAAGAAACAGCGAAAATCGCAGTATAAACAGCATAAAAAAGAGGGTGCCATATTTCATTTTACAGTAAAACAGAGTAATGTAAATCCTGTCCTACAAAAATGACGAATTTTCCTGTGCACACTGAGATTTTTACTGGTACACTGGCTTATTTACAGTTCGGTATTGTGAATACATCAGTGTTTTCAGTAAAAATATTCAACTGTAAAATGTACATGAGATCACTCATTTTTATACTGTACGCAAACTGCAAGGGTTACAGTGTACACTGTATTGAGTTCAGAGTGATTCATTAAATTGTACAGTGTGGCACGGTAGTTTTACTCTTCTTTCGACAGTTCGTGACGTAATCTGTGCACTCACAGATTTTTACCGTTACACTGATTTATTTACACTTTGGTATTGTGAATAAATCAGTGATTTCAGTAAATATATTCAACTGTAAAATTTAAATGTGATCATTGATTTTTATACTGTACGCAAATGAGGCACGAGGTGAGGCACGAGGCCAGAACACAAAGGATTGCCAGTTAGTAGTGGGTGGATGATGGGGCGTGGACATCGAAATTTGTGCGACAGAATTCAAGAAATTATAAAGAAAGAGAGCATTTTTTTTTTAAAGTTACGTTCTTGTCTAATGAGGACTTGTCTCGCGCGTGGGGTGAGGCACGTGACCAGGATACAAAGGATTGCCAGTTAGTAGTGCGTGGTCGATAGGATGCGAAGGTTGAAATTTGTGCGACATAATTCAAGAAATTATAAAAAAGAGAGAATTATTTACAAAAAGGTACGTTCTTGTGTCTGTGACTGATTTTTAAGTATTTTCTACACATTTTTTTCAAACTTCTCTTATGGATAAACTTTTTTTGTGTTGGCGAAAAAGTGTTTAAAACACTATGAGTACATTGAAGAAAAAAAACAGAAATAAAGCGATGGACCACCCATTTCTTTATTATTCTTTCTCTAACCCCACATTTAAAAGGGGTGCATTCAGTTGAACGAAACGGTAACACTTCAGAGGATAAATAAGATAAAAGTTTTCGTATTTTCGAGTTTTTGCCCGACAGGCCCAATGTTTCCCCTCCCGAAAATCCATGTTCCTATAAATCCTATTAACCCCATAAACAAATGAGAATTCATACAAGTCGAACATCTATTGCAATTCAATTGATCTTCAATTAAAGTACAGATCATATTCAATCAATTTAAATCCTACTTGACCAAACGACATCAATTGGTGTCCTCCATTTGTTTTCATCGATAAATCATTATATCAGTACTTTTTCAAGCATCCTTATCAGCAAATTTCATCACCAAACGTCCCTGATGCCTAAACGGTACAAACGTCAAAACAAATCTGAGCGGGCAAGCCTCAATGGGATGCTTGATCCAATTCCGTCAAGAATTGATGTCCAAATGGCATTACATTATTCACCAAAATCAGAGTTTCATCCCACAATACCCCGTTCTCTTGCGATTATCCTGTTGTGTCGAGCGGTGCGCGAAAAGTGCTATATTTAGCTTATCATAAACGCCGTTGATTATTCGATGTGAATGTCCACACGTGACGTCACTTATCGCGCAGCGTCGTGACGAAAGAGACTCGGGCTTTTGAACTCGGGACAATTGTTGGCGAATTCAGCGGGATTCGTGTGAGATTAGTAGGAAGATCCGTGCATTTGAGAGTTATGGCCTTTTTGCCTTGACGCGGTGGTGTCGGCTGGCTTCGGAAAGTCCGATATTACTTTGCAATACGATATGCTTGTACATACCCATATACTTATCGTTGGTAACGTTTTCCCTCTCGGAGTAGGTTTATCTCAGCGTCCTTGGCTAATCTCCGGCCACAGAGATTACCCTATCAATGTGGAGTCACTGCACACTTTACTGTACACACGCGCACATATATATCTACGAGGAGGCAAACCTCCGGATAGTGAATACCGGGTCGCCACACTGTGGTTCCGTTGGTCAAGGAAAGCACGACTGTGCTATTTGTGGAGATGCCGAATCCTTTTTTCTCCCAAGTCCAAGGTCCTCCAACCTTTGATGCAAAACTATGGGTCACATCATACCCGCGTCTTCTTCTCTTTATCTGTAGGGAATTTCGTAAAGACTTCCCGAAGAAACAACGCGCGATGTGACACTGACACAACGAATCTTGCCCTTGCTCTTCGTTGGGCTAAAAAAGAGCAGAGATGGCAGACGGAAGTCTTGGGACAAAAGTTGCCATGTGTATTCCCGGTAATAGGGCTCTACTGCTGAAAAAGGACTGCTAAAAATTCTGCTGCTAAACGGGCTCTACTGCAAAAACTGTACTGCTAAAAGCTCTAGTGCTAAATGGGCTCTAGTGCTGAATCTGGACTGCTAAATAGACTCTAGTGCTAAACTTGGACTGCTTAATAGACTCTAGTACTAAAAGCAGCACTGCTAAAGGGTCTCACCCAAACAAACCCAAACAAACAAACTTTGGCAGTGGATACTACTAACTTTTGACGTTCCTGACGTCACAGGAGTACTAATGAGGTGTCTAAGGACGCATCCCGCCGAGTGCAGCACAATGGCGCTGATAGCAAGGTAAGTTTTCTAAGAAAAATCCCAACAAAAAGCCAAAAACCGAAAAAAGTACAGTATAACCTCCATCAGTGGGACTCATATGAGCCCTCTGTCAGACGCTAGTTTTAGCAGTGCAGTTTTAGCAGTAGAGCTCATTTAGCAGTAGAGCCTTTTAGCAGTATAGTTTAAGCAGTAGAGCCTTTAGCAGTACTTTTTAGCAGTGCTTTTTTAGCAGTAGAGGCCGACTACGGTATTCCCGTTAGTGCTTTGCGTACTGCTGTCCTGGGGTTGGTTAGCATCAAATGGAAAGGAGATGGACGGAGAGGTTGACATTTCGAGATGTATAAAAATGGAAAAATGCCTAAGATGGAGGAAGAACGTCCCGACTAGAAATTTTGATCCGGCAGTCCGAAGACTGATCAGGCCTCTATCAAGCTGCGATTCGGAATTAACGGTAGTTAATTCCATAATAACGGTAGTACGGGCGTAAGGAGACACCTTGATCAGGCCTAAGTAAGGTAGCCTCTATGATGTCGACCGAATCAGTGGAACTGTAGTTCGCGCATTGACATTTTGAGGTTAGGTTTCATTGACGTCTGCGATATAAACCACGTGAATTCGGATAATGTTCACTCTGCCTGCAGGTAACAAGCATGGACTAATTGTTTGTAGATAATCAGTTTTAGTGAAAAAAATAAACAAACTCGGTGCACAAAGTATTAGCCTCGAAAATCTTTGAAAGGACACTCGAAAACACCACAGGTCCAGTGGTCAAAAAGAATTAATTTTCGTTGCATTGAAACGATCCAAAATTCAACATCATGAACAAAATCATTGACATTCTTTAGAATGATAAAAATAAGCAACGACAAGAGGGAAGTTTACACAAGTGTTAGAATGCCTAAATAGGCAGCGCGTCAACTCTAGAATCCGAAGACGTACGTTCAGATCCCTAGGTTAGATAAATACTTTAACGAGGCAGGACATGTTTTAACCCAATTATCATATATGCAGAAACATAAATAAAGCTTATGGAAACGAAAAAAACCACCAGAATTTTTTTTGTTTTTCACGTCAGGCATAAATACGGCGGCCGGATCAGGGCCTTGAAAAGTATACTGATCAGGCCCGTATCCGGCTTCCGCTTCAGGGCCAGATGCTGAAAGGCGCTGTTCCGTCAGCCTGCACAGTGCCGTATTACGGAATACGACATGCCGGATTTGGCCCTAGTCTGCCCCGTAGCAACATTTCCAGTCGGCATTTCTCTTTGTATTTAAAATTACCACTGTGAGTACTCATAGATTTATAATATTGGGAGTACAAATAAGTCTCCGCCGTTTGACAAAAGATGGCCCCACCAGGAGGTTATGATTTTATGAAGGAGGTTATGAAGTTTGGATACCTGGCAAGACCATAACCTTGAAATATTAGCGATTTGTATCAGCATCGAATAATTTTTTTCGTGCAAAAAGAGCCAAATAAGCGTCATTTGTGGGAACTTTGTAACTCTTCTTTACTTCTTTAATTTGAAGAAATGTGCAGCTGAGGCGCATCGATTGCTTATAGAAGCATATGGTGAGGCTGCTTTAAGGCCTTATATACGTGATTTCGCCGATTTTCGAAGGTATACTTTTAGAGACGCGGTGAAAAAAAATGACGCATATATTGATAACATTCTTTTTACAGATCATTTATATGGTTAAGTATATGTAAAAAAAATCACAAATATTAACAAATGGCGGACATATAACACAATAAAGCAATGTATTTTTTTTTGCGCGCGCTGATGGTGAAAGTTCACGGCATCGATGTGGGTGACTGAAAAAAAATCAACATATAATTGCATAATGAATGTATCTTTAGTGTGAAGCAAAAGTATTACTAAAAAAAATGATTATAATAAAAATTCGAAACTTAAAATCTTTTTACTCAATTTTCTGCCGGTACTTTATTTTTTATGTTTTTTTGTGTCATTGAAATTTTTGTTTCTGTGGAGCACACGATAGGTGATGATAATAAGAATATGTTGTAAACATTTCAAGAGGTAGAACTTTCACAAGGTTCAAAAAAGTGAATTATAAATGCAATCTTACCTTATTTTTGGAATTTTTCAATTCTGTATAGCTTCAAATATCCCTAACCGTTCAGGCTAATGGAATCAAAAATAATAAAAGAATGAAGAAATTTTGAAATTTTTCGCGTGTACAAGGCCTTAAGTGAGAGAAGTTGTGAGTGGTTTCAAAAGTTTAAAAACGGTGAGTTTGACGTCGAAGACAAGGAAAGTAGCGAAAGGCCGCAACTAATAAGGAACATCCCTCGGGTGACACCCTTCGATTTTGTTGAAATTTGGATATGTTATAAAGCACCGAAAAGTAAGCGATACGTATTTTTTTTATCGGTGGAATAACGGTTTTAAGGGCTGAAACGCACTCTCAAAAATGGGGATGTTTTTCTTTTTTCGTCGATAACGTTTTAACGGTACGAGATATTAAAAAATGTCAAATTGCAACAATATTCATTTTTTGTGCACTATACATTGGAGATGAGAACGATAACGTTAAAAACGAAAAACACCCCTATTTTCAAGGGTTCGTTTCACCCCTTAAAACCGTTTTTTCGCCCATTAAAAAAAAATACGTATCGCTTACTTTTCGGTGCTTTATAACATATCCAAATTTCAACAAAATCGAAAGGTGTCACCTGAGGGATGTTCCTTGTAAGACACGGAATTGGAAGCATTATTCGAGGGAGATTCGGGCAAAACGCAAGAGTTCCCGCAAATGACGCTTATTCGGCTCAAAACTCGACATTATCCGCACGAAAAAAAGAATGCGATGCTGATACAAAATCGCTAATATTTCAAGGTTATGGTCTTGCCGGATGTCCAACGTTGCGATATGACGTTTTACATCTGACAATTTCAACCGTAACCTCCTGGTGGGGCCATCTTTTGTCAAACGGCGGAGACTTATTTGTACTCCCAATACTTGGCCTATGAGTACTTCACACCCCTGCCTTTCGTTTTGTGGCAATCCTAGGTTCTGTAGACTGAACTCGTTCGGCTTGTGGACTACACAATGACGGTCTACATACAAATATGGAAGTTCTAGTTGTGAAAGATTCTTTTCGTAAGCCAAATTCAATTCATTTGTGGTCACAAGCGACACTGCACTTCACTTTCAAAATATGTTTATTCATGAATTGTTTTTTCGTTTTGGTTGTTATTCATGAATTGTTTGGTTACAAATGATTATAATAAATTATTCAGAAAATGTAACACTTCGCTGTTTATTTTGTTTTTATGCTACAAGGAATTATAATGCATGCGAAAATTATATTTTGGCGGAAATTCTGAATTTCGAAAAGCTTGAGCGACCACTAAATATTAATTGGCTGGCTAGAGCTTTCGCGAGTTTAATTTTTTAATTATAACGCGTAAAATTAATGGATGAGAAGTGGACGAAAAACAATCGATTTTTTAATGAAAATTTTCGAATGCAAATAACGAATTTTTTAATGAAAATAACGGATGAAAATAATGAAAATGAATGAAATTAATTAAAATTTGATGAAATTGATAAAATTAAATGAAATTTGATCAAATTAAATGAAATTAATTAAAACGGATTTTTAATGAAAATTTTCGATGAAAATAACGAATTTTTGGGAGGCTTGAGCGACCTCTAAATATTTTTTGATCCTTCGCAGCTTCCGTGACAATTTTTTTTTCTTTCTAAAGAAGATAACTGGATGGTGAGAAAAAGGAAAAAAAAATTGAGCTCAAATTTGGGCCACCTTACTGATGCATGATGGTATCGTGGATAAAAATCGTCAAACGTTCGAGAACGTCCCCACCACAAAAATAAACACGACTGTCCTATATCCAAGACGGTGCTAAATGCCGATTTACGAAATGGCAAAGGCGCATTTTAGATGAAAGACACGGAAATAATTCATAATCCAATCTCGATACCCGTACGAATATGTACCAGGCTTCAGTCCGGTAGTACATACGTATAAAAAAAAAAACAGCGTGAATCAGTGAAGTAAAATATGACGACTCCTCCGCTCCGTAACGATCTTCTTTCTCGCTTCTCATTGTACGACTAGCTATTTTTTTCTCTCACTCGTTACTCCCGCTCCGCGATCTTTCATGCACACACGCATTCGTCCGCCGCGACGTTTGAAAGCTCCAAAGCGCTATCGGGTCTGCTCGACTCACAAGCGATACCTTATCTGCACTACCATATAGTTGCACGCCAGTGACTCTCAGTGACTAATGCAGGCTTGGGTACACGTTATTTTTTTTCCGCTGCACAGTCTTCCGTGCTAAGCTGGTCACTACAGCTGAGCCTCCGTGCCCAAAGCGCGTGAAAAATTCGCAATAAATCTAATAATTAATAATTCATTATTAATAATCTGCTAATTAGTTATTTCGAGAAATCAATCCACTCTTTGCGAGTGCAAACTTTGGAAGAGTTTCACTTCAGTCAATGGACTTTTGCATACGGGCTATTGACATTTCCTCCTATTGAAAACTTTGAAGTTTTCTATAGTTTTCATTTTCACGATTTTTCCAAATTGGCGGACGTGAGAGCAAAAAAAACTAAACGACCCATCGAATCAAACCAAAGTTCATTTTCTTCGGTATGAAAATCTCTTCTAAGTGAATTAAAAATTTCAAATCATTTTTATAGCACGTTAAAGTATTTTTTTTTTACACATTTTTTTTCAAACCTGAGAAAAGTTATAATTCCACGACTTTTTCAGATTTTCTTAATTCACCCAGAAGCAAAATATATGACAATTGAACATTTTATTGTTTTTTTTTGTTTCAGTCAAGAATTACGAGCTGCATCTTTCTCGCCGATTTACATGAAAAGATACCTCAATGTTTACAGGAACTCAATTGTTTTTTTGCCTTCTAAAAATTCCCGAAAAAACGCTTTTTTTGACCTTCTAATTCAAGCTCCGGCCTTGAAGAAAAATGTCGACCTATTGAAAAGTAGACCACTGTGCTCTGCTGGCTCTCGCACACTTCTCACTGTATCGTACGCTTATGATTATTATTTTTTTTTGAATTCTTCGATATATCAAAAAATTTGCCACATTCCACCCTAACTACCCCATACAAATGTGTGTGTATGCGTATATATCGGCATGCATGTATGTATCTTTGACTATCGGCACGTCTGAGGATTCTGATGACGCTTCTTAAAAGTTTTTCTTCAAGGAATCGGCGAATTTGAGTACGATGCTTGACATTACTCGAAGAGGCAATAGGCTTCGGTGAATCCTCGAAGTCGAGTGTCTTCGCAATTACGATGGCAAATCTGTGCCCTCAATTCTGCATTTGTTTGATTTTTCGCGGGCTTGTGGAAAACGTCTCTTTGCCCCCTCCCTTTATCGCCCCTTCCATTATCAACTTATTTGCTTACTTCGTTTGTACGCTTGTAGCTTTATGTTCTTTTTACATTTAGCTGAATGAAAATAATTATGTGTAAAGACAATTGATAAAAATGCGGAAATTACACGTAACCCGGTATTGTTGATCAACTTCCGAAAAGCTGTTACCCCCGATTTGACTGAAATTTTGAAAAGATGTTCCACTTAATATACAAAGACATCCCCCAAAGGGATTTCTGGCGCATTCCAATAGTTCACGAGAAATCGAATTTTGAAGTTTTTTTTTCTAGCCCGCACGAGTATATGCCGAGCAGAAATTTGTTCAGGGTGAAATCCGGACCGGATCAGGCTGCCACAATCGCAAATCCGGGCCGGGTCAGGCAAATTTAGTCCGACCCTGATCAGGGATGTGACGCTTTTGCAAGTTCAGGTCCGGATCAGGCACCTTATCAGGCTCTGATCAGGCGCTTCATCAGGCCCGGATCAAGCAACTTATCTTGTTGCGGATTACGAAATCTATGTTACTTATCGATGCGAGTCGGCAACGTTCAACAGGTGGCAAGTAAAAAAAAAAACGGAAACAATTAAAACATGCTCTCTAAGGGTCTAAGCTAATATTTTCGTACTCCGCTCGGTCGATGGGCCATAGTGCAATAAAAATCATCGGCCGAAACTATATCGTTCCGCGGCGAGATATATCTCCTATCGGTTAAACTCGTGCATGAACGTACGACGTAAAAACACCTCTTACGATCCACCCACCCGCAACGCGATTGCACGCTGATGCAAGATAGAAACGCGACCAACGCACAGCCGGATATCGGGGTAACCCGCGCGGTTTTCCCCGGTGTGCGTTAGCGTATGGTGTATGTCTGTGTGTGTGTATGTTGGCCTGCATTATCACTCGGTATTTCATAAAAATCAGTCGGCGAGCTCGGAGCCAATACTCCGGCTCAGTTCGCCATTGGACTACTTCCTCGGAAGAGCCTTCGTAGCACGCGCGCAAGGACCCAAGCCAAAAGTGTGACGACGTGCCATTGGGTAGCTCCTCATCATCAGCCGAGGTGAGGCCTAGTGGCGGAAAAGCCTCAAGGCATCTCGTGATGCCTTCGGATCAGTGCAAATGCCCGAAATTCCACACTTCCGGTTGCCAAATGTTATCCGGAGAAAAAGGACTTTGCTTGTGAAAATCATTCCCACACACACCTGGCCATTCGATCAATCTCTGCTTTCGCACAATTTGATCGTTGGTTTTTTTGCCAACGATTGTTAAGGTAACAAGTTAGTACCGATTTTGTTTTGTTCGTGATCGTCGAGTGCGCCCTGCTTTTTCCACTGGCTTGCGACGAGTTTACGAAATGTGTAAAACACGATTACCTCGATCGCGCTCGCACGTGCAGAATTCTCTTAAATAATGCACTTCGCGAGCCGTCCGGCTCGGCCGTGGTAAGGAAATAAACGAGGAACAAGAAAAGGAGGAATAAAGAAGCGGTATTGAAAAAATTGCCGGTGACGATATTAGCAACGAGCCTCTCTCGCAGGAGAGACGTACGTGCACCTGCACTGATCGCTACCTCGTTTATACGGCCCACAACCTGTTGCTATGTACGTACATGTTTCAATGGCCTGAAATTCCCGGTCGCCATATAAACAAAGACCCGAAGCCTACGGTGACGTGAAACACGCTCGCATAATTCTCGTGGCAACTCGATCGGAGAACAACTTGGGAAATGAGTTCGTGTGATTGGGAAGAATTATCGGCAATGACCCCGTCGACGTGTCTCGATGGATCGTCCAACTCCGATGAAAGTCAACGGGTTACGCACTTGCGGCCGAGCCGCGGAAAACGTTTTTCGACATTCTTTCAAGGGTAAATTGTGGAACGAGGAAAAATAATCGTCGTACATTATTTGTTGGTACTTCGACCACGGGATTTAAAAACATTTATTTTGCAATAAATTATTCGCGTTTTTTTTCGATCCAAGCCACTGTATATTTAATTACGAAAATCAATCGAGCTAGTCATTTAACCGTTTGAAGCATATCGTTTTTTTACGTGCAATTGGCTTGAAATGTTGTACTCGGGGGTTTTCGAACCCCGTTACATGAACTGAGCTCCCAAAAAAAAATAGATCATGAAATTTCGAAAAAATCGTATAGTTTTTGCCATTAATAGCCGCCATTTTCAATTTGCCGGTTTAGACATCGGGTTCGTATTCAGTGGATCAAAAACCAAGTTTTTAACTATTTTTCGTTATGGTTTACCTGCTAGATTAGTCGTAATCAGATTTATTGTGTAAAAAGTTCGTTTTTTACACTTCCGTTATTGATGACACCCGCTACGTGGTAAATAAAAATTTAATAGGTATGTTTTAGTAGTTATTGAAGTCCTGGGAACCTTGAAACGCATTTACAACCGCCATATTTAATTAAAAAAACACTTTTGAATCGTCAAAATCTGAATTGAATTAGGTGTAACAACAGTGAATTGAATTAGGTGTAACAAACACTATGCTGCAAAGGGTTAAAATAAATGTTCTATTCGGTGTTAACTCCTAACTAATAATTCACCTCAGTCCCCCACAATTAATAAAGTGTTACAATATTTATTTATGGGGGAGATTACGATATCTTTGGCGCCTAAATTTGACCATTGTATTATGAAATATGACCGAAAAAAATACGAAAAACAAGAATAACGTTTTTCGTTTTGAGCCTTAGTTTTGGATTTACAGCGCTTCGAAGAGAAAAAGTGTATTTTTCCGATTTTCTATGTAAATCGAATTTTCCACGTGTTTTACATTGTTAGGTCGTACTTTGTTTGGGTTTGTTCTTGTTTATTTTCTCGACATAGCGCATTCCGATGAAAGCTACATTAACGCAAACCAGCTAAATCGCTTAACGGCGGGGTAAAGTTAATTCGACGAAAAAAAGGCATGTTTTTAAGATTTTTTTTTAGCGTAACGAATTGTGTTTGTTTATTGAAAAATTTACATATAATAGAGTTACATTTGAACAAAATTCTCCTAAATTTGCATTGCAAAATATTCAAAATTGAGCGAGTGAAAATTAAACCCCGGAGGCGCCTCGAAAAAAAGTTGGTTTGCGGTGTGCACCATAACTCGCAACAGAATCATTTGAAACAAAAAAATCAAAATGCATTTGTTAAAGGAGATGTTTCTCGAGGTAATGACGGGAGGATTTTTTTTCTTTCGATTTTTCGATTTTTCGTAGCACTTGGGAGCCAAAAACCCGATTTTCGCTAAAAAAAAATCGGCTATTTTCTTGTTGAAAAATTAGTAATTATTAAAAAAAACAAACAAGCTCTCGACAATACCTGGTGAATTACGTGAAGAAGTACTGTGCAAAATTTCAAAGCGATTGGTCCAGTAGATTTTGAGTTATCGTGCACACGGACTTCAAATATGACAAGTCTCAGAAAAACGGTTTGAAAAACGCAGAAGAGAAGAAAACGGCATGGAGCAATAGACGCTCAAATACTCATAACTTCGTCAATTTTACTCCGATCGACTTGAAATTTTAACACAATATTCTTGATATATTATGCATTCATTTAAAAAATGAAAAAAAATTTAAATACTTTACCCCGCCCTCAATAACGAATAATTCGTAAAATGTCCTGTATCTTCTAAAGGAAGCCAAAATCGCGATTTTTTTATTCTCAAAAAAGTGTTTCTTTTGCGCCAAATATGAATAATCCACGATCAAATTAAGGCGCCAGAGATATCGTAATCGTGCCCAAGCATATGCCGGGAAAAATGAAATTAAGAGCACCTAAGACTAATCAACGTTGAACGGTATCGTACACATATCGAAAGTGCTCCAGGCCCACCCAACGATTCCACACACACATCGAAGGTGCTCCAGACCCACCCAACGATTCCACGCACACATCGAAGGTGCCCCAGATCCACCCAACGATTCCACACACACATCGAAGGTGCTCCAGACCCACCCAACGATTTCACACACACATCGAAGGTGCTCCAGACCCACCCAACGATTCCACACGCACATCGAAGGTGCTCCAGACCCACCCAACGATTCCACACACACGAAAGTCGCATTTTCTATCGAATATGGACGCTGCATGGTCAAAATTGGGAACCACAAACATAATAATGCTTCGACTTTCAACCCCCTGTTTCACCCCCTTAAGCGCCGAATTTCAATTTTTGTCACTCTTGAAAAAAGTCTTATTTTGGGCCAAATATCAATAAACCAGGGTTAGATGAAGGCGCCAAAGATATCGTAATCGTGCCTATTTATGTAATTAATTATTCATATTGGATTCAAATGAGGGGAACATTGATTGTTGATGGAATTATCAAGGCTATCTGATTTTAATGGAATCGTTATGAGAGTCAGCCGTACATTTATTCTGCTCAATGCAGGGTTTTTTATGGCCCTGAGAAATATATGAATCAAGTATATCATGGTATTGCAAAGACGAAAGAAATCAATTTGACTTGAATGGAAATTTAGTACAGTCAAATATAAGTATTTTCTCAAAATCAGTCATCAATTGTCATCAATTGAATCATTCAGTTGAAGTGAACATATCGTTTGATTGAACATCAAACAAAAGTCTACTAGGCCGAGATACTCGTACGAACTGAATTTTATTCTACTCAAATTATATTTCTCTGTGTATAGTTTACTTATTTTTGGAACTCTTTGTTTCTGATGCTGCGACAAATTCCAACTAAAAACCCATAAATTCACAATGTTTCAACCCAATGTGAAGCTTTTCTTTATTTCGCTACTTTATTCCTGCTAATTGCCAATTCTGTACTCTTGCAACAGTCAGTAGTATTTCCCGTGCAGAAATTGTCGTAGGGATCCAATTGGATTTCTATACTTGTTCTCACTTCCTGATAGGGACCCAATGGGTCATCGTATTGGATTCCTATACTAAAACGGCATACTTGTACATTGGATTCTGATCGGCATTCCCCATTGGGAATGGGGTTGAAGTCTGCATCGTTGGAATACAACGAAAATTGTTATTTCTTTAATTAAAATTTTATTTTTACTATCCAAACTCTTTTTTCCGGCTTTAGGTTTTGGATCCCTAATAAAAAGATGTTAGAAAATGTTGCAGTGGTTTTTGTAGCCTACATATGATGAAAAAATTAGGCAGTGCGAAAAAAATATATATATTTCCGTTTCATTGGATTCCATCATTGGAATTCAATGTAGGAATCAAATTTGAATCCTTAAGGATTCTCACATTATTGAAAGGATTTCGATACCATTTTCGATGGATCTCATCGCGTTCTGTACGTTGAGTTTTCTAAACACAATGTGTGAGGAGCTAACGAACAAAATTGGGCTTGTCCAAATTACGTCATTTTTTTTCGTGTCCTTCAAGCACACTTTATTAGCTCCTAAAATATTTTGCAGCAAATCCGGCTCTAAACACCTTAAAGTTAGTTAAAAACTGCCTTTTCAAGCAGACACGAACTTGCCCATGGCTGGCTGGATGAAAAATTAGTAACAGATGACCACAGTAATGACAATGATGACATTGAATACGATTGTTGTGAGCCTGACATAGAAGAGTTCGTGTAGAATTATTGAATTGATAATAAAAACACATATTTATATTCAATTCAAAGAATCTGTTTTATTCCATAAGTGGATATGTCCATAAGATTTTCATTCAAAACCGGATTTGTCGAAAATAAAAATAAACACAAGCACATGGTAGTTAGTGTTTCTTTACTAAAGTACAGCTCAGTCCAGGCTTACATTTTGATAGAGCCTCCGTATATCAAAGCTTGAAAATTCGAACTCATTTCCATTTGGTTATTTAGGCTTTGGTCCTTTCCCGTAAAAAAGTGATTAATGGACAAGTCCGGTTCTGTTCGCTCCTCAAATAGATATACAAAACGAGTAGATCTTAAAAAAGTACAGATCGCTTGAGAAAGTGTATCTTAAGGTAATCCTATCGCTTCACTCTAGTCATACCACTGATAATACTTGTGACTTGTACAATTCATATTTTTAACATATGCAACAAAAAATAATTTGTAATAGCTAAAACTTTCCATGTGTAAACTGTTGAATGAATGTTTCCATTCAATTAAAAAAATTAAAAAATAGTTATTGCAACGATTCGCGCAGTATTTCTAGGTTTGATATTTGGCAACATTGTTTCTATCTCCGTCTCTTTTTACTCAACCAGGCGAGTTTAACCTTCATGCTTTTCAACGTCGATCTGTCAAAACAATGTCAGCTGCGGGAAATATAAAGCATTGTATTCGGGACCGGCAAAAAGCGTGAAAAATTTGTGTCGGCAAAATATGTCAGTTAAAAATGAAATGAGGTAAATGTCCCAATTATTGAACAGGTCCCAATTATTGAACACTATCGTGTATTTTTATTATTTCTCATTCACCTGCATGCATTTACGTATTTATAAAAATTTCATTACATATATGGAACTTTTAGCTATCGAAATGTTACCTTACTTGTGCAAAAAAGCTTTAATTAATAGAGCAAACAATTATTTAATCAGCAACGGTGACCCGATTTGACGTTTCGTGGTAACTGCTTATCGTTTTTTCTAAGACGCGCCGCTTCATGCGTAAGGGCATAAAAAATTCAAAAACTGTCGCATCTCAAAAAGTAAAGGCGTTTCAGGTTCCTCAGAAAATTTATGACAAATAACAATTTTTATGTACATTTTTTATTTACTTATTTGTTAAAAAATACGGTGTTCGATCATTGGGACATAGAAAATGCAGTGTGTCCCAATTATTGAACACTCGAATTCTCCAAGATGGCGTCATTAAGCCCATCAAAACATCGAGACAGTTAACGTGTGAAAGATCGTGTGAATCGGATTTATTCAAACAAAAACTGTGAGTTCCTGAATAAACTTACCTTTATTGTTTTAATAATAACTCTAAGATCGTCAAATATATTTTTTATTTGTATTTTCGTGCAATAAACATAAAAAGGAAAGTAAAAAGAGAATATAACCGAAATGTAACCTAAAAATACGAATGTACTGTTCAATATTTTTTGCTCTCCGATATTTCATGGAGCCAAGCTGCGACAAAATGAAACAAAAACAGAACATAAAAACGAGGAAGCTGAAAATAAACATAAAATAAAGTTCGAGTTGAAAAGCAAAAATAAACCAAATGCGAATAAACCAAAAACCTGTCAAAAGAGACTGAATATATATTTTTGTATTTTTACATGATTAACAAAAGATTATTTAAGTGTTTGATTTTGCTTTTATTTCTTAATATTGTACCCAAAATAATATTTTCAGAACGGAAAAAGAATTCTCGAGAGTGTTCAATAACTGGGACATGCCTGTTCAATATTAGGGACATAGGCACTTCCAGTGTTCAATAATTGGGACATTTGCATGCTTCACATTGTTATCCTTTTTTTCATTTGAAATCATTTAAAAATAATTTAAAGAGTGATTTTTCGAAAGTAAAAATATCAAAGTATCATTTCAACTTGAAGGCGATGGTTTTTTCTTGATTTTATATTTTTTTCTCACCGAATTCAATCCCCCGATCCTTAGCTGTTCAATAATTGGGACATTTACCTTATGTGTGGAAATTCGAATGAGTTCGATGAGGTTAGGACCACAGTCAGCTGTTGCCTTGCTGTCGCGTCTCTTTATCGTAGCAAGTGGTAATAAATCCAATACCAGAAGTTCAAATTAAACTTGATATTACATAGAAATTAGATCAATAAGCGAAATTTTTTTCTAAGAGCATTGGATTACTACATGTGTTGAGTATGTAAATCTGATTATTTTTAAGAATCTGATGGAGTCCCAGTATTATATACACTTTTGTAGCGATCGGAAATTGCGTTTTTGCATGTCGTCTCGGAATTCCTTCACAAAAATACGCAATTTTAATATTTTTTTTTCTCTGTAATTAGGTCGATAACCACCCTGAAATTCCACAGATGATTATTACTATATTTAGTGAAGCCAAAAAAAATGCAAATCAATTTTCATCCAAAAACCAATAATTATCGTTTGTTATTTATTCCACTGCACTTTGACACAATATCACCACAAACATACACGCTCCCGAAGCGTGCAGGTTATGTTTCAACACGCTGTGGTCTTTTATCGTGACTTTTCACATATTTTCGATTCGAACGTGGTAAGAATTCTCACAAGGAACATCACTTTGGTGTCCTTCTCCGATTTTGTTGAAACTTTTTTATTTGCAAGAGTATCAAAAACCAAGAGACGTATTTTTTTTTATCGCCAGAAAAACGATTTTAAGGGGTGAAACGCACCCTCCAAAATGGGGATTTTTTTCGTTTTTCGTCGATAACGTTTTAACGGTACGAGATATTAAAAAATTTCAGATTGCAACAATGTTTATTTTTTAGTGTACAATACATTGGAGATAAGAACGATAACGTTATCAACGAAAAACACCCCTATATTTTCGAGGGTGCGTTTCACCCCTTGAAACCGTTTTTCCGCCGATAAAAAAAATGCGCGTCTATTGGTTTTTGATAGTCTTCGACATAAAAAAGTTTCATTATGGAGGAGTACACCAAAGTGATGTTCCTTGTTAGAGATGATGTGGTTGCATCTTGGGACTCCCCAACAAATTTGTGCTCGCAATCGCGAAAGGATATTTTTTCAATAGATCCACCAAATTCCGGTTGAAAATTGCAAAACAAATAAATTTATTATAAAAGTAATAAAAAAAAAAAAAAAAAAAAGAGTGAGAATTGCAAAAAGAGGACAATAAATCGAGTACCATGTACACGCCCGGATTCTGCATAATTTTCCCATACGATGCCTATACTCGTCGATCGATCTCGATGAATAAATCGAATTCAAAGGTTCCGAGGCAAAATTCATATACAGTGCTGTTGAAAAATGAAAGTTGATGCACGACGTGTGGTGTTCGTGACATCGATCATCTTATCGATACGGAAACGACAGGTGTCATAAAGCATAAAGGATTCGACAGTTCTTCGGTGGGTTACAAAAGCTGAGTGGGTTTAGTTCTCGGATTTCTCCAGTTTATCATCGCCCATCGAATGTTTCTTTTCTTTTTTGCTTTATTTCTTCGTTGCGGAGATACGCCGAGAGTATAAATCGTGTACCTGCTGCAGTCATCTTATTATACGCTGAGCCTATGTACATACATCGACGCTTGACATAACCTGTATAGAGCCCGATGTGTCGCGCGGCCTCGGTTGCATAACGTTTGCACATATACAAACTGCAATATCGCGTGCTCCGAATCGCCTGCGTTCAACTGTGCACAATGGAAACTCGAATGCGCGCGAGAGGGAAGGAGAGAGAGAGAGAGAGAGAGAGAGAGAATAAGAGAGAATAAGAAAGAGGGAGAGCCTTGAAACAAATTCCATTTCGGGGTGAAAAACTTCACGAAAACCCTGAATTGGTTCGTTGCCGTTTTGCTATCTCAGCCTCCGAGCGTTTATCATTCGAATTCATGATCTTACGTACAGATCTCGAAACTAAGGCTGGCTTTGATGATGGAAGACGTCCCGAAGAGCTTAGCCATTTTAATTCGGAATATTGTCACCACACGTCGATGTGAGGAGTAAATGTCACTTATGATTAGGAGCGTAATCGGTGTTATCAAAGCTAGCTATTGACAAAACGCGTTGCACATTTCGTTGCAGCTGAATGCATTGATACGAAACGAGCTTAAGGGGTCTTCTCACTTTGGATGCTAAAAAAGATTATTTTCATGATTTTTTTTTAGGTTTATATTATAGATGTTGATATAAAAGTTGTTACACTTAATAAATACACCTTCGAAATACATTTAAAAAAAATGTATTTGTTTAAGGGGTTAGGCCACTCTAGAGGCCGAAAAATAGGCTTTTTGGGGATTTTTTTTTTCGGAAAAATTACAAAATAAATCGAGATCACAACAAAGGGTGTTCATCATACGTATCAGTGACTGTATACAATAATTTTTTCGAAGCGATTCATTTCAAAATGACGGCTGTACAGCGTTTATCTCAAAATTGCATTTTTCAAGTTGGCCGGAAACATAATTCGGACAATTTTCAACCGATTCACTTTGAATGTTGAATATATCTTGAAAAATACATTGTCTATGGAAGTACGTAGGATTTTTTTTCTATATTGCATAGTTAATTTGTTATTAACAATTATCTGACGATTTTTTAGGCAAATTTTTCACTTTCCAAAAATTTGCTAAAAAAATCGTCAGATATAAATTTATTATTTTTTATTATTTATAATTTTCTTGAAACAAGCTTCTATTGAATGCACTAAAAAGTAGAAAATATTATTTGTTCAGCAAGTCTCCTATATGTGACTATAAATAAAAGCTTGGAGCACTGAACATTTTTAATGTTTAATCAATTTGATAAATTCAGTTTTATTGACCGCATTTAAGTTGGAAAAATAGTAAGTAGAGAAATTATTAGCACACGTTTATACTCAGTTTCGGGATTTTTATTTAATAAATCTAAGGTTGTTCTACAGTAAATTGAATACAATTGACATGTTAGCGGATTTATGTAAATTAAAGATTATATGTATAAATTTTGAGCGCCCTAAGCTTTTATTTACAGTCACATTTAGGTGACTTGGTAAAAAAAATGATTTTCTACTTTTTACAACATTAAATAAAAGCTTGGCTTTTAAAAATAGTTCTTTACATATAAATTATTTTCTACTTTTTAGTCTGTAATTGATTTTACTAGTTAGCTGTTACTACTAGTTTGCTAGTTTACGAGTTTGTACGTTAGGAACATGGAATGCTTGTAAAAAATAACAAAAACTGTAATTGGGATTGAACTTACGACGAATTACTGCATATAAACTTTTCACATACAAGCAGAGTCAGCTACAAATTTGCTTGTATGTGTTAGTGAGATTTTATATGGATAATTAGATATCGCTAATTGTACATGATAAGTAGAAAAGTACATTGATATTTTTTTTAATCATGCATTGCCACCTTTTAGATGCATGATTGCAACATTTCAGAGCTCTGATTGTAAGTAGTCGGAAAGTGGGTGAAATATCGATTTTTCGTTTTGCACCTCACAAAAAGTGAAATCGACCGGTTTTTTGGACCCCAATTATATGCCAACCGGTTGACCCAGAACGACAAATCTTTGAAATCAATTTGAAGGAAATGAAAATGAAAAATGTGCAAAGTTTCTATCTTCAGCTACAGCTGTTCCGCGCGAAGTTATCACGCATTCATTGATACGCGTACTTCTAATATCGATTAAATCCTGATCGTAACGGGAGAACGGAGAGCACGGGAATTTTCTTCAAGCCGGAAGTAATCGTGTTCCTGGATAGAGTAACGTGCGCGCTCACATGGCCAGCGGTTAAACGACTCTCTCGGTATACGAGTGAGACTTTTATTTGCCAGCGGGTTCGTGTAAACAATCCGGTTAAAGCGTGAAAGCAATGAGAGAACTCCCGTGGCGCAGGTCGACCCCGAGAACGACACATCGTCGTCGTCGGCATCGTCACGTTTCACCTCCGCGGATTACGGCCCGTCCCCAAGGCTCGCAATCTTCTTTTTTTCTTCTTCTAATTAAAAAATAATTAAAAAATAATAAAAATTACGCGGGAGCGAGAACAATAGTGCAATGATGCACCGTCACCACGAATTTGAAGGCGCCCTTGCAATGTTGACTTTGAAATTAATTTCTGTATGGCTAATATGCAGAAGTGGATTTAAGGAAACTAATTTTTAAGTTATTTATAATGATTATGATTTTTTCTTTATTTATAAAATTCTGATTGGCCACTTTAATATGATTTTTTAATAATTTAATCTCAATTGTGGAGTGCTCAAAAAAAAATGTACAAGCTCTAAGTATTCGGAATTTAATTGTTTGGGTTCTGGACTAAAGATATCGATTTTTTTTAACGTTCGAATCTTTTCTCCAAATATTATTTATAAAAGATGGATCATTATCAAAGAGAACTTTAAAAACAATAAAAAGTTATTTTCTTCGCCGTTGCAATATCGCCGCAAACGAGAACTCTAAAAACCTCATGGCCACCATAAAGACAACCGTGGTTTATTCGCCGTACTCCCGAAAGCTCCGCTGTCATGGGAGAAAAAAGTTACACGATTGAAACTTGAATGAAAATTCGTTTAAATTAAGAAATAGCGTGCCATCGAACGTTGCATCGTTGAACCGCAATGAAAAGGAATGATTAAGGGGCTATACCAGTGTCAATTTAAAAAAATCGATTTTCTTGCCTTTTTCGACAGTTTATACTTTCAAGAATATCATTATCACTTATATCATTTATATGGATATCATTTTATCTTGCAAAAATCGATAGTTAAATCTTTAAACGCGTTTTTCCCGAAATGGGATTTTTCAAATTTGCTGACATTGTGACTCAAAGAGCAATTATCCGATTGACTTGAAATTTGTACTGGATACTCTTGAATATATTTACTCTACAATGAGGTAGGATATTTTTTATTGGATGAAAATTGACGATTTGGCAGTGAAAAAAACGACCATTTTATAGGCAAGAAAACAGATTTTTTTCATAACTACGCCATTTTGTTAGATTTTGATATTTTTTTCGAAAATCTTACGTTATTGTACAGGAAATACCTTTCAGTTTAACGACATTTTTTTCCTTTTTCGGTTTCAGCTACTCAATCGGCCGGAATCGTGTCAGCAGTGGAGAAACTTTTTTTTTGGCGCCTCCGAAGGCAGCACATAAGTCGCTTGGATCTCAATATTTTTCTATGAAAAAATCATGTAATATAGGTCAAATATAGCCAAATGTATTCTTAATTTTCCGAAACATCTAATTGAGTACTTTTCTTCCAAAAAATTCACGAAAATCACCCAAATTTTCAGCGTTCACACTGGTATAGCGTCTTAAACCTGCTCCAATTTCTTCTAGCGGATACAAAATCATTCAACTACTCATTGAGAAATTTATTTGCAGATCCGCAATCGAAATCTGCACAAAAATATCTGGAACACTAATCAAAATGTAAAAAAGTATTTTCGTTGCTTTCCAATGGAGTTAAAATTTATAATAGTAGGAATGCAACGACAGTTCTTGGTTATTTTTTTTATTTCTTCTTTTTTTCTTATAATCCAGGGAAAAAATATTTGAGTGATTGTCGTGCCCTAAGTCAGTGAAAGAAAATATGAAAAATTGAAGAAAAGTCATTTGTCGTTGCATTCTCGCGATGCAAACTTCAACATCGTGCTTTCCAACGGCGCAAACGTGAAGACTATAAAAAATGATGCAATCAAGATCGGATTTAACAATTCAGCTCGCCCTGTTCACTGTACTGGAAAACCCCTTTTTCGTTAAAATTCAAACACGCTCTGATTGCTACGTTACGAGGGAAGTGCGGAAGAGTTGTAAATGGACGACAGTGACGGTGATGAATCGGACAACGGAGAGTCTTTAATCAGGGAGAGTAATATGGAGTTCCGAGATAAGCTAAAACACCGTCCTGTCTGTATCTAAATACTACGCGAATTATAAATACATACAACATACATGCAT
The DNA here is from genome assembly GCA_964007375.1 of Ophion obscuratus. Classification (NCBI taxonomy): domain Eukaryota; kingdom Metazoa; phylum Arthropoda; class Insecta; order Hymenoptera; family Ichneumonidae; genus Ophion; species Ophion obscuratus. The sequence goes on from OZ023319.1 coordinate 27,029,136, forward strand.
ATATATATATATATATATATATATATATATATATATATATATACACATACAGGGTGTCCGGGTATGAATGGATAATCCTGAAACTGCCGATAAGTCAGATCATGTCCTACTATACGCTGGAATTTCAGTTCAGCAAAAGTCCCACGACTTTTGCGATAAAAATCATCTGCTTTTGGTTTTTCGCATGCCATTTCTAAAAATGATTACTTTTTATGACTCGGTTTAAAAAAATATACTCTTGGTTATTTGTTTTATCAAGAAAAGTGTTATTTTTAACCTTAAATGTTAAGGGGTCTTCTCACTTTTGACGCTAAAAAAAGACTTTTTTCATGCATTTTTTGGTTAGGTTTAAATTATAGATATTGATATAAAAGTTGTTACTTTCGAAGTACATTTGAAAAAAAGGATATTTATTTAAGTCACTATTTATAGACGAAAATGGTAGTTAAAAAAATGTCCTGAAAAATTGTAGGTCTGCGCTGTTGATGAAATCTCGGAGATGGATCATCCGAAACAAAAAAGTCAAACGCTTTTAGATTCAGTATGTTTATGACTATAGCGCATAAGAAAAGTCCGCAAAATTGACTGCTGACTGTTCAAGGTCCATGTTTGTGATTTGGTTATTCAAAAATGGTCGAAAAAATTCATTGTGGGTATCAAAATATTTAAGTATCCGCCCGGAGTAAGCGGTTCTTGATTTTTCGGATTTTTTTAACATTAATCGCTCAGAAAGCACAGAAAAAATCATACTTCTACTGCGGGTGATAGGTTGAAAATTTTTACATATAATCGCGGATTTTGGGGAATTTTTTTCAGATTTTTAAATCGGGGCGTTTTCTTTCGGAGAATTTTTTTTAATAAGGGGGATTTCGAAAAATGTAAAAAAAATCAGGGTGTCTTTTGGAGTCAATGGAATCGGATAAAAAATAAATCGAATTGGCGGGGATCAAGGAAAAAGTCCACCGGATTCACGTGGAATATCTCATATATGTATATACTACGGGGTATATATATCGAAATAACTCGAGAACAGTGAAGTAAATGAAAAAATTTCGAGACAAGTATCGAGCAGATTCAAATGAGGAGTAAAACGGCAAGAAAATGTTTTTATTTCATCAATGCTTTCAAGGTCAATGCTTCCAAGGTCAACATTTTCTCCTAACTAAAAATCTATATTTTTATAGTGACTTCTTATTCTACGTTAGAAAAAAAATAGGTTACTTTTGTCCAAAGGTTTTTTTTGGTCATTGGCAAAAATTAGTTGAAAATTCTTCCATTCCCGAACATAAATTGATACGACGAATAAATAATTGATAAGCTAAAAAGGGAGAGTCTCGCTACGGATGCTGAGAGGTGCACATTTCGAATGACTGGGCCCGTCATCTTCCTTATCAAATTTGGACCCAATGGCGTCCTACACGATTGTCCAAAATTGATGCGCATTTGTTAATAAAAAAAGTTTTTAAACCGTCCGAAAATAATAGCCAAATAAAAACAAATTCAGGCAAAAATCACCCTTTTACGTAAAATAAGATTCCGTTATCAAAAATAGAGGTTTCCAGTTTTTAAAGTTGTCTTAAAAAAAAACTCAAAACGTTGACTAAATAAAAAAATTATGTTTGCATTTTACTCTTCCTTCAATTTTACTCGATGGGTCTTTGGAATTTTTCAATTTGCCTCGCTATTTCTAATTTATTTCGATGAGATAAATTAAAAAGATGGGAAGGCAACAACTATTAGCAGTAGAAAAATGTTCCAACCTATCAGACATAGGAGAAAACTTTTTCTATAAAAGTTGCATCGTTCGAGGTGGGTCGTCGAACGACGACCCACCAGCTACGAGGTTCATCCAGGTTGAGCCGCTACGGAAATTTCACGGTCACCTCCATTTTTGAAAATGAGATCACAATTTTTTTCAACATTTCACCAAGGAACCAAAAATACGTCCACACACCAAATTTCAAGATAATCGATCAAGATTCGATATAAAAGATCGATAAAAAATGAAATTTCAGTGTTTCGAGCCTAGAATCGATTGAAAAAACTGTGCAAACCCTTACTTGAATAAAAGGTGCTTAAAGTCATGGCCACCACTTTCGATGCACGCTTGCAATCTGATTCGCATTCGTTGTATAGTCTTATTAATCACGTCAGCCTATATCGAAGAACAGCACCAGGAGAAGAGTAAATACGAGTAAAGTATACGCGGAGCCGAGTTAAAATATTTTGACGCTCGCGAATTCCGATTCAACCGAACATCTTATAATACGTATATAGCAACGAGAACGAAAGAACGAATGTAACGAGATTGTTGAGATTTCCTCATCTATCTACCGTTTTGTTTAACCCTGGATCCAAAATAGTTAACCAAAGAGCTGACTCACGGTCGACGTGTGTTTATTATAATTAATCAAACATCTTTTTTACGCTACTGCTATTTCGCTGCCCGTGAAATGCTTAAGAGTCGAAAGAAAAAAAAAGCGTACATCGGAGTTTGCTGAAATCTTCGTACGAATAGCGATTTGCCATTGTCGAAAGTTCACGCAGTCCGTACGGACCACCACGCGATCGTTTCTTCAAAAATGCACAATGTTGAAAAACTACAGCTCGAATTTGCACACCCTTGCGCAGGAAAAATTCGTGGTAAGGTAAATGTCATTTCTCATTCACCTGCATGCATTTACTTATTTATAAAAAATTCATTACATATATGGAACTTTTAGCTATCGGAATGTTACCTTACTTGTGCAAAAAAAGCTTTAATTAATAGAGAAAAAAATTATTTAATCAGCAACGGTGACCCGATTTGACGTCTCGTGGTAACTGCTTATCGTTTTTGCTAAGACGCGCCGCTTCATGCGTAAGGGCATACAAAATTCAAAAACTGTCGCATCTCAAAAAGTAAAGGCGTTTCAGGTTCCTAAGAAAATTTCTTACAAATAACAATTTTTATGAAATTTTTTTATTTAATTATTTGTTAAAAAATACGGCGTTCGATCATTGGGACATAGAAAATGCAGTTTGTCCCAATTATTGAACACTCGAATTCTCCAAGGTGGCGTCATTAAACCCATCAAAACATCGAGACAGTTAACGTGTGACAGATCGTGTGAATCGGATTTATTCAAACAAAAACAGTAAGTTCCTGAATAAACTTACCTTTATTCTTTTAATAATAACTCTAAGATCGTCAAATATATTTTTTATTTGTATTTTCGTGCAATAAACATAAAAAGAAAAGTATAAAGAGAACATAACCTAAATGTAACCTAAAAATACGAATGTAATGTTCAATATTTTTTGCTCTCCGATATTTCAGGGAGCCAAGCTGCGATAAAATCAAACAAAAACAGAACATAAAAACAAGGAAGCTGAAAATAAAAATAAAATAAAGTTCGAGTTGAAAAGCAAAAATAAACCAAATGCGAATGAACCAAAAACCTGTCAAAAGAGACTAAATATATATTTTTGTATTTTTACATGATTAATAAAAGATTATTTAAGTGTTTGATTTTGCTTTTATTTCTTAATATTGTACCCAAAGTAATATTTTCAGAACGGAAAAAGAATTCTCGAGAGTGTTCAATAACTGGGTCATGCCACATTAGGGACATAGGCACTTCCAATGTTCAATAATTGGGACATTTGCATGCTTCACATTGTTATTCTTTTTTTTTCATTTGAAATCATTTAAAAATAATTTAAAGGGTGATTTTTCGAAAGTAAAAATATCAAAGTATCATTTGAACATGAAAGCGATGGTTTTTTCTTGATTTTATATTTTTTTCTCACCGAATTCAATCCCCCAGATCCTTAGCTGTTCAATAATTGGGACATTTACCTTATTTGCGAGAAAAGAAACGTCCATATGGTGGAGTGGATGGTGATGTTGTTGAAGCTTGCATCGTTGAAACGCAGCGAACGTTTATTTACGTTTTATTTACCAGGGTTTTATTATTATAGAACAGGGGTGGCCAAACTTTTGAAGAGTGCGGTCGACACTACGATTCAAAATATCCCTGGCGATCTACCGCCGGCATTAGTTTTAAACCCAAACAAACCCAACCACACAATGAAATATTTATAAACTAGTTTTAAAGCTCTCAAAGTTCAGAAGCTCACACAGAAAAAGGGCGGTCGACGTCTCGGCCACCCCTGTTATAAAATATCTTTGTTTAAATAAATATATTTTGTAGAACGCTATATAAATAAATATAAAATATAATAAGTATAGAAATAAATAAATATAAATATCTTCAAAAATTGTTGAAGGATTTTTATATGCAAAATCTGCAAAAAAAATGAAGGAATTTAAAAATACTAATTTCCCTTGCACTCCAACGATGCAAACTTTAACTTCATGGATAGTCAATGATCAGTCTGATTGTCAAATGCCTAATTGACATGGCAATCGTAAAACGGTTATGTCCGCCTATTGTATGATTGCCCTGCAAGAAAACTACACTTTATCGTACGCTAGTATCTTTTTATTCTACGGGTACGTGGTGGGTCTTTTGGGGAGGGGGGGCACCATAATTCAATTTTTGGTAACATTTTCTGGCGCATGATAACCCCCATGGAAATTTATATACGCAAAAATATACTGCAAATTTATTTAATTAATAATTGCAATATATGTGAAATGTATGCCATATACTGAAAATATATGTTGCATATATGTGCCAAATTCTAATTTTCGTAACGTTTTTATATATGAGATGTATATGCGTGGTATTACTGTATATCAATGTATCATATATCAATGATATATGTAGCATATACCCTGCATATATACCACATATATTTAGCATATATGTTGCATACGCACTGCATACATACCACATATATACTGCATAAATGGTACATATATGCCACATATATACAGATACGCGTAGCATATCTGTATATAGTGTTTATATGTAATAGTGTACTTTAACCGTAAGTTAAGTTTTTTTAAGTTTTATTAAGTTTAACTGTAATAGTGTTTATACACAGAATATATTTCTTGTCAGGAATATGTATCAAAAATGTATGCGTCATATATGAGGCATAAATGACACATATATGAGTCATATATGACGCATACATTTTTGATATATTTTTCTGACAAAAAAATTGATTGAAAATATATCGAAAATATATGCGTCGTATATGCCTCATATATGCATCACATATAGTGTTTATACGTAGCATATATTTTTTTGGCCAGAAAAATATATCGAAAATATACGGGTCATATATGCGTCATATATTTGGTGCATATATATTGAATACAAACGTATAATTCTATGCTTCGTCACTGTATATGCGACCGATATATATATATATATATATATATATATATATATATATATATGTAGCATATATTTTCTACATATATTTTACATACATAAATTTCCATGGGAGACGCAACACTCACAAGGAACATCACTTAAGTGTCCGCCTTCGATTTTGTTGAAACTCATATACTACTGTGTCCAAAAAATAAGGTGACATTGTATTTATTTCGAAAATTCTTTATTTATTTTTCCAAATCAATTTCATCCCCTTCAAAGTAATCCCCTCCCGATACAATGCACTTATGCCAACGGATTTTCCAATCTTCGAAACACTGATTGTAGTCACTTTCCGGGATGGCCTTCAGTTCCGTCTTCGCTGCAGCTTGAATCTCCTCTATCGTGTCAAAACGGTGTCCCCGGAGCGATCTTTTGAGCTTGCTGAACAGCCAGAAGTCGCACGGCGCCAAAAACTCAACCCATGTCGTTCCGCAACCACCGTATTCACCTGATCTGGCGCCGTGCGACTTCTGGCTGTTCAGCAAGCTCAAAAGATCGCTCCGGGGACACCGTTTTGATACGATAGAGGAGATTCAAGCCGCAGCGAAGACGGAACTGAAGGCCATCCCGGAAAGTGATTACAATCAGTGTTTCGAAGATTGGAAAATCCGTTGGCATAAGTGCATTGCATCGGGAGGGGATTACTTTAAAGGGGATGAAATTGATTTGGAAAAATAAATAAAGAATTTTCGAAATAAATACAATGTCACCTTATTTTTTGGACACAGTAGTATGTGATAAGGCATTGAAAACTATGAGACATGTATTTTTTTATCTGGGGAAAAACGTTTTAAGGGGGGCAACGACCCCTCAAAGAAAGGCATGTCACCCCTTAATTTAATTTTCTAAAAATTATTCCATAGTGGATTTTTCCTCGCTTTACATCAGAAGAATTTTGATTTTTGTTTCATTTAGATCCGTGGACTGGTTGTGGGTGAAACTGCAAACCCACCCCCGACACGCCTTTCTGTCAGGGGTGGTCCCCCCCTTAAAACCGTTTTTCCACAAATTAAAAAAATACGTGTCTAATAGTTTTCAGTGCTTTATCACGTATATGAGTGTCGGCAAAATCAACGGCGGACACTTGACTGATGTTCCTTGTTAGTGCAAAAAAATCACTTCAGAGATCTTGCAAAGAAAACAAAAGTTTTCATGCTTTCATGAAGCACCATTTCAAATAAGATTTCACAGCGCATTTGTGTAATAAAAAAAGAATTAAAAATACACAACACGGTAAATGCTCTATAAAAGAAGGTATTCCGTGGATTAGAATTTTTTCAATGCCACGAGGGTTGAGCCAATCGTTTATTTCTCAAAATTCATCGATGTATCCGGAAAAATGTTATATTTATTTATTCGTATTGTTTGCACAACTGCTAAAAAACGCCGATGAAGGTTTTAGTACTTAGCACCAAACCCTTACATATGCCAGTATATGCCATTTATCTAAATAATTCACTTGGAAACATGTATAAACGAAAAAGGAAAAAAACTTTTGAATTTGCAAATTAAATACATAATTACACTATACACAATTCTCAAACACATACTTACACTATATTACACTATAACGTAGATAATTACAGACAAAGAAATTGAATTTAGTAACTTGACAAATGAAAAAACATAATCGTTGTTGGATCTTAGCTGATGTCAGGAACCGTATACTTCCTTATCATCAAAAAACGTACGTTGTTTAAAAGGATCTTGTTTATTCGCAATAAATTATATAAACACTATAAAAACACTGTTCATCGTGTTTAATTATGTTTGATACTTATGTGCCTCCCACTTCGTTGCCCAGAGCCTCCACACCTTTAAATTCCTTGGGCGTTTGTTTCGAAATACCGTGCACTTTATTGATACTGAAATTTGCATCGTTGGGACGCAACACAAACATTATCCTCCGTATCGTGCAATTATTTTTTTTCGACAGATTTAGGCTACAAAAGTCACTGAAATATTTTTGAAAATCCTTCTTAGGGGTCCCGAACCAATACTTGGAAAAAAAAGTTTCGATGGTAATAGAAATAAAGAAATGAAAAAATAACGAACAATTTTCGTTGCATTTAAATTATGCAAACTTCAATACCATTAACTTTCTCCCATTCTACTTGAATTATATTTTTCCGTCACATACTCAAAAAAAAATGCAAAATTTTTATTGTTAAAAGCATTTTATTTTCTGAAATGTTCCCGAAAAGTTGAGAACCACTTTGATATAGCTATACTCGCAATTCGGGGCTGCGCCTCGTTAACTCACTTGGCTTTGAGGAAAGGCGGAGCAAAACTTATATATATATATATATATATATACACACACACAGGGTGTCCCTCTTATCTCTGCCACCCGAAGTAACTCGGTAATTATCGACATCACAAACAAATGTTTCAGACAAAAGTTGTACGGTGTGCAGGGGGCCATCAGATGCGACCAATATTGTTTATTTCGGTGAAGGCGCTGATGCATAGTAAAGGTCACTTCCACTTTTTTAAATGGACTGGTACATTTTTTCCAACCATCTTGTGGAGTACCTCAACCCGCGTAAAAAAAATTATGGGATCAAAGTTTTCCAAGTCATACAAGGTCACCTATTAAAATGAAATACAAGTCTAAGTATCTCGGATCACTACCAAATATTTGGTAGTGATCCGAGGTATTTATATTTGTATAATCGATATTGACCTTGAATGACCTAGAACGACTTTGACCCCCCAATGTTTTTTATGCGGCTTGAGGTGCTCCATAAGATGGTTGAAAAAAAATGTACCATTCCATTTAAAAAAGGGGAGGTGACCTCCACTGTGCGTCAGCATCTCCACCGAAATAAAAAAAAATTAGTCGCATTTGATGGCCCCCTTCACACCGTACCAGGTGTGTAAGTATGAAACCGGAATTTTTGTACAGAAAAAACACGTTTATTGTAATGATATGATACAAAGTATCATATCATTACCGTAGGTACATCCGCCAGTTGTTGTGTTTGAGCGTCGTCTTCGTCCAACAAGGCTTGCAGGTCAGCGTCTTCAAACTTTTTCGGTGGTCTTCCACGTTCTTCGTTCCTCACGTCAAAATCGCCACTTTTGAACCGTTTGAACCACTCGAAAGACTGTGTTTTACCGAGAGCATGCTCACCAAACGCCTCCACAAGCATTCGATGCGATTCGGCTACGGTTTTCTTCAGATGAAAACAGAAAAGTAGTGCTGTCGGCAAATCGTAATTTGTTGGCACAAAACTCGACATGTTTATCTCTAATAAACTAATGCTACTGAATGAAACTCGTGTTATTGTGAGTTGGAAATCTTGGTCGGATATCAATACAATAACAAGACACCGCTGACGTGATGTGTCGGTAACTGCATCGACATCTAGCGCCACCTATGGGCAAATTCCGGTTTCATACTTACACACCTGGTACAACTTTTGTCTGGAACATTTTTTCGTGACGTCGACAATTACCGAGTTACTTTGGGTGGTAGAGATAAGAGGGACACCCTGTATACACACACACATATATGTGAGTTTGTGTGTGTATGTGTGTGTGTGTGTGTGTGTGTGTGTGTGTGTGTGTGTGTGTGTGTGTGTGTGTGTGTGTGTGTGTGTGTGTGTGTGTGTGTGTGTGTGTGTGTGTGTGTGTGTGTGTGTGTGTGTGTGTGTGTGTGTGTGTGTGTGTGTGTGTGTGTGTGTGTGTGTGTGTGTGTGTGTGTGTGTGTGTGTGTGTGTGTGTGTGTGTGTGTGTGTGTGTGTGTGTGTGTGTGTGTGTGTGTGTGTGTGTGTGTGTGTGTGTGTGTGTGTGTGTGTGTGTGTGTGTGTGTGTGTGTGTGTGTGTGTGTGTGTGTGTGTGTGTGTGTGTGTGTGTGTGTGTGTGTGTGTGTGTGTGTGTGTGTGTGTGTGTGTGTGTGTGTGTGTGTGTGTGTGTGTGTGTGTGTGTGTGTGTGTGTGTGTGTGTGTGTGTGTGTGTGTGTGTGTGTGTGTGTGTGTGTGTGTGTGTGTGTGTGTGTGTGTGTGTGTGTGTGTGTGTGTGTGTGTGTGTGTGTGTGTGTGTGTGTGTGTGTGTGTGTGTGTGTGTGTGTGTGTGTGTGTGTGTGTGTGTGTGTGTGTGTGTGTGTGTGTGTGTGTGTGTGTGTGTGTGTGTGTGTGTGTGTGTGTGTGTGTGTGTGTGTGTGTGTGTGTGTACACACACACACATATATATATATATATATATATATATATATATATATATATATATATATATATATATATATATATATATATATATATATATATATATAAGGTCAAAACCAATTGCAGATAATGTTTATTTTAAGGAGGCTGGAGCGATTCAGTTGAGTCAAATGACGGTTTATTCATTTTTTTTTTCAATCAACCTCAAAGAAATGCATACGAGGTACAGATTTATTCTATATATGCTAATTTTTTAAAATATATAATTAAAGGGCAAAATTATGCATTTTAACATGTTTATTACGTAAAGTAGAAAAACTTTTGTGTTACTACCAACTTGGAAAAGCATAGCATCATCGATGATTATTATGAAAAAACTACGACAACGAATGTTTTATACAATTCACAATGAAATTTTGAGTAATTCATAATTATTCTATTCCTATTTACATCACGAGATTATTGGCCCATGGTTTACGATGGGCAAGATGAGGATTTTTTTTCTAAATGTTCTCAAAGGTTCAGTTTGCGTTAATCCGTTGTTAAAAATGGTTTATCTTGGTGCTAAGTAACAATAAAAATTACATAAACTTTAGTGTGAAAGTCTTACCCATCTAACCGCACGTTAAATTACATACATTAAACTGTTTTTTATCTCTGGTGTTTGGTGGTGAAAAAAGTTCGAAAAATTCGTAAAGACTCAGTATAGTGTGAATAATAACATGTATTTTTTTTATTGAATTTAACCTTGGATTGTGGCTAACGCTCTAACCTCCTTAAGGACTGTCTCCATAGCAGCCTATTGTCCTCACATTCACCGTTACGTAAATGCCAATTGCTTCAAAATCGCCTTTACGGCGGGGTAAAGTTAATTCGGCGAAAAAAGGCATGTTTTTAAGATTTTTTTTGGCGTAACGAATAGTGTTCGTTTATTGAAAAATTTACATATAATAAAGTAACATTTGAACAAAATTCTCCTAAATTTACATTGCAAAATATTCAAAATTGAGCGAGTGAAAATTAAACCCCGGAGGCGCCTCGAAAAAAAGTTGGTTTGCGGTGTGCACCATAACTCGCAACAGAATCATTTGAAACAAAAAAATCAAAATGCATTTGTTAAAGGAGATATTTCTCGAGGTAATGACGGGAGGATTTTTTTTCTTCAATTTTTCGATTTTTCGTAGCACTTGGGAGCCGAAAACCCGATTTTCGCTAAAAAAAATCGGCTAATTTGTTGTTGAAAAATTAGTAATTATTGTTAAAAAAACAAAAAAGCTCTCGACAGTACCTGGTGAATTATGTGAAGAAGTACTGTGCAAAATTTCGAAGCGATTGGTCCAGTAGATTTTGAGTTATCGTGCACACGGACTTCAAATATGTCAAGTCTCAGAAAAACGGTTTGAAAAACGCAGAAGAGAAGAGAACGGCATGGAGCAATAGACGCTCAAATACTCATAACTTCGTCAATTTTACTCCGATCGACTTGAAATTTTAACACAATATTCTTGATATATTATGCATTCATTTAAAAAAAAATTTTAAATCGTTTTTTTTTTATGCATTCATTTAAAAAAAAAAATTTAATCGTTAATTTTTTAAATTCATTTAAAAAAATTTTTAAATGAAAAAAAAATGTAATACTTTACCCCGCCCTTTAGACAGACATATGTACATTCATGCAAAACGCATTGCACAAATCGTCCTGCCCCTAAAACCAACGATTCTTGCACTAAAAATGAAGGAAGGTCCTCGAAACAGCCAGACGTGCCGACAGCCAACATTACATAGACAAAATGGGTTCAAAATATCATTATTTTCCCATATTTTATAAATTTGTCTGTATGTGTGTGTACATAAGTAAAAATACATATACGGATATACAGAAGAGACCCGAGGCTATGCATCGCTTGTACAGAGCCCATTCTGTCTCACGAACCATTCGCTCCGAGCCACCAATAACGAGCGCCATTTTTCAAGCGCACATCCTTTCACTTCCCTCCCTCGTCGTTGCTCGCACCGCGCCACATACGTACGGCGGTTTTTCCTCTCAGTTTTTTCCCACTGCAATCGTGTGTCTGTCGAGCGGGCAGAGCCTCGCGAGAGTGCACCGAGGGGGGGGGGGGGGGGGGGGAAGATCCAATGCACGCGAAGTGCATCCTTGGCCCGACGGATTTGCGGGCAGCCGCTTAGTCTGGACGCTCGGGCTTATTCGCTTCGCGCAAACAGATAAGAATTGCGAGGAAGAAACAAAAGAAATGCTCGTCAAAAAGTGTGACAAGGTTGAAAATAGTTTGTTGAAAAAAACAAAGGTTGGATCGCAAGGTTGTGAAAAGTTTTGGCCAATATTTCACGAGGTTGAAATTATCAGTCAAAAATTGGAATTGAACTTACGAATAATTGCTGCTTATAAACTTTTCACATAGAAACACAGTCAGCTACGAATTTGTTTGTATGTTAGTGAGATTTTGTATAGACGATTAGATATCGCTAATTTTACATGAAAAGTTGAACATTTTATGATTTTTTTAAGGCCTTATATACACTTGCGATGGTCGGAAAAATAAGAAATTTTTTGATTACATATTCTTTGAGTACAATACCTCAAGAATATTCTTACCAAATGTCATTTTTTAAAAATCAAAATGTTTACAAATTCTTCGTCCAGACCCAATCCAATGCAATATACTAATGAGATTTTTTTCAAATTCTGATTTCAGATTAACCGTTCTCGAGTTATCATGCCCACCGCAACTGATGCTCAAAAGAAGGCACTCCTGGAAGACAGCTGGAGTTGCGCCATTTTGAAATATTTTTGAATAAAAAAAATTGTACAACTACATGAAAATATGTACTAATCGATGTTGTTCACAGTTTTTCAATAAACATTTATTGTACCGTCGAAAAAAAATTAAGAAAATCATGTCCCTTCGCCCGCTACAAGTGTATATAAGGCCTTAAGTTGAATCATGCCTTGGCTCCTTTTAGATGCATGTTTGCAAAATTTCATAGAATTTCATAGCCCCGAGTAGTCGGCAAGTGGGTGAAATATCGATTTTCCGTTTTGCATCTCACAGACAGTCAAGTTAAATAAAAGCATATAAAAAGTAATTACGATTATCAAACCATTCTCCGAACACTGATTGGTATTAATTAAGGAGTGAGATGCAGTCAGAATTTTCAAAAAATCGATTTTTTTACATTTTCCTGAAGTATGGTGTTTCGAAAATATTCCCTGAAAATTTCAAGTCAATCTTATGAATAGTTTCCGGGATATCCCACAATTAGTGAAGAGGCGTTGGGTCCCCATGGGAGGTAGCGGCTGACAAACCCGCAAACGATAATCACCGGGAAGGCAGAATGCTTCGAAGACAACAACAAATTGATATTTTGGAAGCTTCCCCATCGGCAGAAGCCCTATTGTATGGGCCAGGAAGTGATGATTCGATGTAAGTAATTTTTTAATCAGTATTTCTATACATAAATCAAGTGTAAAATTGGAAAAATCTTTCAGACATTTAAAAAAATTTATTACTCAAAAACTATGCACTTTAGCAATATTTTATAAAAAATACTTTCGTTTTAAAATTGCCCAAAATATTTAAAAAACATAATTCATCCCGAAAAACTTGAATTTTTTGAAAAGTTGTTTCAACAATTGACTATAAACAATTGAATGCTCGACTTTTCGGCAAAAAATTGTGATATTCGGATTCAGTGGATCAAAATACATAAAAAAAGTTTAGCTTCATCAAACCGGTGCGATGGTCTAGTGGTTAGCGTGCTCGCCACTAAACCAGCGGACCGGGAGGTCCCGAGTTCGAATCCCGGTCGCGTACATTTCGTCGTGAAATGTTTTTCTTCGGCATTTCGCGGCGAAATAAGACTAGTTCCACGACCGGGGGGCGAATTCGATGACCGGCTGTATTGGTATAGGTTTTCCGCAGTTTCCCTATACCCATGACAGAAAATGTCATGATGAATATAATACGGAGGGGGAAGTCGGCTGCGGCCGCAAGAGGGGGGAACAGAGAGGAAGATGGAGAAAAAAGGAAGTAAAACAGTAGAGGAAAGAACGGTCATAATGTGGGGAAGAATAGGTAACAAACGCGAAAAGCGTGTACCTAAGGAAAAAAACAATAAAAAAAAAAAAAAAAAAAAAAAGTTTAGCTTCATCCATCGAGCTCAAAATGTTACGAACATATAACACCGTATCCACTTCGACGCCATGTTGTTAATTTTTGAAAAAACGCTTCGATTAAGGACTAGATTTATTATTAAACTCATGATCTTTTTTTGGTTTATTTTTATTTCAGATGATCCAGTAAAATTTTATGATGGTCACCGTAAAGCATTACATGCCGAAGGGGGTCCGACAAAGTTGGCGATAATTTTTAATAAATAATCAATATTTTTCTTTGAAAATTTGTACAAGTCACGTTGAAATATAACATAAAAAGTGTGTGTAACCACTTTTGTAAAACAAACTTAATTACTATAAAAAAAAATTATTGAAAATGCTCATTTTTTCATGCCTCTGACTGCATCTCACCCTTTATGGGAGACTTTGTCCCGGATTGAGCAGCGGGAGATGTTAGCGGCTCAACATGAGCAGCTAGAAGAAGAGGAGGGATGCCTCTATGGACCAGGCATTGCCGATTAGAGGTAATTATAAACACATTTGTGTAAACACATTAAAAAACTTTAAACGCGTTTTTCTCGAAAACACGTTTTTAAAAATGGCTGACATTCTCCTGACCGCTGTAATTAACATATCGACCTGAAATTTGGAGAGCATACTCAGAAACTATGTCTTCACGGAATGACGGATCGTTTTTTCGATAGATACATTTTTGCATTTATTATTTATCTTTTTATGCGAAAAAAAATGCGAAAATTCGATTTTTTTTTTAATTGCCGCCATTTTCCGAAATTTGTACTAAACGAAAAACCCATCCGTCATTCCATGACCGAAGAGTCACAGATTGGTAATATACTTTGAATGGGTGTTTCAGATCAACAAAGAGGGGGCAGTGATGTCAGCCGTTTACCTCCCGCGATTTGAGGACCTGTTTTCGCGGAGCTGCAACGGCCGCCATTTTGGTTTTTTTTTTTTCAAAAAAATAATTTTTTTACGTTCTGTATATCATGAATAAAAGCAAGAAAAAAACCGCACTCAAAAAGCTTTACTCGTTTCCTTTAAAACAAATAAAATGTAAACACCTGGAATATGGCACTCCGAGGACAAAGTCTCCCTTAAGAAGGTGATGAAAAAGGTTGGACAACGTGACGTTTCTTTTGCTGAGATTCTCGGTTGAGAACCATCGGATTAGGTTTCGGACGATGGGCGGAGCTCGGGAAGGCAAAAAAGTGCCGAAATTCGCGTTGCTCCGATGCGCTCTACCTGCACATCTATTATTTACGATCTCTCGTACCCCCACTCCCACCGCATCCGCCATTTCTACTGTCCGCGATGTAATCTCAAGAATCTCAAGGGGTTGGACTTCCCGTCCTCGCGATTACGATACCCGGCGAAGAATTATTCACAGACAACGCCGCGACGCTCTATCTCGTTTATTCCGATACACTAGATAATCGTAATCTCTGTTATTTCTTCACCATGATGGTAATACATAGTATCAATCGCGTCGGACACGCCTTCTACGCCGAGGTTCTCAACTCGGACTTTTGCAAAATGCCAATTCATTGTTTTCCTCATTTCAGTATTTTTTTTCGCAACTTCATTCGGAGTTTAAATTTTCGTAATTTTCATCGTGTTCATTATGGCGCAAGCATCTACGGTTTGATCCCGATGTTTATTTTTTTTTAATCATTTACGTATGGTCGTTCACGTAGTATAATTTCGTTCAATTGCTCGATCAATGTGTATAAATTGAAATTGCATAAAATTTGTGTAATTATTATTGCAATTAGTTTTCTGTTTATTTTAGGATATGCAATATAGTGATTAAAGCGGGTGCTAAAAATTGAAATGTTACTTTTTTTGACACGTACTCTTGTACAGAGAAAAAATATAATTATGTAGATGTGATGGAGTAAGAATATTTTCATTAAATTGCTCAATGTATGTGCATAAATTAAAATTACTTAGTACTTGGATAATTATTAGTGCTTATTTACTACTTATTTCAGTGCAAAAAAAATTGTTTTTGCACTAAATGTACGTTTTATGAACGTTTTATTTTAGTGAAAACTAAAATTATTAGTGCTTATTTACTACTTATATTTTAGATATGCAATACACTAATTCAAGTGTGTGTTAAAAACTAAAATTACGCATATTTTGTTAGGCATGAACTCTTGCACAGAGAAAAAACACAATGAAGATGTTTTAGAGTAAGAATAATTCCAAGAAATTAGTTAATTAATGTGTTTAAATAAAAATTGCACAGAACATGTATAATCATTATTGCCATTAGTTTGTGATTTATTTTTGAATATGCTAACTTATTAAAGTGTGTGTTGAAAATATATAATAAACTTTTTTTGGTTAGACACGTACTCTTGTACAGAGGAAAAACATAATTGTGAAGATGCTTTAGAGTAAGAATAATTCCAATCAATTACTCAATTAATGTGTATAAATTGAAATTGCACAGAACCTGTATAATCATTATTGGAATTAGTTTACTATTTATTTTTAGATATACGATACACTAATCAAAGCGTGTTAAAAATTAATATTATACAATTATAATTATAAATAAATAATATATGCAATTTAATATATAAATAATATAAAAATAATATATAAAATAAAATATAAAAAATAAATAATAAAAAGACAAATATAATTATCTAAATGTTTTAAAGTTAGAATATTTCCATTAAATTGCACAATTAATGTGTATAAATTAGAATTGCATAAAACTTGGATAATTATTATTGCAATTAATTTATTATCTATTTTTCGACACGCAATACATTAATTAAAGTGCGTGGGTAAAAATTTAATCATTACCTGTTCTGTTAGACACGTACTCTCGTATAGACGAAAAAGATAATTATGAAGATGTTTCAAAGTTGGAATATTTCCATTAAAATGCTCAATTAATGTGTAAAAAATTAGAATTGCATAAAAGTTGTATAATTATTATTGAAATCGGTTTATTATTTATTTTTGGACACGCAATGCATTAATTAAAGTGTGTGGGTAAACATTAAAATTATACCTTGTTCGTTAGACACGTACTTTCGTATAGAGGAAAAACATAATTATGAAGATTTTATGAAGTAAGAATAATTTCATTAAATTGCTCAATTAGTATGCATTAATTAAAATTACGTGGTACTTTTGTCACCATTAATGCGTTTTTTTATTATTCTCCAAATCTCCTCGTGTTCACGTTATCCAAAAAAATGACAGAATTGATTTGTACTCGAGCAATGTGTAATTTCACAAAAATAATGAATGTACAATGTCCGAGCATAATTTCAAATTCGACTTCGAAATTTCCAAATTTCCATGTGAGTTTGTGACGAAAGTTTCGCAAAAAGCAGGCGTTTTTTTTCAATCGCGTCACGAAACAGTTCGCACTGCGCGTAGAGTGAAAGTTGACGATTTGTGGAAAGTTTCAGAGGATGGTGCTCCCCGACGGACTTGAACCCCGAGAGCGAGTCACAAACGGGCACACACAGAACGCAAACAAGCATCGCCTTCTCCTCCCTTGCTTGGACTTTGAACGCGTTCACTTGCTGCACTTGCCCACTCTCGTATATCGTGCACAAAATAACGCGGTGTATTCGCCGATTGCAAAAATGTATGACCCGTTGAAAAAAAAAATAAGAAGAACGTTCGGAGCAATAACAGATTCAGTCGCGTTGCGGAAAAGGCGAACGAGAAAGCGCCGCGATGATGATCGTTCGGCCGACAACGGACTAATCGCGCAGCATTACGGACAAAAGATACGTTTAATTTTGTTTCACCGATGCTAACCGCGCTGGAAGGTGCTGAAAGTTGAAGAAAAAAAAACGAGAAGACTCGTTCGAATACTTTCGGATGTGGCGTAAACCACTTCCGTTCGCCAACACCGCACGATACACGACTCAACTACTCGCAAAAATTGTGTAGCTGCAGGACGAGAGCAATATTCCGTTATTCTCCTTCTTTGTTCTTCAAAATACTGAAACATACGTCGAAAAAAAAAATTATTTTGCAAAAGCATTTTGAGATGTTGAAAAATCATTTTTTTATTAAAAAAAAAGCATTTTTTTTATTTAAAAAAGCATTTTTTTATTTTCAAAAAACATTTTCTGATTTTGAAAAAGCATTTTTGTATTGAAAAAAGCATTTTTGGATTTTGAAAAAACATTTTCTGATTTTGAAAAAGCATTTTTTATTTTAAAAAAACCATTTTTTGATTTTGGAAAAACATTTTTTGATTTTGGAAAAACATTTTTTGATTTTGGAAAAACATTTTTTGATTTTGGAAAAGCACCTTTTTTGATTTTGGAAAAGCACCTTTTTATTTTGAAAAAGCGAGCACTTTCGCCTCAAATTATTTTTGAACAAAAATACTTTCGAAGGGGAAAGAGCAATTTTTAATTTCATGCTCGTCATTTATGAGCGAGTCCAATGTCCCTCTATGCTGCAGAATTTCCAGGTAGGTTCGTTAACTTTCCAGACGCCCAATAATTTGAACAGCGGAATTTCTTATCATTCATTTTAATTAGTTTAATTCAATTAAGTTTTAGCATCGAATCTCTGTAAACTTATAAGCAATGTAAAAAAAATCAGAACTTCCCTCGGTATTTATTGTTTACGAACGAGCGATGTGAAACGGAAATCCCAAACTTCTTGCAAATCTAATTTGATGTAAAAATAATTTATTATTGAGTAATGTCCAACTCGTAATATTGTTAAAAAAATATTTCTACGCCGGGAAATTATATGAATAGTTTTTATTTTTGCAATTAAACATAAATATGTTACAATTGGTTTTTTTAATAACCGATAGACTTGGCAATAGTGGCCGTTTCTGCCACTGGTACGACTGACTATCGATAAAGCGTCGTCAGCTCCAGGTTATTTACACGGTGAAAAACGATCAACGTTTTGCAAATCGTTTTTGATGCCACAAAGTCGAGAAAACGTTGAAAATTTCGAGCGGGCAAATAAATACATTCTATTGTAAAGTTGAAATGATGTAATACTAAACTTATGTACGTTATAGTATATACATTTATGTTAATACTAAATTTATGTACGATTTAGACACCCGCCGATTTTGAAATGCCCGCCAGTTAATCCTTGGCTGTGAGTGGCTCACTCGACGGAGCCAATTAACGCGCTGTTGTCACGTTTAACCTACAAGTTCCGTCAATGTCCGAAAACAAACCGTTCGACCTCAAAATACCCATCTTTTCTCGAGTATTATTAATGGACGAAGTAGAGAAACCGGTTGATTTTTTACACGACATTCCCAACGCTATAATGACAGTTTACTCAGTTCTTTGTTTAAATCAAAATATTATTTTAGCCTCCACAGCCCTATATAACTAGGTCTCTTACGAGGTGCCATGTGCATTACCAAATGCATGAAGGTTCAACTTGACCCTTACAAATCTCCGAAATTAAATACCTTGTGTAATGGATGCATTTTTCGACAGTTGGTGCATCCTAAATTAATCTCTGGGTTATTTCAATTTCAATCGTCTACAAGGATTTCGATTTTAGTCTCGAAACTCTTTAATTGTGGAACAGCCAACGATTCGTATTCCAACCATGCCAAACAATATTCGTCTCTGTGTAACCTTGCGTTATTTACTTTTGGCCATGAGGAACTGCGTACAAACACTTCATACATTTAATTTCAGTCAATAGTTGACAGTTCTCGAAGAGTTTCACGAAGTGCCACAAGCAGTCAACGCGGGAACTATTGAAAACGTTATCGCGGTGAGCTTCGCCCCACCATAAGGGTATTCCGCGCCTGCGCATATAAGACTGTGACCGCAACGCGAAAAATACAGGCTGGATAAGAAGCGAAGACAAATATAGTGCTCAAAACACAAGGAAAATGTAATTATTAGGTGGGCAAAAAAATTGCATTTAGCAAAAATATTTTTATTTGCTAGTATCACCTTTTAGCTGCATTCCCTGAAACTTTCATTAAAATAGTCCTAAAATTGAATGTTTGTCTCGAAACACTGTTCTCAAAGTCGGTGGACAGGATATCTCGAAAACCACTTGATGGATTGTTTCCAAATTTACAGGAAATACTATGAGAAATATTTGAAGATCCTTGACGGTCTCACTTTTTCAAAATCGATCCTTGTTTTTCAATAGTTACGTAAAAATGACGACTTTTTCATAGATTTTGTATGCTCAAGTTTTAATTCGTCGCCACGTTGTTAGAAAAAAATCATTTTAAAAAAGACGATCGTCAACGACTTGTATTTATTAGTAACTTGGATAAACCGTTTGGTTTTTAGATTTCAGGTGGACCGTTTAAGCTGGAGAGCGTCCACCGCTAAATGTCGCGAGAAAATTTCACCATGTTTTTGTTGTTTATCTGTATTTCTTGGTGATTTTTTTTAAAGGCTCTCGATATATGTACCTTTGTGTACAAAAATGCGTTTCTTTTTTCACCTACCGTTTCCCAGAAAGAAAAACTCGGAATTTGACCATTTTTTCGGGCTTGTAGATAGATGCAGCCGATTGGAGCCGAACATAGCGTCTCAACCTTTCGAAGCAATTTTTCTCCAAACCAATTGACATTTCGCGCAAACGCAAACTCCTAGGCCCTCCGCGCACTTATCCTTGAGGCCCTAAGACTTCGTATTTCTGCGCTACGTTCGTTATCTCGAAGAAAAATTGATTATTGCAGCGAACTTCGCGCTCGTCTCGTGCCTCGTCTTTCGCTCTTTCCTCAGACACTTTTGCGAAGCGCGTTCTACTTCTTGCTTGCGTATTCGGCCGTGCCATGTTGGAGCCGCCATTTTTAATTTTACAAATTTGACTTCAGATTCGCGATCAGCGACATCGAAAACATGAGTACACAGAGTTTTAATCGAATTCAATCAAATGTTGTGCTATCGGTCGGCCATATTGGATCCGCCATTTTGAATGTTACAAATTTGACTTCAGATTTGTAATCGGCGACCTCGAAAACGTGAGTACACAGAATTTCACTCGAATTCAATAAAATGTTGTACCATATTGGATCCGCCATTTTGAATTTTGCAAATTTGAATTCAGATTCGTTATAAGCGACCTCGAAAACATAAATACACAGAGTTTTACTTGAATTTAATAAAATGTTGTGCTATCGGTCGGCCATATTAGAACCGCCATTTTGAATTTTGCAAAATTGACTTCACATTCGTGATGAGCCAGCTCGAACACATAAGTATACGGAGTTTTTATAAAATTCAGTAAAATGTTGTGCTATCGATTGGCCATATTGGATCCGCCATTTTGAATGTTACAAATTTGACTTCAGATTCGTAATTAGCGACCTCGAAATCGTGAGTACACAGAATTTCACTCGAATTCAATAAAATGTTGTGCTATCGGTCGGTCATATTCAATCCGCCATTTTGAATTTTGCAAATTTGACTTCAGATTCGTGATGAGCGAACTCGAAAACATAAATACACGGAGTTTTAATTGAATTCAATAAAATGTTGTGCTATCGGTCGGCCATATTGGATCCGCCTTTTTGAATTTTGCAAATTTAACTTCAGGTTCCCGATTAGCGACCTCGAACACATAAGTATACGGAGTTTTAATAAAATTCAATACAATTTTGTGCTATCGGTTGGCCATATTGCATCCGCCATTGTGAATTTTGCAAATTTGACTTCAGATTCGCGATCAGCGACCTCGAAAACATAAAATTCCAAAATTTCGTTAAAATCTCAACCTTGGTGTACTTTTGCCGACTTTTTCGGCGATTACGACCACTGCGCGTGCGTAAGCTCTAAGAAACAAGGATTGCTCTTCGAGTAATTTCAAGTCGCTCGAGGTACGCGCGCAAACGCCTCTCCGTTTACGCCCCGTGTATGTGTACACGCTCTCGGATAGCGGGAAAGACGCTTACGAGGATGATTTAATGGCGAGTTTACGTGAACCCTGACTCGTGTGCGATATTTGACCCGGCAAAGTATAACCCTCCTGACGCATCTTCGAATGTTATATGTTAGCCGCAGCCATCTCACTGTTTGAGAAGTCCACGAAGAACGGACCAACGGCCGTTCGATTTCTTTCTCACCCGACCAACTGATAAGACTCGCTTCTGCTCGCTCTCTCCCCCGTCTTTGCTCGTTCATTCTTCCCATATCTCCGCTGTCTTTTCTTCACAACTTCTCCATACGAAGATTTCCGAAACTTTCATCTCATGTATACATTTTATATATACACTGTATAAGCGCGATGAGAAATGTTTGAGAGAAACCCGCCGATACAATAATAAAAATGACAGCAATAAAAAAAAGCATCTCCACTGCCAGCATCGCGATCATGCGCGCACGTATAGCGGATCACTGAACTCTTGCGGATCAACCGTTCCAATTCTCAGACAATTGCGACAATACATTTATATTTGTAATCTCACATTTCGTATCTACTTTCGTTGCTCAATATCTACGATATTTGCTGTCTACACTTTCCTCCGAGAGGCGTAACATGTCGGGAAAAAAGACGACTCGTAGTTTCGTCTTTTTCCAACAGAGGGCAATATGAGACTTTTCTTTTGTCTGAAATATATCAGTCGTCTCGGGCAAAAGTTGAAGACGTATTTTCAGCTGACTTTGGTGCACTCGTATTCGTCACGTAGTACGCTTTTCACTTTTACGTAATGCATCGTTCTACTTTTATTGCAAAATATATAATTCATCTATAGTTCTATACTTTGATTGCAAAAAATGTAGGTTATTTACGCGTTCCCCCAAAAAGCTTAAAGCGTTGGGTTACTGTGAAAATGACGAACACCCTTCGTCGCTTGAGGCAATTCAAATTGAGACGAAAAGTCCGACATATGGTGCAGGAATCGCAAAATGAAGGTAAACTTATGATTACAATGATAGAATTGCTAGTAAAACTTGAAACGCGTTTTTCTGAAAACTATGTTTTTTTTAAACGGTGTACACGATTTCTCGAATTTAATGAACGGATTGACTTGAAATTTGTTATACTTATTCAGTGTAATATTAATTTAGTCTTGACCGATGTTTTTCTCCTTAACATTTTTTTTCTTTAGTTATTAACAATGATGGCATCTTTCCTCGAAAATTCGAAAAAAAACAAACTTTCTTTTAATGATTGAACCACGGTATACGAAAAAAAACTCCGTCAAGTCCCAGCCAATATTATCTATTTTAAGAAACCAAAAACTCGTTTTGTTGCTTTTCAGATCAACCGGGGGGCCAAAATCAAGTACACCGTTGAGCCCCTCACGAGATTGCTTATAACTTATTCAATTATTAATCCTTTTCATGAAACTTGGAACACAACTTTGTTAAGGGGTACAACAGTACAACAGTAACGGTATAAAACCATGTGCGAATTTAACAATTTTTTTTTCATATGAAAAAGTGATTCACTCATAAAATGAATTACACATCTATCCAGTGTGAATATCAAGCTGTTATAAAATATATATATATATTTTTTTCAATGTACAAAATGGCCAACTACTACTACACAATTTTTCACCTAGAACAAAAAACAAAAATTCCCGTCGATCTACATTAGAATACCTAGAGAAATACGTACGGAGTTTAAAAAATATTGTTTTATTCAAAAGTTGTAGGTATTTGAATTGAGTTGTAGGTATTTTAATGAATTTTTAGTGAAAAATATCGTATAAAACTGCTCATAAAATGAAAAGTTTTCGATTAATCCGAAATTCCGTACGTGCTTCTCTGCAAAATGCAGTTAGAAACATAACTTTTAAATTTGAAGTAAATCAAGTGAAAATTGTTGAAGTTATTTGTCACGCCAATTGGAAAAAAGCTGTTTCGAGAAAAACGCTTTTAAAGTTTTAGGTACTCTATGGCCGTGCCAGAGATGGGCTTACGTTATACGCTCAAAGTCGGTGAACAAAAAAGGTTCTTGCTATAAATCGAATAGTAACTTATTCTTATAACGATAAAACACCGTTTTAGCGAAAAAAACATCGATTTTTTTTAAATTCTGCTGTGACCTTATCCCTTAATGTACGTACGTCCACGCGACTTTTGAATCTTCAAATGTATTCCTTCAAAATTAATTTTTTTAAACAACCCTGATTTTCCAGTCGTCACTGTATCCTAACCTCTCAACATTTCGGGAAAAAGAAGACCCTGAGTTCGTTCTCACCCCGATAGGGGGCAATATGAGACTATTCTTTCTATTATAGACTATTCATCAGTCTCGGAGAAAAGTGAAAAATGGATTATGAGCTATCTCTCTCGCACTCGTATATGTGACGTAATACATTTTTCACTTTGCCTTAATGTATAATTCTCCATTCGAAGATTTCATCGAATTACACCCACCCACCCACACACACACACACACACACACATATATATATATATATATACATCTAGAGAGAGAGAGAGAGAGAGAGAGAGAGAGAGAGGGAGAGAGAGAGAGAGAGAGAGAGAGAGAGAGAGAGAGAGAGAGAGAGAGAGAGAGAGAGAGAAGGAGAGAGTCAAGTGGGTTCCGGTGTTTTGTTCCACTGTGCGGGGCGGCGATACCAAAAACAAACGCTCTCGCACCAGTAAATAAGGCACTTGTGTAATATATATACGTTTCATATACACACGCTAAAATAAATATAAATATATTTGCTCGAGTGCGTGTGTGTAAACGTGACGAACGGTCGACAAAACCCATCGCTTTCTCTCTCGGCGTTGATAGGTCGAAACACATGCTCTTAGAAACCCTTTCTTTCGGCCATTCATATGAATTCTCGTAAGTTTATGTGTTCTCGTTGACTGACGGCACGCGCATACGCACCCCTCTAGTAATCTGCATACCCGTAATACGTACGTGGACTATCTCACGTGAAAACGACATCTAACGGGATCATATTTGCATTCGTGTTCAGCAAGATCGAAATGAATAATCTTCGCTGACGTGACGTGAACGGACCGGAGCATAGAAGGTGGTTGGTGGTTGGTGGTTGGCTGTAGAAGCCGCGCAACAGCGACACCTACCGAACGACCGGGTAACGCGTACGGAAGAAGTTTTGAATCAGGTATGCCGAAGATATCAAAATCAACCTATCTCGATGGTGACGAAATAAATCAATTTTTCATCCCCATATACACTACGGCATGAGAAACTTTTCCATCTGTGCCTTGCAAGCATAGAAATGATGATGTTTAGTCAACTTGTCGACAAATGGCTTTCGGCCGTGTGGCGGCCATTTTTCTTCTTTCTGTATCTTCCCCATGGCATGCATACCGTAAAATAGGGTTACTTTGAACAGGTTTTGAACGTGTTTTGTAGGTAACTTTTTTTAAACATTCTACATTCCAAATTTTTTTGCTTTAATAGAACAAATCCTTCGACTATCAAATGTTTAAGAAAGTCAAGGCCCCCCACAATTTTCTGTATATTTTTTAAGTGTCAAACTAACCTCGAGTGTGGGGATTCTTTGACAAGGCATTTAAATGCAACTTATGTCGAAGATTAAGGGTTACTTCGACATCATTTTGATCTAAAAACTCAATATTTTATGCATTATACATGGAATTAAATGAAAAACAACGATTTTATACAATTAAATTGTCATCTTTATTAAGGAAACATTTTACATAAAAATATCAAGTACCTAGGGTATTATTATAGGAACTTAATCGGTCTGATAATTATCATTGAGGTCAAAATCAACTTGAGCAACATTATGATAAAGTTGAACAACAATTTTGAGCAACAATAGAATAAAAGTTAAAAAATAATTCGTCTGTGTCCTCGCACGCCACCTGTTGAAGTAGCCCCAAAAACTGTCAAAGTTGCCCTTGATGTTAATTTAACCCCGTTTTACGGTACGTCAAGGCACTGATGGTGTTGAAGTTTGCATCGTTAGGACGCAACGAAAGTTCTTTTTCACATTTTCTTTTGCATACTTTTATTGTTATAAAAGATCTTTTATTATAGATCGCTGAATAAATATCTTTTAAAAATGGTTAAAGGATTTTTGTAGGCAAAATTTGCTAAAAGAAAGTAAAGGAATTCAAACATATTAATTTTTGTTCCATTCCAACGATGCAAACTTCAACCACATAAAGGACTGTTGACCTGTCAACATTGATCTGTTCATTCTTACAGTGTTTGAAAAAAAAAAATTCATCCGGCAGACATTGCAATACGACTTTTTCAATTGTTTTACTTGACTTGGTCTTTGCTTGTCATAAGGGTCACAATCACCACTTTTGAATCGTGGAACCCAATCTTTACACACAGTTTCGGGGCGAACTCACTATAAGTAAGTAAGCGATTGGTAAACTTCAGCTGCCATTTTTTTCAAATCGAAGTAGTGCAGACGTCCACATCGGAAACACAACTTGTGATGGTTCATTTTGAAAGGCACGTGTCTCGACTGAAGATGGCATGTTTCGGCTTGAAGTTAGCGGCCCATGACCACTTCTCAACGCGACGTAAGCGGAATCTGTCTGTACTAAAGTTTAAAACCCTCGTATAGAGCCAACTATAGCCGACCGGCGGGTTTCAATGCAACCACTTTATGAAAAAAGCTCCTGTTACTCATCACTGAAACTTGGTTCGGGTCTCTTGCGCCTCATTGAAAAACTTCACGCTGCGATTAAGAATAGTTCGTCGACAACTGCATTTAGAATTCGCGCTGTTTAGTTTTATTAATAATTGGCAGCAGCTTTTTTCACTTTCGGAATATAACTTTGTGATGTCCCGGCATCACAATTTTTAGTCATCCCCTATAGTGCTCCAATAGGATAGAATCCAATACGATTCTTGATTGATCCAATCGCATTCCGTGCGTTGAATTTTCTAAACAAAATCTATTGATATACAAAATGAGTGGATTTGAAACAGTATAAATCTTATCTTAAAACGTATAAATCGCTCGAAAAAGTATATCTTAAAAATCTTTTTGAATCGCATCACTGAAAGCCCCCTGTGATTATCGTTTGTTACTTATTTTACTGCACTCTGACATAATATCATCATCAACGAACGTGGTAAGAATTCTCAAATGGCGTTTTTTGGGAAATAGTGCAGAATCCAATTGGTTCCCAATAAGGCCTCCCTATCTTCGATGTCCCTAACAAATCCCTCTAGAGATGTAGGTGCATTTCGTTACTCCCCAATAAATTCGTGGACGGGATCACGAACGGATATAATTTTTTGGGAGATCCAACAAACTCTGGTTGAATATTTTAAATAAAAAATTCTCAAACGACGTCAATCGAGAAATATCGCGGTATCCACATAGTTTCCATTGTATGATGATTTAAGTCGTCACATTGCATCGTCGGAATGCAAAGAAAGTTGATTTTTCTTCCAATGCTCCTGTTTTTTGCCGATTTTGGGTACGAGAAGCACTCTAACAGTTTGTTCTTATCCTCATAAGATACCCACCATCTGAGTCTATAAAAAATTCTAGTTTGTACTAAAAATAAATAAATAAAACAAATAAAAATAATGTTCGTTGCATTCCAACGATTCAAGCTCGAACATCATTCTAATTAGAGCGTCGATACCGGTTTACGATAATATCGAAAAACCGGAGTGTCGGACCAAAAGTCCGATATCAAAAAATCGATATTGGACTTGAGTAATACCGATATTTCGATATCTGAGTTGAAAGAATTAAAATATTGTAATTGTCATTATTACCATTTGAGTTACTTTCACTTATCTTTATCATTACGTTTAACGGCATTAAAACATTATTATCTAATTAAATATGTCCGAAGTCTCAACTTATTTATTCACGAGTGTGGAATCAGAAAAGGGCTTTTCTTCCACGATTTAAACCCGCAATAAGGTAAGTTCGTCTCTGAAAGACGAAACTTTAGATATCGTCTGTTTTTTGCGGCCCTTGTTACAACAATCTCAATGTCATTAATAAAAGTGACCATGCTGTTGCCTGTCTGCCACAAGCTGTCATTTGTTTGCATTCTGCTAGCTACTACTATGACTTGCATGAAACATCCTAATTTTATTTTTGGTTGTTTACTACTAACTTGATCTGCATAACAAATCCTATTTTTTGTTTACTCATTTTATGTTGTGTTGGATATATATAAGAACCCAGCAGAGCAAGTTTACATATTTATAATAAATGAAGATCTTAATAAAAGACTATAATTTTCAATAAATACTGTCGTTTCACTTGACTATACACTAATATTTCTACAACTTCCATCTCGACTTCCAATCTTCCATCGTTCTTTATCAAGGTTTCACATAAATATCGAATAATATCGAAATGCCGGTATTTCGATATTACAACTTGTTGATATCGAAGTAATACCGGTAATACAAATAGTTCCGATAGTCCAAGCTTTAATTCCGATCTACCTGACCGCAGAAATGTGACCGGGCATTCTCTACTTTGTGCCCGGCCCTAACCAGACTTGCCTTGTGTGATTTACCTGACCGGGCCCGCGCATGGAATAAACCGGGAAGATCGCAAAATCATTTCAAAGATATTTATAATTGATTAGGATGAAACTAATACATCTGTTGTAATTCTATTCATCATTAAAAGCATTCATTTCATCAATGATAACCGACGAGGATAACAATGAATATCATAAATACTGGGATTACGATAACTAATGATTTGAGCATAAGGGGCGGTGCATAAATTACGTCATTTTAAAATAGGGGGGGGGGGGTCTGATCGTTGGATGACGGTAACGATAATTGGATTATGACGATAGAAAGGATAGGATGATTTTTGGGGGGGGGGGGGGGTTAAAAATCAGCCAAAATCGATGACGTAATATATGGACGGCCCCTAAAGAATAGCCGAATTATTTTATGAGGCAAAAAAGTACAGCAGGTCATTCGTGGTTTTTAAACGCATTGTCGCCATGCTACGAAATATCAATGTTTTAGCCGGGAAGACCCTACCTAAATGTATTTCGCCAACAATCCGCCAGGTGGCTACAAGCGAAGAACTTCGCGTAAGCAAGGTACGATCGTACGAGGATAAAAGTTCGTCCTGTGAATTGTACCACGTATGTACAAAAGTGCCATGCTTACATCGTGCACTTACGCTTATGATTTTGCGATACTTGCGAAATAACCATTTACACTCTAGGCCTCTTTCGCTCGGATGATCTGTGTACGTTTATTTGTCTCTTTGCATATCGGAAAATGCGAGCAAGCGTATGTACACACTCACATGCTACACTGTAAAAAATGATATGAAATTTACAATACATTTAAGATACAAAGGAATTGAATTTTACGAAATCAGTGGATGAACTTAAATTTGAAACACTTGTACCGTAAATTTAAAACAGGAACATGAAATTCTAACGTGGATATAGAATTTAATAGATGCAACATGGAATTTCAAATACAAGCTTGTAAATTTGTGGAAAATGTATTGCATTAACCCGTGTCTTCAATTGAAAATTACTACAGATGTATAATAAATCCACTATAAAAAACGGAGCATTGAAAATACAAAAGAAGTTTGAAACTTATTTACTGCAGCCTGAAAAATATATGTGAAACTGAATTTTACGATACGTACAATGTATGATCACAACAGATTTATTTAAAAGTGCAAAACTGGAATTGAAAAAAAAAAAAATTCATAAACGCTGATGAAAATCACATGAAACAATGTGAAAATTATATTAAATTTACACTACATATAAGGCACAAAAGAATTGAATTCTACGAACTTAATATACGAACGAATTTAATATACACTCGTATATTGATATCAGCAAATGGTTCTTGATTTCAATGTACATGGATGTGAACATTTTTTTACACGTCCATTATTTTTTAAACGCACAAGTATATTAACATTACGGAGCTACACATTTATTTTTAAAATAACCTGCTTTGGATTTTCAAAATATTATCTGAAATTTCATAAACGGCGTCCGCATAAAAACATCATACACTTGTGTATTAATTTTTACACAGAAGCTTTTTACAGTGTACATTAAAGTTAATACTTTGTTTCCGTGAAATTAATACACACCCGAATGCTGATATTAGCAAATGGTTCTTGATTTCAATATACTTGGATGTGATTATTTCTTTACACGTGCATTATTTTTCAAACACACAAGTATATTAATATTACGGAGCTACACTTTCATTTTTAAAATAACCTGTTTTGGATTTTCAAAATCGTATCTGAAATTTCATAAGCGGTATCCGCGTAAAAACTTCCTACACTTGTGTATTAATTTGTATACAGTGTACCTTAGCAAATAGATAACCAAAATACAATATGTTGTCGCAGCAGCCCCGGATCTACGGGGGGGGGGGGGGGGGGGGGGGCAAACCGGGGTACTTGCCCCGGGCGGCAATTTAAGGGGGCGCCAAATTCTTGTAATTGAAAAAAACTTGTTTCGCTAAAGCGCCTAGCATCCAGGGCGCTTGAATGAGTTTTAATGACCTCGTGACCTCACCCGTCGAAAATAAAACTGCCTATGAGACAAACTTTGATGAGGTATTCTTTTAGGCGTCTCCTGAAAAGCTGCTCATGTTATAGTTCAACAAGTTATTGATCGATCCGGCTGACATTTTGGCAGGTTTCTCACTATAAGATTATTAGAAGGATATACCTAAAGTTTTAAGGTTATCGCGTAAATAAATTACTTTTAGGAATAAAAACTGCCGAGAAAATGGTTTAAAAATATGACAATTTGATTACAAAGCCTACTTAATTTTTAATTTTATACTTTTTAATACTTTTTATAGGTATATCCTTCCAATGATGTTACAGTGAGAAACCTCCCGAAATTTCAGCCAGATCGATAAATCACTTGTTCAGCTAATAACACGAGCAGTTTTTTAAAAAACGCCTAAAGGAATACCTTATAACGCCGCCATTTGTTTTGTCCAAAAAAGAAAGAACTTTAACACATGTAAGTTGTAATAAGATAATATCCAAATTTTTAAATGATGCGTTTATTTCATAAACTTAAAAAAAATCATCAAAATTTACTCATTTTCGGGCGTCTAAAGAGATTTTCCCCCTTAATCTCAAATGCTGGAGGGGAGGGGCGCGAATGTCAAACTTTTGCCCCGGCTCGGAAAAATCGTAGATCCGGGGCTGTGTCGAAATACTAAATTGAATACCCTCCCGATTTTACCTCCTCAAGGATTCCAAAAACGCCGAAACCTCATTTTCAATTTCCTCGTTTGTTCCTGGTTATTTCCCGATCTATACCCTACAACTTTCCTCGTCATTTACCGCTTGTTCTCCGGCCCGTTCCTGATCAGTTCCCCGAAGGGGAACGGCGGATCGTGACCTAGCCTAGACCCGCTGCATTGCGAACCTATTCCAGGATGGAAGGCCTGACCAGAGCCTGACATTATCTAATAAGAACGGCAGATCAGGGGCAGTACTTTTTCCCAACTCAAATTTCTACACCGTTACGTGCGGCGTCCCTATCAAATCCCTATAGAAATGTGCTGCCACCTGGGAATTCCCCAGTAAATGTCCGCAACGTCGTTAGTTAAACACCAATGCTTCAAATGATGGCAAAAAAATTACTACAAAGCCCTACTTTATGCATCTTGCACGCCCCCGCCTGGCCGATTTTTACAACACATTGGGTTGGATCGCGTATCTATCAATATTTCCCTACGGCTGCTCGTCAGTATTGTAATCGTGGAATGGTCTAACCCGCGAACCAAAATAAGAAAGAGCAATTGAGGGTAGAGCAGGAAGGGGGAGTGTTGCGCGTCGTAAGTGAGTCAGTTAGACGATGAGGACGACGAGTGACGCAGCTCCGCGCGAACGTTCGTTCGAATAGAAAATAATGACGACCCTGAGGATCATTGCAAGCGATAATATTTAACGGACCGCGTATATATATATATATATATATATACACACACACACACGTACGTGCGTTCCTGTATGGTCTTACGTATGCAAGTATGTACGACCAACAATATACGTGACATACGTGTACCAGGTCGCGCGAAATACAGATAATGATTTTTTAAATATACGGCTACGGTCCGCCTCGTTGCAAGTGAATATTCGCCAGCCAATCGCATTATAGCCTCGCGTATAAATATACATGCCATACTACTTTTCCTTTTCCTTCCTCACTCGCGATATTTTCACCCCCCCCCCCCTGCCCCGTATTTGCATACGTTCCAGAAGGTTCGCCTTGAAATTTTCCAATTTCTAAAAAAAGGTAAAGAACCAAGCCGGATATCGGCGTGGCTTTGGTCTTTTCCAGAAACAAAAATCGACCGATCGGATGGTTCGAAAGATTATTTTCTCGTGGCTTTCAGGCTCGCAGCGGGGTCTCGCCCGTGCACGGTGAACACGGCCATTGTGCATAGGCATATGCCGCTGGTGTGTTACTCGCGGAGGTTCCCCGAGAGCGTATACTATATTTCGTTATCGCGAGGCAGGGGCGGCGTTATCACTCTGATATCGAACATATGTACATGGAACGAAGGCGGCCCCTGGTCTCCAGTAACTCGCGGACCACCGGCCCAGTTATAAGTCATTTTCTTGCAAACAACGTGGACGAAAGAAAAGAAAAAGAAGAAAAAAGAAAATCAGCGGAGCAAGAGGCAAGCAAGCTGGGCGAATTTTTTGTGACAAAGAGAAAAGCAATGTCCGATAATGCGGCCGCTGACAGAAGCTCCTCGTCACAGTCCAGAGTTCGAGAGACCCTGACCGTTTGGTCGAGTGTACCCCCCCCCCTGACTTCCCGCCGAAAAAAAAACCCTCGCACTCGTTCGCGACGCATCGGGCTTGTCCATAAACGGAAACGAAAAACAAAAAAGAAATGTAACGACGAAGTTGAAGAAAACCACGAATAGAACGAAGTGTCACCTCGCGTGTCCCGCGTGACGTCGCGCTCAACGACAAAGTGTAAGAACCGCACGATCACGTGACACATGTCGCGAAAAAATACGAGAGAATCGTCGGGAAAAAAAAACAATAAATTTTGCTTACCGTAATCGCGGTGACGATACTTGGATGCCTTTTGTTTACCCTCGGAACTTCTTCGTCGCCTCATCTCGTCGTTAAATTTGTGTCTATGTATATCTTTATATATCGCCACAAAAACACACCCGCGAGTCCGAAGAATTTTATTCTTCCACACTTGACCGTTCTCCTCGCTTCACAGATGCGCTTCAACTTGACGACAGCTCGACGACAGGGGGGTCCGAAATTTCGTGTCTCG
Organism: Ophion obscuratus; assembly: GCA_964007375.1. NCBI lineage: Eukaryota > Metazoa > Arthropoda > Insecta > Hymenoptera > Ichneumonidae > Ophion > Ophion obscuratus. The sequence continues at coordinate 27,061,993 of OZ023319.1, forward strand.
ATCGAGAACCGTACGATCCTTGCGCGATCGCACGCAACGGCTCGCGCCGACTCGCGCACGATTTTCGGCCGCTCTTCGACTTCCGGTTCACCGCGTTGCGCGCCCAAAAAAACAGAGAACCGCGAAGCTTTTTCCCTCGCGCCCGAAAACAATTCGACGGGGCGAATCCGAACGAAAATAATGATCGTGATGAAGGAGCATATAGTGTTTCGTGTAGTTTCGCGTTCTGTCGATGGTTTCGTTGTAACTAAAGTATACGAGAGTCTCTCGTTGCCGGAGCTCCTCTATGATCGCGAGAGAGAGAGAGAGAGAGAGAGAGAGAGAGAGAGAGAGAGAGAGCTCGTCGTATGCGGCGCGCTCGCGTGTATAGTTATTATGTACATAGAGCGACGCAGCGCCCGCAATGCTAAGCGGAGTCGCCCGAGTCCTCTGTGTGTGCGTTGTTTCTTTTGCCCCGCAATGCCTTTGGTCATAAAAGCGGGGCAAAACGTTTCGCGTTCTATACGAAGAGAACGATCGAAACGCGCGGGAGTTGGAGGGCTCGACGAGAAAGAGAGAGAGATAGAGAGTATCGCTGCGCTATGAAAGCTTGTCGAGAGGGGAGGTTACGTTGGTGCCCCCCGGTTTGACCCGATGGTGGGAGTCATTTCTGTGGTATATTCTCTTTTCTGTCCGTACGAACTCTCCCAACCCGCTCGCAGAAAATTCAAGAATCGTCTCTCTCTCTCTCTCTCTCTCTCTCTCTCTCTCTTTCTCTCTCTCTCTCTCACTCACTCACTCTCTCTCTCACTCACTCTCTCTCTCACTCTCTCTCTCGCTGTCGCGGCAGATTCGAAGTTTTGCTCAGCGCGTTAAAGTCGCTCGCGCCTTGCGCCTAAAAGCGGCCAACCGCAAGTCGGATCGGCCATGACACTAGGGCTCCATAGCTTGTTGGTTAGCGCCGAATTGCCATACTCAATGGGCACTTGAGGCGTCACATTTGAGTATGAGAAAAATGTTGACCTTTTGTTTATTGACTGGAACAATGTATAAACAGCACAAGAATTATGTACGAAAGGAAATTTGGAAAAAATGTTTAGGACAAATTTCCCGAAGCGCCGTCGAACGCTCTGGAAGCCACGAGACGGCCTAGACGGTGATATTAGCAATTTGGAGTCGTTTAGTCCAGTTGTACAAAAAATATACAATGTCCTGACAACTGAAGAGCTACTATGAAAATGCCTATGTTCGTACACGCAGAAATCAAATGAGAGCATCAATTCCGTGGACAATGGCTTCTAAATCAGCTTTGAACTTTAAGGTAGTTCTGTAGGTAGACGTATGAGCCAAAAGTTTCGGTCGAAGCGTATAAGGCTATAAGGGGAGGCCAATTGAAATATTTCATAGAACCGCGCTTCAGATTTTTCACCTGTTGCTGCTTAATTCGCTTTGCGTCGTGCGCAGATGTAAGTGTACGAACAAATTTGGCACAAAAAATGTTAAGTAAGTAAAATCCTTGTTAATTATTCTGTCTACAGCAAACATTTTTTGAAGGTTTCATGTTTGACATTGTGGTGAAGTAATTTTGTAAAAGTAATTACTTTTGTATATCTTGAATAGTTCACGAACAGTGCTTTGTTATAACCTCAAGATTTCGCATGTATTGTTTCTATTTGTTTACATTTTAGACGTGGACCGACAGAGATGGGCGCGCGGTCGGTCCGCGGGCTCGGCGGTCACTGAAGTTAAGCAGCATATTGGAGGCTGCCAATACTCGGAGCGATGACCGCGTGCCCATGCACTGGTTTGCGCGTCAACCTCTGAGTGGGAGGCAGTTTGTCTGAGTGTCTGATGGTAATACAACTGAAACTCAGCCAAATATAGCCTCCGGTATCGGCTCAGGTTTTCCGCAGTTTTCCTGGGCCCTCGTGCAAATACGATACAGTAGTGCATTAGAAAAGAGTGGCTGCGGTCAACACTCTGGGGGGGGGGGGGGGAGGGGGGGGGGACTCTGGAAAGAATGTAGGGAACTCTGTAAGGATTGTGAACGTCGGAAGGAATGGAAGGAATAAAGGCGGGGATGGTGAAAGGGGAAGGCCCCGTACCGCTGAGGAATACATATAAAAAAAAATACATTTTAGATGTGGCCATCTCTCCCGGGAGATTAGGAGAGATGGTTCACGTACAGTCGGTGTGTGATGGCTAATAGTATTGGTTCAAGTAAAATTCGTTTTTTCTCCACATTTATTTTCGATGCCTAATAAGTACAAGAGAAAAGCAATTGCTCTAGGAGGGAACTGGACTCAAGAATCATTACGGGGGGGGGGGGGGGGGGGGGATACCTGAGTAACCGGCAAGATAAACACGTAAACTTCGGGAATTTTTATCCCAAAAACTAATGTTTCGATTGGATCCGGGTTTTTTTTTGGAAAATATGTACATTGAGATATGTTTAGGAATTTTTTAAAATAAATTCGTTGACTGGAAGCGCCGCTGTTGTGGTCAGCGTCAGACGTGTTGTTTTTTGACACGGCTTGTGGTGCCAAGGATTCCGGGTAGTCGGTTGATCTGAAACATGAAAACGTAACGGATTCTGGAAATATAATATACAAAGCAGTTCGCAACTCGGGAAAAAAAAACATGCTTCGAGTTCCCAGACTACGCGCCGATCAGCTGGCTGCAGCGTACACTGTTGCCATTCCGTTACAGATGGTTGGGCCCGAGTTCAGTGTGGAATAAAATTACCACTTTTCATAAGTCGATATCTCGGAAACTAAACGGTCAAAGTTTGTCATTTTTTTTAAAATCAATCCCACAATACACATACGAGTACTGCGTACACGTGTGTTTTAAACTTGAAATCCTGAGATCCGTTTAGAACCTATATGGAGAAATGCGAGCTAACTCATATCGGTTTACGTGTTTGGTACAGGGATCGCGTAAAAAATACCCATATTCAATTGCAATTATCTCATGAACTAAACGGTGGATCGAATTGAATTTTTGGGCATCAGTCCATTAAGGTCATATCTACACCATACTTAGATTTCAGCAAATTCCTAAGATTTGACCAAAACTACAGAACCACCTCAAGGCGGGATATACATTTAGACAGGAAAAAATAAGCGATATTGAGGAATTTTTTAAACTAACAAATAATTATTCTACAATTATCAAACTTTAGGTATACTTTAATAGTATATGTAAGTATACAAAACAAGTTTTTTTTAAAATTAATTCATCATCAAAATGACGGAGCTGTGGCAAAGTGTTACAGCAAGGTCGCTGCGTGAGTTGCGCATCGGCGTGCATTCTAGCTTCCCGTAGCCTTCGATTTGCAAAATAGGTCAAACATTTTTTCAGTAAGAATGTATAGTTTCTATGTGACGGTAATGAAAATGAAGAAATTGCAAATTTAAGAAAATTGCACGCATTTACAACAAAAATCAACATTTCACGCAACATTTCTGTAACATGTGGATTAAAATCATAGTTTTTTTTTTCAATTTTTCAAAAACAATTCTCGTCAAGTAGAAGGTACCAATATTATCAATATTTCTACCAAGTTTTAAGGGCGGGGTAAAGTATTAACATTTTTTTTTAATTTTTTTTTAATTTCTTAAATGAATGCATAATATATCAAGAATATTGTGTTAAAATTTCAAGTCGATCGCAGTAAAATTGACGAAGTTATGAATATTTGAGCGTCTGTTGCTCCATGCCGTTCTCTTCTCTTCTGCGTTTTTAAAACCGTTTTTCTGAGACTTGTCATATTTGACGGCCGTGTGCACGATAACTCAAAATCTACTGGACCAATCGCTTTAAAATTTTGCACAGTACTTCTTCACATAATTCACCAGGTATTGTCGAGAGCTTTTTTGTTTTTTTTTAAATAATTACTAATTTTTCAACAACAAATTAGCCGATTTTTTTAGCGAAAGTTGGGTTTTTGGCTCCCAAGTGCTACGAAAAATCGAAAAATCAAAAAAAAAAATAACCTCGTCATTACCTCGAGAAACCTCTCCTTTAACAAATGCATTTTGATTTTTTTGTTTCAAATGATTCTGTTGCTATTTATGGTGCACACCGCAAACCAACTTTTTTTCGAGGCGCCTCCGGGGTTTAATTTTCACTCGCTCAATTTTGAATATTTTGCAATGCCAATTTAGGAGAATGTTGTTCAAATGTTACTTTATTATATGTAAATTTTTCAATAAACGAACACTATTCGTTACGCCAAACAAAAATCTTAAAAACATGCCTTCTTTCGCCGAATTAACTTTACCCCGCCGTTAACTCAATCGGCTTAATAGTTTTTGAGTAATTTTGCACGTCAATTTCCATAATGTAGTTTTGAGAAAAACGCGTTTAAAGTTCACGCCCGCACCGAAGCCGAGCGGTGACGCACAGCGTTGACGGGCTGTAACGTTTGAGGTTTTTCGAATGTCGCTTTGAAACTTTAGGACAATATTCTACATAAATAGTTCTAACGTTCAAAGAAACAAAAATCGTTGTAAATGTATATCCTGCCTTAGCGGGCTACATGTACCTATGTGGGTCAAAAAGTTGCAGTTTCCAAAAATAATTTTATTCGATAGTATCACTTTTTAACTTAATTTCCTGAAAATTTCATTGGAATATTGCTAAAATTGAATCAGCTACACCTTCTAACAGTCTAACGGACGAGCGAGCACCAAACTTCAAAGGCGTTTCTCTTGATACACTGTTTTTAAAGCCGGTGGACATGATATCTCGAGAACTACGTGATGAATTGTTTCCAAATTTATAGGAGATACGACGAGAAACGTTTAGAGGTCGTTGACGATCTCACTTTTTCAAAATCAATCTCCATTTTTTTATAGTTACACAAAAATGACGAATTATTTCATAGATTTTGTATGCTCGAGGTTCAATTCGTCGCGACATTGTTTAAAAAAATTGTTTAAAAAATCGACGATCGTCGCAGACTCGTATTTATTGTTAACTTGAATAACCTGTTTGGTTTTTAGATTTCCGGTGGACCGTTTAAGCTGGAAAGTGTCCACCGCCAAACGTTGCGAAAAAAAATTCATCTTTTGCCGGCGGCCATGTCTGTCGATTTTCTGTATATTTTGGTAATTTTATTCAACGGCTCTCAATATTTGTACGCTTGAGTTGAAAAAAATGTGTTTCTTTTGTAAACCGTTGTACAAAAAAAAATCTAGGTAGACGTGGTCCCTTAAGGGGCCAGTCCACTTTGAAAATTTAAAAAAATCGAAAGCAAGCAAGACTTGAAGAAATCGACGATGATGAGCAATCGGAAGGAATCTTGTACGGTGCAGGAATTGCCGATTGAGTTTAGGTAAGAGTTTTTCATGGTATAAACTTCAAACGCGTTTTTCTCGAAACAACGTTTTCAAAATCTAGCTCCATCGTATCTCTAAGACTAATAAATCGATTCTCTTGAAATTTGAACCACATATTGTAAACATGATTCGCAACAAGATGGCCCTCGATGGTTTGAAAATTTTGATTTTTACTCTTTGTGTTGCGAAAAACTTCGGAAAAAACGCGTTTTAAAAATTTTTTGGTTTTTCATCTGTCTTTTTTTAATTTCTCGATAAAACTTTATATCCGAGGGTCATTTTGTAGCTGGTGTCATACTGAATCTAATGGACTTTGATTTTTTTGTTTCAGACAAGCCGTTGCCGAGTTGCGATGGAGTTACCTAGCCCACCTATTTTTGAGGCGTTGCGTTAAACTATAGTTTTTGTACTTAAAAATGAATAAAAATGTATTACATTTTTTTAAATGTATTTCAAAACTTTTTTATCAAGCCCAACAACTTTTATATTCATATCTTTTATAAAATCCTCAAAAAAAAATCGCGAAAATAGCCTTTTTCGTGGCTCCAAAGTGGACTCGCTTCTCAAACGCGTTTTTCTCGAAAACACGTTTTTAAAATTGGGAGAACGTATGATTCGGGCAGTCATCGATTGACTTGATTTCGATTGACATCAATTTTTCATTCGATTGACTTTAATTTTAAACTGTAGCTTCTTAGATTGATTCCCTAAAGAAGTACGCACGATTTTGACGATTCATTTACAATTGTTGGTTGTTCTAAAAAAATTGAGGCTGATTTTGTAAAAAGAAAACGATCTAGTCCAACCCGCAATTCCAAACGAGTAGGCACTGAACACAGCCAACTTGTATCCGATCATCCCTCACTGCTTTTGTCCCGGTTCCATAGGAACCGTTCATATAAATAAAGATTCACGAGTTAGTTGTTTTGTTCTACGTTGAAGGGAATAAACGTGTTCTTCGTTCAACACCGTGTCTTGCGTTTTCTCTCATCCGTTTAGCCCTGTATCTTTAGTAATCGTCAACAGGTTATGGGCCCAGGTAGCGCGTTAGACCGGCTACACAAAACATACTGAGAAGTGCGACGACAAATCACAATTAAAAATCACGTGTCGCGAAGGCAAGACCGGTAAAAAATGAGCGCTGCATCGGGGATCACAAAAATAGAAACCCTAACGGGCGCCAACTTTGATACCTGGAAGATACACATGCGCGCTCTATTAACCAAATGTGATTGGTGGGAATACGTAATTGGTGAAACAGAAAGGCCAGCCATCGTGGCGAACAACCCCGCGTCACTTGAAGCCGATGCTAAATGGCGGAGGAACGACGGAAAAGCAATGTCGGAGATTCTGTTAGGGATAAGCCCCTCCGAGCTCAAACAAGTAAAAAATTGCTCAACGTCCCACGAATTGTGGTCAAAGCTGGAACAAATATACGAATCGAGAGGGCCAGCGAGAAAAGCAACGCTATTAAAACGACTCGTTCTGAGGCGAATGCAAGACGGCGACGACGTCCGTGAACACATAAAAACATTTTTCGACGTCGTCGATAAGCTAGAAGCTATGGAGGTGAGCATCAATGACGATTTGCTCGCAATTTTACTACTCTACAGCCTTCCATCAGCCTTCGAAACCTTTCAATGCGCGATTGAATCCCGAGACGATCTTCCGTCCCCGGAAACGCTGAAAATAAAAATAATTGAGGAATACGACGCGCGCGGAAAGGACCGAACAGAAATTCAAAACGCCATGTTCGTCCGAAAGAAATTTAAGAAGCGATTCCACGATAACAGAAACGTCCAGACGAATATAGAAGATAAAGGTAAGGACAACGATAAAGATTCATCCTTCAAAATTCGGTGCTTCAACTGTAACAAAATCGGGCACAAGGCTTCCGAATGCAGGAGATCTCATGGAAGTACCAGACACCACGCGAAATACACCGACGACGTAACACTATTTGCAGCGACGTGCGAAAGCAAAGTCTTCCGTACCGATGAACCACACGGTAATCGGTGGTGCCTCGATAGCGGGTGTACTTCGCATCTATGTCACGATCAACATAAATTCGTCGACATGAGGAGGCCGGTTCACGGAATATTAAATCTCGTAAGCAACACGTCGACGAATATCGACGGAAAAGGAACCGTATCAATTCTAACCGACAATGAAGGCCTGCAGAAGGACATCAAACTAGAGGATACATTATTCGTCCCCGATCTTCGGTCGAATCTGCTATCGGTAGGAAAAATTACCGACCGCGGATTCAGAGTCATTTTTGACAAAGATCGTGCTTCAGTCGTAAACGACTCCGGCCACGAAATTTTCACAGCCAATCGGACAGGAGGTCTCTACTACGTCCAAGACACGAAAGGAGAAGAATGCGACGCAAACTTCGCCCCAACCGAGAAACCAAATGAGGGAATAAATCCTGTAGAGCTATGGCATCGTCGATTAGGCCACCTAAACGTTCCCGATATGCTGAAAGCAAAAAGCCAAGGGATGGTCACAGGACTCGAGAAAGTAGGATTATCGGGAAGCATCAATTGCGACATCTGCGCACAAGGAAAAATGACACGCACCCCGTTCCCGAAAAACCACATCAAGAGGACCGTACCTTTGGAAATAGTTCACACAGACGTATGTGGACCTATGAGAATAGAATCCAAAGGAAAGTCGCTCTTCTTCGTTACATTCATCGATGAAGCAACTCGATGGTGCGAGGTACGATTCCTCCACAGAAAGAGCGAAGTATTCCAGGCATTCCGAGATTACAAGGCGATGGTGGAAAATCTTACCGGGCACAGGGTAAAATGCTTACAAAGCGACAACGGGGGCGAATACATGAACAACGAATTCGACAACTTCCTACGCTCTCACGGAATTCAGCGGAGATCCACCATACCAAGGAATCCAGAACAGAACGGATTAGCCGAGCGAAAAAATCGAACATTGGTGGAAATGGCCAGATGTCTCCTGATTCAATCGAACCTCCCGGGATCGTTCTGGGCAGACGCCGTGTCGACATCGAACTACATCCGAAATCGCTGCCCAACTAGAAGCCTGGCCACAAAGACGCCATTTCAGGCGTGGCACGGAACGAAACCAAATGTGACTCACCTACGAGAATTCGGACGCAAAGTTTTCTTCCTAAATACGAATTACCAAAAAGGTAAGTTCGAACCTCGTTCACGCGAAGGAATCTTCATCGGTTACGCCGAGCAATCAAAGGGATATAGAATCTGGATACCTTCCGAGCAGAAAATAGAAGTTTCTCGAGACGTAAAGTTTTCAGAGCAATCGTGGACAGAAATCAAGAGAGATCGCCAAGATATCGGACCCACGAACACGGTAGTTCAAGAAAACGGAACAGGAAAGATATCTCGAGACGAAACTACGATCGAAGATCCACAACCCTCAGTATCGGAGTCAGAGACAGACGAGGATCACCGTCAACTAGGCGAAACTCCAAGACGTGCGAGGGGAAGACCACGCATCGTGCGCTCCGGACATAGGGGAAGGCCACGAAAATTATTTCAAACAGCAACACCGAGAATCACCGAGGTTCCACAACGAGCGGAAGTCAACGCACAAAGAGAGGAAGTTGATCACAATGCTAACGAGTTCAACGAAGGCGAATCAGCAAGAGACGAACCTGAAGTAGCATGCACAGCCGAAATTCCCGTAAAATGCGCGATGTCCGGAGACACGAAAACGGAGTGGATCACCGCGATGGCCGATGAAGTACGCTCAATCCTAAAAAACGACACATGGACGGTCGTAGATAAGTCGACATGCAAGTCGACCGTGGGAGGTCGATTCGTCCTGCGGAACAAATATAATCCGGACAAGTCCCTCCAGAAGAGGAAGGCGCGAATAGTAGCTCAGGGGTTTTCACAGAAACCTGGGATTGATTTCTATGAATCTTTTGCTCCGGTAGCACGCCTAAGCTCGATCAGACTTGTTGCCGCTCTCGCCACACAATACAAAATGAAAATCCGTCAGTACGACGTATCAACGGCCTATCTTAACGGGATTCTCGAAGAGGACGTTTTCATGAAGATCCCCGAATACTTCGAGGAAGCCCTAGAGGAAACAATTAAAGCCGAATCCAACGATACAATCCACAGAAAGGCCACCCAAATGCTAGAGGACATCAAGTCCGGGGACAAGGTATTTCATCTTAAAAGGGCACTGTATGGTCTTCGCCAAGCCGGCAGAGCCTGGTACAAACAGCTCGACGGAAGACTCAAAGAACTAGGGGCCGAGCCTACAAACGCGGACCCTTGCGTATACCGTATCGGTCGAGGGGAAGACTCGACAATAATAGCCGTATATGTCGACGATATTCTAGTAGCCGCTCGCAAAAGCGATTCGATCGACAAAATCAAGTATCACCTAGAGAATTTCTTCGACATGAAAGATCTCGGAGACGTTAAATGCTGTGTCGGCATCGAATTCCAACGCAAAGGCGAGAGTACAACAATCTGCCAAAGGGGGTATATCGAGGATCTATTAGAGAACTTCGGGATGTCAAAATGCAACCCAATAACCACCCCGATGAACGCCGGAACTAAACTCCAAGAACGTCGGGATCCCATCGACCCCGAAGATAAAAAACTGCCGTACCGCGAGCTGATCGGAAGCCTAATGTACTTGGCCGTGGCCACGAGACCTGACATCGCTCATACGGTCAGCTATTTGAGCCAATTCTTAACGTGCTTCGACAAATCTCACTGGGCTAGTGCAAAGAGAGTCCTCAGGTACTTGAAATACACCATTGACTACTGTATAGCCTACAAGCCAGTGAAGGAACCCGTGAAGGGATACGTTGATGCCGATTGGGGCAACTGTCCAATCGACAGAAAGTCTTTTACCGGATACGCATTCATGCTAGCCAATGGAGCAATTACCTGGAACTCCAGAAAACAACGAACGGTTGCACTCTCATCGACCGAATCAGAATATATGGCCCTAACCGAAGCCACGAAGGAGGCAATCTTTCTCCGTAGGTTTCTGACAGAACTCGGATTCGACGATCTTAAAGACATTACACTGTACAACGACAATATGGGAGCATCTAGGATAGCGGACAACCCTGTATTCCATAACCGAACGAAACATATAGATATTCGGCATCACTACGTCCGTGAAATCCTCAAGAGCGGAGAGATCGACCTACAACACATTGCCACCGGGGAAATGACAGCGGATATCCTCACAAAGGCTCTTCCGAAAGTGAAGCACTTCAAATGTTTGTTGCTGTTAGGAATGATCGGACGAAGCTCGGAACTGCGAGTCGAGGGGAAGTGTAAAAAGAAAACGATCTAGTCCAACCCGCAATTCCAAACGAGTAGGCACTGAACACAGCCAACTTGTATCCGATCATCCCTCACTGCTTTTGTCCCGGTTCCATAGGAACCGTTCATATAAATAAAGATTCACGAGTTAGTTGTTTTGTTCTACGTTGAAGGGAATAAACGTGTTCTTCGTTCAACACCGTGTCTTGCGTTTTCTCTCATCCGTTTAGCCCTGTATCTTTAGTAATCGTCAACAGATTTTTTAGTGCATTTTTTTTTAATTCATTCAAAATGATGCCTTTTTGTGAATAAAAACTATATTTTTTGATAATCGTGTGTACTTCTCTAGTAAAACTAATATAAATTACCAGGTGTTTTTTGTTCCAGGTGCTAATCCATAAACGTACTGCGTTGTTCCGCAAAGCGCCCAAAAACGACTACTTTTTGTGTAGCTACAACTAAGGCAGCATTTTGTAATTATTTTTATACAATTTCTTCTTTGTATACTACTACATCACATGTAGAATAAACCATGCAAACTTCATTGTGAGTGCTTTTTTAGTATTCTCGAAAAAAAAATCCCGAACATGTCCGAATTTTCGGTGAATCACATAGATGGACGTAACGCGCCGTATTTTGTGGGGGTATAAGCAGGGCCCCTCCGAAATATTGGTAAATTACAGTGGCCGTTGATTAAAATAAGTCACAATCAATTATCATACCCAACGATATCCTGGAATAAAAAAAATCGTGCAAACTTAGTAGATGTAGACATTTTTTACATTTTCTGTGAAAAGTCGCGGCTGAAAAAATTCTTCTGCTAGTCACATTTTTCTAAGTTTTATCATTAATTTTTTCTTTAAATATTCGTTGATCGTCTGTTTTTATTGTTCTTACGAAATATTTAGATTTTTTTCACACACGTTGAGCAGTTTATATCAGGCATCGAGAGTTAGGTATTTAGTTCATAAATTGGATAGAAATGTGGCCAGCGTGTCAACCCCGTACAGTGTCGTATAAATGAAACGATTTTTGAAGTTGTACTTTCTCGTTAAAAGTTCGGTAACTTGGCTTGAATTTTTACTTGTTTTTGGATGTTTTTTTTTAGAAATTTTAGAAAGTTAGAATTTTAAATTATAAATTATAAACTCTAGAAATTTAGAATTTTCAATTTTAAATTATAAAATTTAGAACTTTAGAATTTTTTATTCTACATTATAAAATTTAGAATTTTTAGAAATTTTACTTGGATGTTTTTTTACCTGATTACAGATGAAAATCCGTTACCTAATTGTTAAATATCCGGGTTCGTGCAAGGAATACCGTAATATCAAAGTATCAAAGATTTTTATGAACTACTAAAAAATCTGTCGTTATAAAAAAAGGGTTTCGAAAAAAGACGCAATGAAAATAAGGGCGCATTATTTCTGAACATTCGATTTCGTTTTAATCCTTAGTACTCCTCCAGTGTTTTGTAGGTATCTGGGTTAGAAAACGTTTTGGTACTCTGCTTCGCGGTTCATATAAAAAAATCGAAAACTTATCACCGCGGAGGGCGAAAAAAATGGCTTCGGACGAAGGGCTGGTGTGCCCTCACTTGGTAGCGAAAAAACCTTGACGAAATTGTATGTATTTTATTTTGTATATTTTGGAGCCCCAATTATAAATTTTTAACAAAGTTGTTTCATTTTTTTTAAGTTTCTACGCCCCCTATCAGTTTTTGGACGACATGATTACACCTTGATAACTTTTTAAAAATGTGCGAAGTAGTTTGTTGCTAATCGAACACCAGTATTTTACAGACATTCCGATAATTATCAATGTTTAACATGCAACATTTTTAAACCGTCGTAGAAAAATTGACAATCGGCGAACTGTTCCAATTCAACATCGTTTTATTCCTGTTTTTTCCGAAATAAATTATTCTGCAGTGGCCGTAGTAATTCCATTCGAGCGTCCTCGTAGAATGCTACTTTGATGAATTATTTCGAATTTTCAAACTCCGCGGTTGCGAGGATAGAGGGTCGGGGCCTTTGCCTTGATGGACGTAACGAAATTATACATTTCGAAATCGGCGACTCACCAGAGATTTCGGATTTCCTGCAATTGTTCGATCGAAATGCTTGGAGTTAAGGACATGTAGAAGGTCAACATATTTTTTCATAATTTTCTCATAGATGGTTTCATTTTTTTAGGAAAAACAAAGCATCAGGCTCTGGAGAATTCTCTGACGCAGAGCATGATAATTTCCTTTTGCTCTAAATATTATTCATCTCTGAAGAATCTCTGTTCGAAAATTTCAGCTATCTCTCTTGCACTCATATGTCACGTGGTACATCTCCTACTTCGCCTTAAGCCTAAACAACACGAATAACTGTACGGACCTCACTGTAACAGGCTACGTCTAGCTCGTGGCTGGAAAAAAAGGAATATTCGTGATTCTTTTCTGGAAAGATGTTTACAAGTTGGCATTTTTTTACATTAACGAGTATGGTTTTAACCCATTATTGACACACTTATCTTTGGTCACGATTTTGACACACTGGATCAATCTGACCCGGAAAGTACTTCATCCATCTGCCATTAAAAACCCTTCGATCGGTTTTTATTAAAAAAAATTAGGGATGCACTTCAAACATTTCTTAATATGTCTGCATAGTTAAAATTTGGAAAGTATAAAATTCAGGTGTTGTAAAAAATTATTTAAAACTTTCAATTTTGGGAAAATGAGCATGTTATTTCAAATTCGTCTGGCTCATAATAACCCAGTGTGTCAACGTAGGGATAGGTATTTTTTAACAATTTTTGTATTGAAAAATATTTATAAATGTAGTAGATACAATGGTTTGTGCGGACTGCTGTTTGAAAAACATCCTGCGCGGTGACCACTGCTGCTCGGAAACAAATAATAAAATAATAAAATGAAAAAAAAATTAAAATAATAAACAAATAAAATAATTAAAAAATTAAATAATAAACGAAAAAATCAAGCACATTTAGTTTTTGCATGAAATTATCTACTGCTTGGACGAAGGATTTAAGAAAATATAGATTTTTGAAAAAATGGCCGCGGTCCAAAGCAAAAGTATCGATTTTCAGTGAAAGATAGCTCTATTTTCGTTGATAAAAAAGCTATGCATCGAAAAAAATTGTCCTCCCTCGAGCGTTGCTTTTAGACATGTAAAGGAAGCTTGTAAAATTTGAAGTTGATCGATGCAGTAATTTTGAGATATCGTGCTGACCGATTTTGTAAAAGACATTTTGAGCGACGCGCATTTGACGTTCGCCGGTTCGCGCAACCGGTCTATAAACGCCTATACCACCCTCAGTTTAGAGCGCACCAACTGAAAATTTTCAGGAAATATTTTCAAAATGCTATATTTTGAGAATCCCACGGAAATCAAAAATTGATATTTTCAAAATTTTCCCACAGGTGTAAACTCTTAACATTATCTTCGAATAAAATCGGAAGGAATATAAACTGCGCTGGTCCGAGAACGAATTTCGCTATAACCTCGGATTCGCCGGTTCGCACGAGTATTCTTCCTACCGTTTGGCAAAGCCTTATCACAAAAGTCGTTTTTACGTGCCAACGTCATCGTAAATTATAATTTCGCGACATCCAAACCTGAACTTACATGACTACATTTGCACAAAGTTGAACGCCGATACATCGTCCCAATATCGAATATTCCAAATATTATTTTCTACGCGATCGTGGATCGCGTCGCGGTGGTCCAACCGCACGGCACTTCACGTGCAAGCAAAACCTTCGCGATCAAAAATCAATAAACGCAACGTGTATTCGCTCATCAGAGTCTCCACTTCAATCTTGAAGGTCAAAAAACTTGCGAACTTTCGAGTCTCCTGACTTGAAACGCTTTAGGTCCAGTTGGCCTTCTCCATTTAATTACACTCGTCTTTATACGCTGAATTATTTTCTCTTCTCGAAATTTCACGAATTCGAAACGGGTCAAATTATCGTCCGAATTATCTTGTATGAATATTTAGGCATAGACTTTTCTGCGTTGTAAATATTGAATCAGCATGCAACGACATACTGTGGTAATGTATGTCGTTCTATCCTGATTTTTACGATATACCGGGTGTCCCATTTTAATCTTACAGCTGATTTATCTCGAAAAATTCTGCTCCGATCGAGTATCGAGTAAAGTAAAAATATTAGGGTTCAAAGGGGGACGTTAAAAATCTTTGTTGCCAAAAAATTCAAAATCATGACGTTAAGATGGCTGACATGTTTAAAAAAAATGGGATCATGCATTTTTTTCACCACTGTAGAATTTTTTTTATAGCATTCATCATTTTTTGGTTGGAATACCATTTTTTAGTGTTTTAGCGCTATCCAGAATCAGAATCCAGACGAGGAGGTAAAGTCTTCAACATCCCTAGCGTAAGTGTGCGATTGTCTGTGGGTGTGTCTTTGTTTGCGTTTGTTTGGGATTGTTCGGTAATCCAAACAAGGATTAGGTTTCCGCCACTCGTCACTTAAGTTTAAAAAATGGTATTCTAACCAAAAAATTATCAACGTTATTAGAAAACTTTTCCTACAAAAGTTATTAGTTTTGGCCCGATAAATGTTTCGATGAACAAAAGTCATGAACTTTTGATCTAAAAAGATTCTTTTTTACGCCCCCCTTTCAACGTTAAAAGTTTTATTATACTGAATACTTGATCGGGGCAATATTTTTCAAGATAAGTCAGGTGTAAGATTAAAAAGGGGCAATGGATTTCCATAGTGAAAAACCTCACTCCTGGTGTCAAGAAAACATCCAACGTCTTGAAAAAAATGCTCCCTCTTGCCCTTCTGCGGCTGCAAATATCGAAAAGTCCACTCGGCCCGTTCTTTAAATTCTGCAAAAATTTAAGTACCCTTTATCTCTGTTTTGTGCATTTTTCACCAAATCTCAATATCTGCTTTCGATATTTACAATTTTTTGTTGTGACATTTCGATTTCGATGATAATTGTTCCACAGTTTGGAAGTCAAAAAAGTAATTTTTCAGTCTTGGAAGTTGTATTTAAAAAAAAATACGAAAAAATATGTTTCCACAATAGAAAGATTGTTTTCAGCGATATAGTGGTCAGGAATAGATGGGGATTAGCTGAAAAAATTAATCGGAGCCTTTTCTGTTCAGGTATTTTTAGGTTTTTAATATTCGCTTTAAAAACATTCTGAAAATATCCACTAAATAAAAAAGTCATTTTATTCCTCGTTTGAGTCCACTCGATAATTGTCTCGAAATATTTCGATCTACTATGCTGTTCTCGAGTTATTTTGATGTCTCAAGGTAAATGGAACATCTTGTGTACACACACACACACACACACACACACACACACACACACACACACACACACACACACACACACACACACGCACACGCGCACACACACACACACACACACACACACACACACACACACACACACACACACACACACACACACACACGCACACAGGGTGTCCCTTTTATCTCTGCCACCCGAAATAGCGCGGTAATTATCAACGTCACAAAAAAATGTTCCAGACAAAAGTTGTACGGTGTGAAAGGGGCCATCAATGCCACCAATTATTTTTATTTCGGTGGAGGCACCTCCACTTTTTCTAATTGAATGGTACATTTTTTTTCAACCATCTTGAGGAGCACCTCAAGCCGCATAAAAAACATTACAGGTTCAAAGTCGTTCAAGGTCATTCAAGGTCAGTATCAATGATACAAATCTGAATATCTCGGATCACTACCAAATATTAGGTGTACAAATAAGTTTTAGGACACTTCGATTTTGTATCATAACAGCTATTCTAAATTAATTCAAAAGTCCCGCTCACTTATCACAGATGGCGCTTGATATGTAGTATCCAAACGTAAAGGAGTCATAAACATAACCTATAAATTCTGTAAATTAAACATGCAGACCGATAAGCTGTTTATTAGACACTGCATTCGCTATGAATTCCATCAAGGAAAAAGTGTTAGAAAAGCGTGTGAATCGATATGTTCTGTTCTTGGAGACAACATTGTATCTAAAAGTACATGTGAGTATTGGTATAGGCGATTCAAAGAAGGTGATTTCGACGTTAGTGACCGTGAACGCACGGGGCCTCCTGTAAAGGTGGACGATCAGGAACTGCAAGCGTTGCTGGATGAAAACTCTTGTCAGACGGAGAAACAACTTTCGGAATAGCTTGGAGTAACTCAACAAACTGTTTCTTATCGTTTAAAAGCAATGGGTAAGATTCGAAAAGGAACAAAGTGGGTACCACGCTTTCGGACTCAAAAAAATAAAAACAGCCGTCTTAACATTTGTGTGAGTCTTTACAACAAGCAACATAGAAAGTCTTTCTTGTGGAAAATTGTGACCGGCGATGAAAAGTGGATTTATTTTGATAATCCGAAACGCAAATATCATTGGGTTGACCCCGGCGAGCCGACAACATCCACGCCAAAGCGCAATGTTCATTGTAACAAAGTCATGCTGTGCATATGGTGGGATATGAAAAGCGTACTGTATTATGAACTTTTCAAACCTGGTTAAACAGTTACTACCGATCGTTATTGTCATCAATTGATGCAAGTGAATCAAGAAATTGAGAAGAAACGTCCATTTTCTGGTAAAGGAAAACGTCCAGTAAAACTGCTCCATGACAACGCGCGGCCTCATGTGGGTAAACCGGTCAAGGATACGTTACTAGCGCTTGGATGGGAAGCTGTACCACACCCGGCGTATTCACCAGACTTAGCCCCATCCGATTATCATTTATTCCGGAAAATGCAGAACGATTTGTTTGACGTGCGATTCAAAACATTTGAAGAAGTGGAAAAATGGGTCGCTAAATTTCTCACCTCGCAAGACGAAAGTTTCTTTACGAAAGGCATCCGCGAGTTACCTGAGAGATGTCTGAAGGTCATTCAGTGCGATGGAGATTACTTCGATGAATAACTGTGTTTTACTTCTTTTTTAATAAATCTTGAATTTTTTGAAAACTGTCCTAAAACTTATTTGTACACCTAATATTTGGTAGTGATCCGAGCTATTTAGAGTTGTATTTAATTTTTATAGGTGACCTTGAATGACCTTGAACGACTTTGACCCTCGAATGTTTTTTATGCGGCTTGAGGTGCTCCACAAGATGGTTGAAACAAAATGTACCATTCCATTTAAAAAAGTGGAGGTGACCTTCACTGTGCATCAGCGCCTCCACCAAAATAAAAAAAATTAGTCGCCTTTGATGGTCTCCTTCACACCGTACAACTTTTGTCTGAAACATTTTTTTGTGACGTCGATAATTACCGAGTTATTTCGGGTGGCAGAGATAAGAGGGACACCCTGTATATATAGGAAAGGATGTTTTCGAGGGTACTGGACTTCAAGTACGGTCCTCAAAATAGCCAGATGTGTCGATAGCCAACATGGTGTGTGTGTGTGTGTGTGGGGGGGGGGTGCGCGTGTATGTTTGTGTGAGTGCGTGCGTGCGTGCGTGCGTGCGTGCGTGCGTGCGTGCGTGCGTGCGTGCGTGTGTGTGTGTGTGTGTGTGTGTGTGTCGTGTATGTGTGTGTACGTTCAATTCTATTCGCCGCGGCTTTTTCCTCACTCGTTAGTTCTTCTCAGTGAGAATGACTCGGGCGTTCATTTATGGAATACGTGCAAGCTCGGGAGAGCCGCAAAGCGCGTGTGCGTCGGGTATTTCCTTATCAGCCGAAAGCCCCGTGACCCCCACACTCCGCAGCATTTTTTCCTCGCTTGCGAAATGAAACTCGCATATTACCCGGCGTACTGCTAAACTCGCAACGAAAATATACTTTCGTTTCTCATGTTTTGCCGATTGATGTACTCCATATATTCGAGTCGCATAATTTCCGTAAGCTTGTGATCACGTAGAGTAGAATTTATATACATAGTCCTACAAGTGCCAACGTATACCCTTGTGGGTATTTACGTATATACCTTTCCAATTGAACCCTTTCCTATCACGCCCTGCTCGGTCTTCGCTGACCTAACCTAACTTTCGTTGCGACCACAGACGTGTTAAGCTTATCTATACCGCATTTGCCGAGGGTACGGGGAAACTGGGGAAAACCTGTGCCGGTGTAGACGGCCCGTTATTCTTCTGATTCTCCGGTGCAGTTAAGTATCTACTCCAAGTCCGATAGGAGTACAGGAGTCCGAATTACGTGATCTGTTTCATTGGGTGATAACGGTAGAAATAATGGTTCTGCCTAAGCGGCGCTGCTTTCGACCTGACGAGGAACATCACTTTGGTTTCCGCCTTCGGTTTTGGTAAGGGGGGAGATACCTTCAGGCGAGAAAAAAATTGCTAATTTTCATTATTTTTTTTTAACGGAAAGATTTCTTAACCATTTTTGAGACTTAGGGTATATTTTATTACTGTTACATAGGATTTTGTTTATTCATCATTGAAAATGGCGGAGATATGGCACGGGCTTCGAAACGGATTGCGGCGGATGTCAGACGGCGTGACCGTAGCAAGGGCGCGATTAATCTAAAAAAAAGTTTTTTTTTTCATTGTCACTCATATGAATGACAATATGAAGCAAGAAAAATGAGATTTTTTCGAATCGATGGCACAGTACGCTTTGAAACAAAAAGATTGACTTTTTCGAAAAATATAGCTACAGTTCGCAATGAAAAATACTCTAAAAAAAATTTCAAAAACATTTAGGGTCACGTTTTAGACAATAAGGTTAGAAAGATTTATACCAACTTTCATCAAAGTCGGTCGATTAGTTTTTTAGCTATACGTCACGCCAGTTTTGAAAATCCAGTTTCGAAAACCGTGCCATACCTCCAACATTTTTGAAGATTAATTTTTTTAAATACCACGTAACAGCCAAAAGTAGTAATAAGTCTCAAAAATGGTGAATAAATATTTCCTTTTAAGGTACACCATTATTGTGACACTCTGAAAAAGTCGATTTTTTGTTTGTTTGTATTTTTCGACACTCTTCATGTATATCTTACTACTATAATATACCTAATACTTTTATCGATTTATAACAATAAAATCAATATTTTTAGATTTCGAAGCGTTTTTCTCAAAACGAAATTTTTTTAATTTGCTGCAGCTCTAACTCGAATACAAATTATCCGATCGACTTGAATCTTGTTTCAGCGTGTTTGATATTTGTTTCTTCATACAATGACCCTCCAATTTTCTGATTGGATAAAAAATGTCAATTTGCCATGTAAAAAACCATCAGATTTTTAAGCGTAATTTAGAACTTTTTTTTAACTCCGCCATGTTGGATTTTAATTTTTTTTTCACAATCCTGCATTATTGTCCAGGCAATACCATCTATTTTGACGTACTTTTTATTTTTTTTTATTTCGGGCGCTCTGAAGGCCGTGCTACTGCAGCAGTGGGAGAACTTTTTTTTGAGACTCGGGAGATGGCGCCAAAGTCGTATGAAAATTGAATATTTTCATACAAAAAAATTACTGTATATACATAATTTATACATATCCACGAAATAAAAAAACGTTCGATGCGATACTTTTCTTTCAATAAATTCCCGAAAATCGCCTTTTTTGGCAGTCACACTAGGGGCAGTACACTTAAAGAGAAATCATGAAAATCAGCAAAAAAACCTCGCCTAAAGGTATATCCCCCCTTAAAGCTCATGTGTATGGTAGAGCATTGATAACTATTGGAAACGTATTTTTTTAATCGACAGAAAAACTGCTTTATGGGGTAACCCATAAAGCAATCATCCCTTGGCGTGCATGTGAACGATTGATTTTGCAGTTTTACTCGCAAGCAGTCCATCGATTTCAGCTAAATAAAAACTCTTCTCATACAGAACGATCAGAAATCCACTATGAGTAGATTGAAAAAACAGAAGTTAAGGGTTGAACCACCCCTTTATTTTTTCTCTCACCTCACGTTTAAAACGTTATCGTGAGGTTTTAACCTCACGGTTAAAACATTGAATTGAATGAAACGGGTAACAGTTTAAAGGGGGGATAAAATTCAAGTCTACGTATTTTTACCGGATGGCAAGCTTAAGGAGGTTAATCGCCCCTTACTTTAAGTTCCTTATCGTAGTTATTTTTGTTTCTGTATTTAAAATGTGTATGCTGAATCAAAATATTTTTATTTACGCCCAATTGACGTTTAAAGTAAAAACAAAATTGGCGAAAATCGATAGTTCGACTCAGAAATTCCGCCAAAAATCGAAAAATGATGGTAGTTCGACGAATCAAGCGGCAGTTATTAAAGCAAACAATTGCGAAGAGAATGCGCGCAAAGCGGAGTTTCAATTCGAAACAAAAAATAAATGAGCTACTATTGAGTGAAGACACTTATCTTTGGCCGAATTACGAAACATATTTGGATTTCTAATTTCTTTATGTAAGCCCCTATCGATGTATTTTTACCCCCTAAATACGAATTAACAATTCATTTTCCCCAAAATACTCAATTAAAAAAAATCGCCCAATGTGTATAGAAACACGTTCTACGCGTTTACTCAGCGTAACTTTGAGCTTTCGAAAATGAAACTGCGATATTTGTAATCAGCGAAAAATTGCCTTTCAGGTGCACCCCTAAAATGATGTAAAAGTCTAAACCTAATTTTTTCTACCCTCGTGGCCATTTTTCCAAAATCGTCTAAATCCCAAAATTTCAAATAGCCGTAGCATATGTTCTGTTCGAGTGACATAAACTTAATGGGGAAGCTTTGAAAAGGATGGTGGTGCACTTAGAGAATGCCGCTTGATTAATTCCAATATCTCAATCAGTTACTCCGGAACGTTTAATTGAAGAAGGGCAGAAAACGAGCCAACGGTGGAAAAATTGGTGACAATTCATGCTCCGTCTTTGAACGTCTGCCAAAAATTGGAAAATACCTGAAGCTCAACTAATCAAACGACATCTTAAAGACCAAACGATAACGAAGAAAATGAGCATAGAATGTTATCCGAATAAAAGTAGGAAAAAAATTATTGACGATTCAGTAAAGTCGAATATTCTTGACGAAAATGGAAAGAAATTTGGTTTTTAAATATTTTTTTTAAATGTCCATATGGACATGGATACAAATTCACCATTCCATTCCCCCAGAATCCTCAATTTTCGTAGAAAATCGTCAAAAATGTATGGAATATGGTTTACCCCCATAACCAAGTCTCAAGAACCATCAAAAGCAACTATTATTGCTGTAAAAAATTTAGAATTGACGGTTCGTGCGGCCGCTAAGAACTACGAAATACCTAGAAAGATCTTAAAGAGACGATATAAGAATGATGACAAAAAATGTTGCGAAGAAAATTATTATGAAACTCGTCTCATCGAAGACTGGCCAAAGTGGATGGTGTGCCAACTTTGGGTACACAAAAATTATACTGATTTCGATTATATGTGTTCTAGATATGGCAAAAAAAAAAGGAATCAAAATATAAAACCAAAGAGAAAACCGAGAGCATAATGCTGGGTAACTGGCCATCTCACCTCTACTCCTATGGCCATCACACCACAGGAAAGATAGCCAAACGTGATTTAAAAAAAATAGTAATTTTAAGGTTGATCTGATAAGAGTTTGTTTTAGTTTCGTAAATTATCTTAAAGTTAAATGTTCAAAGTTTTATTACAAATGAAGATGGGTTAAGAAACGTCAATACTCTTATTTTGAGGGATCCCCCATGGAAATTTACATACGCAAAAATATACTGCAAATTTAATTTATTAATAATTGTAATATATGTGAAATGTATGCTATATATTGAAAATATATGTTGCATATATGTGCCAAATTCTAATTTTCGTAACGTTTTTATATATGAGACGGATATGCGTGGTATTACTGTACATCGATGTATCATATATCAATGATATATGTAGCATTTACCCTGCATATATATACCACATATATTTAGCATATATGTTGCATACACACTGCATACATACCACATATATACTGCATGAATGGTACATATATGCCACTTATATGTACAACTGTATATAGCTGTATATAGTGTTTATATGTAATAGTGTACTTTAACTGTAAATGAAGTTTTTTTAAGTTTAAGTTTTAAGTTTTACTAAGTTCAACTGTAATAGTGTTTATACACAGCATATATTTCTTGTCAGGAATATGTATCAAAAATTTATGCGTCATATATGATGCATAAATGATATATATATGAGACATATATGAAGCATACATTTTTGATATATTTTTCTGACAAAAAAATAGATTGAAAATATATCGAAAATATATGCGTCGTATATGCCTCATATATGCATCATATATGTTGTTTTTACGTAGCATATATTTTTTTGGTCAGAAAAATACATCGAAAATATATGGGTCATGTATGCGTCATATATTTGGTGCATATATACTGCATATATACGTATTATTCTATTTTTCGTCACTATATATGCGACCGATATATATATATATATATATGTAGCATATATTTTCTGCATATATTTTACATACATAAATTTCCATGGGGGATCCTTGGAAAAACTGTGGCCAACTGGCCCGGACTTACCCTATAATAATAAAACTTGCGTACGACCGGCTACTTTGTTGGAATTTTAGACGTTACAAAAACAACAGGCTCCGAACGAAAATTTCAATTTTCTACCAAAAAAACGATTTTAATTATTTGTCACTGACAATTGAATAAACGTATAAAAAAAAACATCTAATGTATCCGACATGTTGAGATACAATTTTTTTCGGATTCCTTTTTCTCCAAGTTTTGCTTTGTGACTCATTCGAACCGAATGCAGAAATCTTTCCCGTTGGACGGTGTCTCAGCTCAAAGCCAGGGATCGCAGCGGGGTAGCTTGTTATTCACATATTTGAGAGGACACTATTGCGAAGATGACCAGTAACGCAAGTGAGTCATCCGACAAATAAGGAGACCGCAGTTCAAAGTCCTAAGGGATGACGGTGGAAAAGTGGAGGGAGAGGGAGGGAGCCCCGTCTTTTTCCTCAACATACCTACATTTATTGTTAGAAATATAGCTTCCTTTCCAACTACGCATCGCTCCATTTTTTTCTATCTCGAGGTCATCGTTGAAAAATGGTAGGTATCGAAGACACATTTGACAATAATTCGATACTGCAACATTGGAAATGGCTTCGTCTTCGATGCATCGTAAAAACTCATTTGAAAAAAAAAATTGTCGCGCGAGTTATGAAGCTACGCGGTTCTTGATGTCATTTAATTCGTTTCCTAATTGGTAGTGGTTTGACCTGCGTAAGCTTGAACTTAAAACTTAGACTTTTTCACCTACTTTCATAGCCTAAAGTCTTAAGTTTAATGTGCAACAAAAGTTTGGTAAAAGTTTAAATTAAAAATTCAGTTCGCCACGGCGAACCACCCCGTTGCGATGTACCCTTTTTGCGTTTTTCTTGAAACTCTATTTCATGAAGCGGTGCAAGTCGTATCTCAAAATCTGTTCGCTTTAAATTCGGACAGAGCATCTTTTGTAACATTTATCATCGTATAACCGGATGATTTTTTATATGTTTATCCATTTCTTAATAACAAATGATTAGGTTGTTTTTTGGTCGAAAATCGAACTCTTTTTTAAAATGTATCCGATCGTATGAACGTTTTATTATTATAAAAAGTGTCTCAAAATTACCTGACATTTTTAATGGCTCAATATTTTTCTTGTGGCGAACATAGAGTACTAATCTTTGACATAATGCATCGCGAAGTATCGGGGTTCAGTCACGGAGAATTACGCTTTCGAGCAACGCATAGAAATTGTGAAAATTTCATCAAAAGAGTGAACGTTTGCAAACAGGGAGGAAGCGGCCTTATATTAAAATGAAAATATTCGTACTTTTCAAATAAATAATATGTTTTATTGATAAATTAAAATGTCAGGTCATTTTGAGACAGCCGATACTGAAACTACCTTCTTTTATTTTTCGGGTGGGGCTCAAAATGTCGAATGACCAAATATAGAACGACAAAGATTTCGACGCGACAGAATTATGAGCTGTCAAAATAACGAAGGTTAAATTATTCGAAATTTTATCTTTGACCGATGACGAAAGCGAATAACTATTACACCAAAGGATTACTCACCAACAATCTACAACATTCATATCTTCGAAATAGAAAAAACTATCTAATATTCGTAATACCGTCTATAGCAAAAATACATATATCGAGACTATTAACTTCGAATGTGTAGAACTTAGAAACGCAAATGATCGGTGATCCGAAATGGCGAATCCCTAAATGGCGAACATGGCATGGCTGCCTGGCCCGGCTGACCACTAACGCCATCTGACATCTTCATTCTGAAGTGCAAGTATTTAGTATTCCTCGATCCCAAGTTTTCGCTATCCGGACTGTTGGCCATTTTGGCCTATCGCTATTTTAACTGATCGACTTTTTGGTCCTTCGCTTTAATGGGGTCGCATTGCAATTCCGAACTTCAAGTGATCAGAACGCTCAAAACTCCGAAAGAATTTTACACGAAAGACCAAAACTCCGAAAATCTGAACATCGTCAAAATAATTCGGCTATGGAAGTTTTGAAAATTTCAAAATTTTCAATAAATCGGCGAATTAATTCAAGATTTTTTTTTATTAAAAAGTGATTTAACGTCAATTTTGAAACTTGTCTAAACAATGTGATACGTTCTGCATCATTTACAGTCAACTGTGCAGACTTCCGCTGGCATGATCTTAACGAACCTCGTAATTTCGGACCATTAAAATTAGGAATTTGAAAGCGTCGGCGCATTCAAAGTTCGGAATTTCAATCCGGCCCCCATGTCAAGGTCATGTCATCGAAAGTCTACACAGTTGACTGTAAATGATGTAGAACGTATAACATTGCCTAGACAAATTTCAAAATTGACGCAAAATCACTTCTTAATAAATAAATAAAAATCTTTAAATAATTCGTCGATTTATTGAAAATTTTGAAACTTTTAAAACTTTCATAGCCGAATTATTGTGACGGTCTTGAGATTTTCGGAGTTTTGGTCTTTCGTGTAAAATTCTCTCAGAGTTTTGAGCGTTCTGATAATTCAAAGTTCGGAATTTCAACCCGGCCCCATCTTGAATTTTGGAATATTAAAATTCGAAATTTTAAACCGTCGGAGCATTCAGAGTTCGCAATTTCAACCGGGCCCCATCTTGAATTTCGGAATATTAAAATCCGAAATTGTAAACCGTCGGAGCATTCAGAGTTCGGAATTCCAACCCGGCCCCATCTTGAATTTCGGAATAATAAAATTCGGAATCTTAAACCGTCGGAGCATTCAGAGTTCGGAATTTCAAACCGGCCCCATCTTGAATTTCGGAATATTAAAATTCGGAATTTTAAACCGTCGGAGCGTTCAGAGTTCGGAATTTCAACCCGACCCCATCTTGAATTTCGGAATATTAAAATTCGGAATTTTAAACCGTCGGAGCATTCAAAGTTCGGAATTTCAACCCGGCCCTGGTTGTTTCTGTGGCTTGGTAATACATTTTTTTCGTCCACTCTCGAACGTTCGCGCGCACAGGAAGTCTGTAAACAGTTAATATTCCATGCAACCAGCGAGTGCACGTGCCACGAGCCGATGATCGCTGACGTGTGCGCGAGATGAAAGGGAAAATGAGGGGTAAAAAAATTGTTTATAGAATATCGAGAGGCTGAATCACAATTGACGAACTCTGCTGGTGCAAGAAACGATTGGAAAGAAAGAAAGAAAGAAAGAAAGAAAGAAAGAAAGAAAGAAAGAAAGAAAGAGAGAGAGAGAGAGAGAGAACTCTCGAACGTGACAACCGCGTCTTGATGTATCCCGTATCAAAACCAGTGCCAAGTTACAGACGCTGCAGTTCGACCACCAAGGACAAGGCTGTCCATTCATACAATTGCCCGATCGATCGCTCATTCATCTGGCGATCGACCATCCTTATGGTGTCATTCTTTCCGCGTTCGCCCGATACTGCAACGTAATGCGACGATGACGACCACAAGCATGCACATTATTTTATTCAAATATTTTTCTCAGTGTTCCTTTGACGCGCGATTTGGCGGTCACCCATCCGAGTATCGGCCCAAAGAGTTCGACAATCGCCACGCGTCTACCGCTGGCGGCACACGTTGAGCCTCCCACGCAACATTCCAATTATCCATACTCACCTCAATTGCCGACAAAATAAAAGTCATCAAGACGACTTTGTACGGGTACAATGTCTATTGAAGATCGATTCGCAAAGTATCCAGCCTATCATGTCTGAACGTTGAATGCGTTGAAAATACAGTGCGACCTCCGAATAAGAAACCAAAAGCCCCCAAGGGGAAGAGTTTTTCTTATATATCGCATACCCCCACCAGGCGCGCGCTCCGCGCTCCATACCTCTGTCTGTCTCTCTCACTCTTTTCCGCATGCGATCCTCTCACAAGAAACTCGCTCGAGTTGCAACTTAGTATTCACATCGCCCATGCAAAAACTTTTTCGACTGCGCGTGGACATTTGTTTAGCCATTTTTTGTTTCACGTTAATATACATATTATTGAATATTATTGTGTACTACTGTATCTGAATTACTATTAACTGTCATAAAATGACCGAAACTGTAAAGAAGCGTAAGAGATCAGACTGTAGTATACAAGTCGAAGAAAATATTACAGAATCTGCGCCACAAGGTGATAATTTAGACAAAGAGCTTTATGTCCATATTGTTTTATCCCATTTATATTAGGTGTACAAATAAGTTTTAGGACAGTTTTCAAAAAATTCAAGATTTATTAAAAAATAAGTAAAACACAGTTATTCATCGAAGTAATCTCCATCTAACTGAATGACCTTCAGCCATCTCTCAGGTAACTCGCGGATGCCTTTCGAAAAAAAACTTTCGTCTTGCGAGGTGAGAAATTTAGCGACCCATTTTTCCACTTCTTCAAATGTTTTGAATCGCACGTCAGACAAATCGTTCTGCATTTTCCGGAATAAATGATAATCGGATGGGGCTAAGTCTGGTGAATACGCCGGGTGTGGTACAGCTTCCTATCCAAGCGCTAGTAACGTATCCTTGACCGGTTTACCCACATGAGGCCGCGCGTTGTCATGGAGCAGTTTTACTGGACGTTTTCCGTTACCAGAAAATGGACGTTTCTTCTCAATTTCTTGATTCACTTGCATCAATTGATGACAATAGCGATCGGTAGTAACTGTTTGACCAGGTTTGAGAAGTTCATAATACAGTACGCTTTTCATATCCCACCATATGCACAGCATGACTTTGTTACAATGAACATTGCGCTTTGGCGTGGATGTTGTCGGCTCGCCGGGGTCAACCCAATGATATTTGCGTTTCGGATTATCAAAATAAATCCACTTTTCATCGCCGGTCACAATTTTCCACAAGAAAGACTTTCTATGTTGCTTGTTGTAAAGACTCACACAAATGTTAAGACGGCTGTTTTTATTTTCTTGAGTCAGAAAGTGTGGTACCCACTTTGTTCCTTTTCGAATCTTACCCATTGCTTTTAAACGATAAGAAACAGTTTGTTGAGTTACTCCAAGCTGTTCCGAAAGTTGTTTCTCCGTCTGACAAGAGTTTTCATCCAGCAACGCTTGCAGTTCCTGATCGTCCACCTTTACAGGAGACCCCGTGCGTTCACGGTCACTAACGTCGAAATCACCTTCTTTGAATCGCTTATACCAATACTCACATGTACTTTTAGATACAATGTTGTCTCCAAGAACAGAACATATCGATTCACACGCTTTCCTAACACTTTTTCCTTGATGGAGTTCATAGCGAATGCAGTGTCTAATAAATAGCTTATCGGTCTGCATGTTTAATTTACAGAATTTATAGGTTATGTTTATGACTCCTTTACGTTTCGATACTACATATCAAGCGCCATCTATGATAAGTGAGCGGGACCTTTGAATTAATTTAGAATAGCTGTTATGAGACAAAATCGAAGTGTCCTAAAACTTATTTGTACATCTAATATAAAAAAAGAAGTCAATATCTCTGAGGATTCGTCTTCAATGGCAGAGTTCGACTCTCTCGAAAATATTCCACGGTCAGTTGAGTCCGTTGCGGATCAAAATAATACGCAACAAGACGAAAACGCTTTTCTTTACGTCTCGGGAACTTTTGCTGTTTTATATGAAAATCTTTAAACGCCCTTGTCTTTGTTTTTATTTTATATAAAATCTTGTCAACACATATATGTATCTTTTTAATGAATACAAAAAATGTCTAATAAACTTGTAGATTTTTTGTTAGATTTACACACGCACACACACATACTCACGCACGCATGCACACATTAATTTACAGTACAGCGTTCACATCATTTTGCCCTAATAATCTCTCTCAGGCTGGTTTCTTAACCAGAGGTTCCGCGCACAAAATTCTCGAGCTCGGAGTTCGAGTCGGAGTGGGCGAAGCGCTCGAGTGAGAAACTGGGGAAAGTTTCTTATTGCCGGGTTTCTTATTCGGAGGTCGGACTGTACATTAAAACAATATTTTGGTCGTAATGCAATGCAATAAAAAATGTAATGCATTATAAAAATCAAATGGTGATTTGATTAAATTAAATAATTTAATACGATATTTGTGCTATTTTATTATATTAAAAGACATATTGACATGATAATTTAATCGAATAAACAATTAAATGCATTAAAAATATATTTCCATGGTAATTTACCGCAATCAAAAACATGTCACGCATTATAAAATATATTTACATTGTAATACGATGCAATGAAAAATGTCATGCGTTGAAAAATCTTTAAATGTTAACTTATTGCGACAAAATGATTTAGTGCATAAGAAAAATAAATTAATTGGTAATTTAAAAAACAAAGCTTCCATGCAGAAGCCAGGGGAAAGTGTGAACAAAATTAGACGAGCTTAGACTTTCTCAACAATATTGAACAGAGACACCTGTAAAGGTGTACGCGACAAAACAAAACCTGTTTTTCCCCATAGCCATTGCACTCGGAATTGTTTCGAGCTCGTACGAGAGCAAAAGTTCTCGTAGGAATAGTCTAACTCAAGTTGAGCTTAGAGTCACGCTCTCTAACAATAAGAGCATTCAAATCACCTGAAACTGGCGGTCCCGGCGTTGGAGCGTACACGGACGTGGTATTGTACACGTCTTCGTGTATCGACTTCCAGCGAACGTTTCATAATTCAAAAGATCAACGGTTCGAACCTAGAATTGTGTCATCCTTGGTAATTTACCTCGAAAATTTTATTGCACGTATCGATATAAATGATAATTTCTACAACACTTACAATACTAAAAAAGAAACGTGAAATTCATTGGGTTTTGATACTCGCGTAGACTTTCGTCATTATGTGCATATTTTTTTTTATTTCGTTGCTTCGAAATCGATAATAACTCATTGTGGAGAAAATAAATCGTCCGTAGTTTTAAACTTGTCAAAAATAAATAGGTTGCCGCAATTTTTTGCGAAATTGAAAAGGCAATCAAAGATCATTCATTTTTAAAGTGTAAAAAAAAGTCTTCTGTACATATTCTTCCGGCTGAGTTACTTTCCATTAACAGTTTTAAAGGAAATACATTATTTTTCATTTTAAATATGTAAAAAACAAATTGATTCTCGTAATTTTTTGTCAATCTAATCACTCATTAACATGCAATAAATCGATGATTTTAAATGTGATGTATCATTAACTATGACCAACATGGTTTTTACAACTCTTGCCTCGATACCATTTGATATCTCAGGATTTCTACCAACGGAAAGAAAATAGCACAAAAGCAGTATAATAGACCTTTGATAATCCGAATCAGTTGGGACCAAAGATCGTTCGGATAAGTGGAACGCATTTTTTTCTGAAGGGATAATGTACAGCAGGAATTAAAACACATGAAGATGTGTGTGTGTGTGTGTGTGTGTGTGTGTGTGTGTGTGTGTGTGTGTGTGTTCAACCTCTTTTAAACATCGACTGCTTATTTTATTTCTTTTGTTTTGTATAGTCGTTCATCGTCCAGTGTGTGGATTTTTCTTTATATCAGAGATCGTGGTTTTTCCAACAGCATAAGGGCGTACTAGAGCTGCACTCAGAAAAAAGATTCATTATGTTCTAATAAATTGGCACATTAGAACATAATTTATTAAAAATGAATAAATGTTTACTCGTACGGAGACGGGTTTTATCAATCAATCAATAGAGTTTTATTTGCATAACTTTTTAAAAAGTTTTTTACAAAACTTATACAATGTCAGACACTATATTTTTAACAAATCTTATAATCTCTCAGTCTCTCTCTTATATTCTCTCGGTCTCTCATTCTGCACTCCTTTTACTCCACGCTTCCTCAATCTCCCTGAAATATGCACAAATCCCTTCCTGTATTTTACCTCCCAACATATTTATTACTTCCCCGAAAATCGCCACTTCATCAATTCCTTCCAGCCATTCCTCCACGCCTTTTCTCGCATTTTCCGTCACCATCCCTCGGCTTTTTTTGCACAACAATAAATGCTCCAGGGTCTCGTCCTGCTCATTACAAATTCTGCACATCCAATCACTCTGTCCTTTCTTTCCCGCTCTTCCAACATTTCCACATCTTATTCTAGCCCACATTTCTTTGTCTTTGCCCTTCATATTTACCTCAGACCAATATTTCCAGGGCATAATATCGTCCTCCACCATAAACTTATACCTATAGTTGTACGTCGAATCCTTTATTTTCTCCCCCTCTTTCTTCAACGTCTCGTTTTTTAGATTTTCTAATCCCTCCTTTATTCTTGCTTCAATTTTTCTCACCTCTCTCCGTTCCCAAATCATCCCGATTATATCCTGCACCCCCATTTCCGTTAATACATGCTTTAGGCACTTCCCCCACTTCGACGGCACATGATTTACAATGGCCCTTACTTCCTCCATCAGACAAATTTTTGGCCATCTTTTTTCAGTCATTTCTAATATTTCTACAATATATCGTAAAGCCCTTTCTCTTATCAGATCCTTCATTGTCGGCACCCCCAGCTCTCTTCTCCATACATACATTGGTGTGGTCCTTTTTACACCTAACGCCATTTTGCAAAATCTACTTTGGATCCTTTCAAAAATATCTATTTCGCCCACACCCCATACTTCCACTCCGTACATAGCGCCCGCTCTTACTATCGAATTCAATAAACATAGCCTCTCCTCCATTATGTCTCTCCCCGCCCTCCTCCATACGCCCCACACCACATTCATTGCTTTTTGCGCCTTTCCCGCAGTCTTTTTTCCATGAACCCAAACCGAGTTATTACATGAAAACCAAAAACCCAAATATTTAAAATTATTTACTATCTGCACCTCTTCTCCTTTATATTCCCATTTTTCCTCTTTCTTGATCCTTCCTCCATTTCTAAATATCATTATTTTCGTTTTTTTTGCATTTACTTCCATCATATTTTCTCCTGCCCAATTTTCCAATTCCTTCAAAATACTTCTTAACCCATCCGCCGTCTCCGCAATTGCCGCCACATCGTCTGCATACTTTATTCCAAAAATCTTTTCCCTTCCTATCACAACTCCACCTATATTTTTCCTTTCCCACTTGTCTTCCAGATCATCTATATATAAGTCGAACAACACTGCACTCAAAGCGCATCCTTGTCTAACTCCCCTCTTTGTTCTAAAGTTTTCTGTAATTTTTCCTCTAGCTTGCACCTCTGCTCTCGTCTCCCTATAAATTCCTTTTATCGTTTCCAGCATTCGACCCACAATTCCTTTTTGCTTTAATTTTACTATCATTTTTTCCCTATCAACCCTATCAAAAGCCGCCTTAAAGTCTATAAAGGCGACATATAGCTTTCCACCTTTCACTTTCAATTTCTTGTTTATTACTGCATTTAACGTAAATATTTGGTCCCTCGTGCCTCTTCCCTTCCTGAAACCCGCCTGACTCTCCTTCAGTTTACCATTTTTCGGAGACGGGTTTTATATGATTTTAACTACAGCATTTGTTCGGCGTCATTAAATATGTTTTTTTACATGCCGATTTTTTACATCAATTAAAAGCCATATTTAAAATAGAAAATTTGAATAAATATTTCCTCCAATCAAATAAATACTACTTTCCAATCACGAAAACCTCTTATTTCGCGACTATGATACACTCAGAAAAACGTTTGGTAATACCAACTATGTATATTTAGTTGAAGCAATTTTGCTCGATGCAACCTAATTTTACTCGCTTGAAATACAATTCGATTCAAGTGACAAAGCCAGTTTAGTTGAAACAACCAAATTATCATGTCAAAATAGCAATATCTCCCTGGCCATATAATGGGTTAGATTAACTACATCGGAGTTCATACAAGTAATCCGCGTTTTATTTGAACTTTATATTTGGTCTTTATATTGGCCAATAAACTACATTTTCCAACGGAAGTAATTATTACGCATAAAGCGAATGATGGTTGGTTCTACAATTGAATAAGTTAATTGAAACAAATGATTTAATTAAAGTTACTTCGAGGTAAGACCGTGTTTTCTTTTTTCTACCATGTGCATATTTTTCAGCTATTGCTTGCTATTGCTATTTGAGTTCTTGTAAATGCAATCGATCACTTTTTTCCCGGCACGATTGTTAGATAACGACTTTATTTGGCAAATCCAACCACGGACGCGCTTTGTTCGATCGCTGTGAGCGACTAGTTAGTGGAAATCGCGAATCAGTGTAGTTTCAGATGCATGCACGAACAGCGCTACGATCGCCCTTTCGACTTCCGGCTGTTCACGTCTTCTCTTCTGGCTGTTGACGTGCATCTCCCCTGTGAGCGTGTAGAAAACTACAATAGTCATTGTGATTAGTTTTGTGAGGCGATTTACATCGAAAATATAAAAATGTGCGTAGTAGAAGGCATCTTGATAGATTGGGGACTTCAATCGCTTGTTGCTACATTTCGAGGCAAGTGTACGATCGTCGTTTCTTTTTGTCCGCCATTGTTGTCACGCTGCGTGCTATCCTTCGAGAAAAACATTATACGGCGTCTCTCGGGTGTTGATAGTAAATTTAGTGGAAGCCGGTGAGTTTCATTTAACGTTGCGTGTTCACCAAGTGCATAAGCTTTGAAGGATTGCTAAGGAAATCGCGATTGAAATTTTTTTGCGAGCACGAGCCATTGTTCTCCCGTAATTTCAGATATCGATTAAATTCGGTAAATCCAACCACGTGGACACTCGGTTTAAGCTTCTTATGTATTGACTGAAATATGCTCTGCAATTAATTAAATGCACACATGTTTCATTCTACTGTATATGTTTTTCGTTGAACTATATATTTTGAAAATGCTTTTAAGGGAGAGATTACCGACCCAACCGTTCAGTATGTTAAAATAAAGTTTGGTTTCAGGACACCGGAATTAGAATTGAAAGTACTCTGTGCGTTTTTAGATCAAGAAGAAGTTTATTTGCCGGAAATAAATATATATTTGTAATTCAACCAAATCTCGCAGTCAATTGATTGTTCATATCGTTCGCCACCCGTAACTACAGGATTTGGTTGATTCAAACCATTTTTTTGACGGCACCAAAGGTTTTTCTGAGTGTACTAATGTGCGCATGCGTACTTTGCCCTTCAACGCGTCGGGCGTTTCGGAAGTGAGAAACTCGAAAGTGAGAAATTATTTAAGTGTAAGTACGAATATAAAGTGAGATAAAAACGTTCAAGTGAGAAAATAATGACGGAAGAAATGACACAATTCGTCGAAAAACCACCTGGGGGATTATGAAGAATCCTATTAGATGTTAAGAAACACTCTATTTGTCAGATATAAAACACCTATTTCTTCTAACTTAAATATCCGATTAGATGTTAAGAAAAATTCTTAGTAAAGCTTAAACATCAACTTAAATTTGAAAAAATGTAACTGGTAATACAATTGTAGTAGGCCGACATACGAATAAGTCAATTTATTCGCCGCGAGACAAACTTCTGTGTCCTTAATACATATTTTTTCTGAGTGTGCGCTAGTTTCGCTCTGGTCTAGCTTGGCAAGTATTTCCAGTTTTACTCGATCGTAAGAACATTACGTTTACACTTAGGAATCGAAGAACTTGGACTTCAAATCCAACTCCTTCGATTCTTAAGTGCAAACGTAATGTTCTAAGTGTAAAGTGGAAGACGAAAAATGCGTTCAAAATTGCGCGATTCTTGCAAAAACGCAGCACATATTTCGAGCAGTATGTTTCGCGACACAATGTATTGAGTGTCTTAAAATGACCTGACATTTTAATGTATTAGTAAAACGTATTATTTATTTAAAAAGTAAGAATATCTTCATTTTAACATGAGGTACAGACATGGAGGTTATGTGGGGAACACAATTAAAATGTCATAGAATTAAAATGTCAGGTCATTTTGAGACACCTTTTATATTTCGCATCAACGTTCGGATAAACCAAAGCGTGGTTCAGATAATTGAGATTTCGGATTATCGCGGTTCTACTGTATACGGACATACATATGTAAAATATATCAGTTATATAATAATAAAATGTATAAAGTTCAGAAATTATATTTAATAAATTTCATGCAGCAGAATAATGAAAAAAGTTCATAAAGCTCAATAATTATAATAAAATTCACAAGTTTAGTGATTTCCTTAGTGACACATCCTAAAAAAATGAAATGTTTGTTTTTTTAATTAAAAATAAGTCATCTTGAAGAAAAATATATTATTCATCATTTCAAACGCGCTAAATAAAATAGTTAATTCGCCGTAAATTTTTGCCACGTTCAAATAACTTTTATCATTCTTGTCTTGACATCGATTTCGGCGTAAGGATTTTCGTAAAAAAATTTAAGACCAGCGTACGGACACAAAAATATGATATAGGTATGAGTAATATATAATAATAATAAGAATAATAGCAATAATGGCAGAAGTAAAGTCGAGTGGAATAGAAGCGTGATGTTCGCCTCGTTTCTTTGAGATCCGTGACGACGTAACACTTCTTACCCACGAGTGTATGCACGCAGTGCTCTTTTGCTTTTACTGGACCATGATTGCGTTGCCAAGGCGCACTTTCTGTATGGAACGCTCGTTTCGCGCGTTTAAGCATCGCAACCACCGAGTCGACGTAACGTCCAATGGCCCTTCCTTGGGTTCACGTCCCAACGAACTGACGTACACACACATACAGAAAGCTTTGTTCATTATTTCATCTACGCGGTGTCGGCTGGACAAGTGAGTCGAGCATTATTAGGCCTCGGTCTTATATTTGCAATCAGCCTCGTTCAAAGGTCCTCTCCAGCGGCCCGAAAAAGGTCCAACTTCAAGATTTATTGTGGTTTAATTACGAGTATAAAAAAATAAATATCAATATGCAGCATAAATGCCACAAATTATGGGGAAATTGAAAAATTCATAATCGGGATGATAATAGCCAAAGCAATACGTGGAGCATTTTGAGAATATTGTTTTTTTTTTTTATAGAAATGGAAGTTTAAGGCCTTAGGCCACGTAACGGGGATAAAATCATGTGCAAATTTAACCATTTTTTTCGTATGAAAAAGTGATTCACTCATAAAATTAATTACACATCTATTTAGTTTGAATATCAAGCTGTTAGAAACTATATATTTTTTTTCGATGTACAAAATGGCCGACTACTCGAAACTTCTCTCAAAACAGCTTTTTTCCAATTGGCGTGACAAATAACTTCAACAATTTTCACTAGATATACTTCAAATTTAAGGCGTTACCCTCACTTGTGGGGCATAAAAGGCCTTTTTCATGATTTTTTTAAAAGAAAACTACAAAACTTTTTTAATCGATCAATATACCATCTTAAAGAACACATCTTGAAGAACTTTCAGTAATTTTTTTATTGGAAAACATTACATTGTTTAGTGGCAAATGGCCGTCAATGAAATAATGTTTTTATATACACGGTTTGCGGTGACCAACATTGCGGCGAAGTGGATCATTTGGAAAAAAAATGCGGATGGATTTAGTCAAATATAAGTATAAACTAGTCTTTAATCGAAGGATTTTAAAAAATATTCATTTTTCACAAAATGGCGGACAGTCAAAGTTAATGGTTCGATTTTAACGAAAAAAAACGGCCATTTTTTGGCTATAAAACGGCCATTTTTTTCGAAAAAAAAAATCGAACGATTAAAGACTACATTTTTATGTATTAAATAAGCCTGCAAAATTTCAAGAAGATCGGTTCATTAGTGTTCGAGTAATCTTGGTCACCGACTTCAGAAATGCCATTTTGAGAAAAACGCGTTTAAAGTTTCAATTTCCGGTCGTTTACACAACGGATTCTTCTCTTTTAACGCTCATATCTCAGTCAATTTTGTTCGGATCGACTTGAAATTTTCAGGACATATTCTCAGATACTTATACTTCAAAAAAATGCAATAAAAAAAAATTCAAAATCGCAAGTGGGGAACATAACCCCTTAATAGTTATGTTCCTCATTGCATTTCGCAGAGAAGTACGTACGGAATTTCTGATAAATCGAAAAATTTTCATTTTATGAGCAGTTTATAAGCAGTTATAACGAAATTTTTCACTGAAAATTCATTTCTTAAGTTCAAATATCTGCAACTTTTGAATAAAGCAATATTTTTTCAAATGAATCAAGGATGTGTGCGGCCGTGTGGATGACAAGTTAATCGTTGAGGATTCGGCTTCGGTCCGGCCAATGGTTTTCCAAGGTCAGCGATGGAAATAAAAGATGTTTTCTTTTACGTTTCGGCCCTCTGGTTCGGGTCCTCTTCAGAAGTTATATTTTTCTGTATAAATTACGATACACATTTTTTACAGTCACGTTTTAAAAAGTTATATATATGAGCGTTTTAAGTTATGATTATGTTATATAAGTGTTGTGTCATTTTGTATAACAATTATGTTGGTTCGGTTTTGGTTATAAATATATTAATGTAATCTGAATAATATCTTATATTGTGTTGCTTATTTTTATGTATTAGTGTTTGAAATGTACGATGTGTGAGAAAGAGGGATATTTTATTATGGAGTTATAAAGAGATGAAATATGAGAAATAACTAACCTCGATGTTGTTGATATTTCAGGATTTTTGCACATATTTGGAAGGTTATTTCGAAAAAAATTTTTTTTTTATGGAAATAAAGAATTTTTGTTGGGAAGATACTCAATGGATGGAAATATTATCGTTTATCGGCGATTTTTCTTATTTGTAATGGATAAATGATTATAGAAAAAAGTTTTGTGATTTATTAGTGAAAATTTATTGTAAGAAATTGATTTGAATGTCTCGATAGAACTACCTTAAGACATCTGGAGATAGAAGATATAATAAAAATGAAGTAGAAAAAATAGACGAAATGATAGAAGAGAGATTGGAAAACTTGAAAAACAGAATTTTAAGGAGGGAAGAGGAAAAAATCAGAAAATCGAGATATAACGATAAGTATAAATATATTATAAAAAAGAGAAGAGATGCCATGGAAATATTGGTCAGATGAGGGAGTAAAGGGTAGTGACAAAGAAATATGGGCGAGGCTAAGATGTGTAAAGGGTGTAACCATAAATATGCTAGGAGGAAAAATACAAATAGGGATATGCGAGTATTTTAGGGAAATAGAGGGAATATGTAGAAATATGAGTAAGGAGCATGGGGGAAGAGAGATCGACGGAGGGGACGAATAAATGAAGAAACGGAGAATATGAAAATAATGCGGAATGTAGGAATGTAGGGAGTAGACAATAAGTAAAAAGTATGTATGTGAAATTGTCATGCTTTGAAAAAAGCTTTGCGAAAAAGTTGTGCAAATAAAACTCGATACTGCTACATTTCCAAAAGAACTTTTATGCTTTATTACGTTCATATTGATGTAAAAAACAAAATTTATTTGTTAAAAGAATACAAAATGGCGGCGCACGAGTCGCTACAGCACTACTGGTTTTCAGCCAACCCTCTCCGCGACATGCAGTAGAACTGTCCTAAATTTATTCCTGGAACTAAGAGTGAAATATTTTGGTTAATTATATTCGTTTTAGCCGTCAAGTACAGGGGGAAATTGAAAAATAATGGAAGAAAAATAGAGATAAGTTTGAAAAAAAGTTCCTTTTTCAATCATAATTTTCATTAAAAAAGTGATATATTTTTTACAATTTTCAATTAGTCGAAAAAAGCGCTCGTACTTGACTGTTAAAGCAATCTAAGAAGCTACAGTCGAAATTTCAAGTCGATTCGACGAAAATTGTTCCAGTTCTGCTGGGTGCCGATTTCAAAAACATGGTTTTGAGAAAAACGTGCTTGAAGTCATCGATTTTATAGACGCTACAGGTGATGAATGTTTTTTCCCCGTAATCTAATGCCACCTATTGGTAGAAAATAAAACTATTTTCAGTCGGTAACTTTTTCCACCAATAGGCTTACAAGAGTCGAGAACTGCGTCTACCGGCGGGGCATCGTCGAAGTCGCTTTTCAGTGCTCGAGACTCCCCTCAAAAATAGCTCGAAAACGACTTTAACACTGTTTGTTCAGCTATAAACGAATATACATAATTTATAACCAATATATTCTTTATATGAATATACACTCAGAAAAACGTTTGGTACCGTCAAAGAAAAATGGTCTGAATCAACCAAATCCTGCAGTTGCGGGTGGCGAACGATATGAACAATTCAATTTACTGCGAGATTTGATTGAATTACAAATATATATTTGTTTCCGGCAAATAAACTTCTTCTTGATCCAAAAACGCATAGAGTACTTTCAATTCTAACTCCGGTGTCCTGAAACCAAACTTTATTTTAACATACTGAACGGTTGGGTCGGTAATCCCTCCCTTAAAAGCATTGTTAAAATATATAGTTCAATGAAAAACATATACAGTAGAATGAAACATGTGGTAATGAATTGCAGAGGATAACTCAGTCAATACATAAGGGGCTTGAACCGAGTGCCCACGAGGTTGGATTTACCGAATTTAATCGAAATATGAAATTATGGGAGAACTCGTGCCCGCAAAAAATCTCAATCACGATTCCCTTAGCAATCCTTCAAAGCTTATGTACTTGGTGAACACGCAACGTTAAATGAAATTCACCGGCCTCCACTAAATTTACTATCAACACCCGAGAGACGCCGTACAATGTTTTTCTCGAAGGATATAGCACGCAGCGTGACAACAATGGCGGACAAAAAGAAATGACGATCGTACACTTCCCTCGAAATGTGGCAACAAGCGATTGAAGTCCCCAATCTATCAAGATGTCTTCTACTACGCACATTTTTAAATTTTCGATGTAAATCGTCTCACAAAACGTATCACAATGATTATTGTAGTTTTCTACACCCTCACAGGGGAGATGCACGTCACAGCCAGAAGAGAACACGTGAACAGCCGGAAGT
Source organism: Ophion obscuratus (assembly GCA_964007375.1). Taxonomy (NCBI): domain Eukaryota; kingdom Metazoa; phylum Arthropoda; class Insecta; order Hymenoptera; family Ichneumonidae; genus Ophion; species Ophion obscuratus. The sequence goes on from OZ023319.1 coordinate 27,101,992, forward strand.
CGAAAGGGCGATCGTAGCGCTGTTCGTGCATGCATCTGAAACTACACTGATTCGCGATTTCCACTAATCGCTCACGCGATCGAACAGAGCGCGCCCGTGGTCGGATTTGCCAAATAAAGTCGTTATCTTTAAGTCGTACCGGGAAAAAAGTGATCAATTGCATCCACAAGAACTCAAGTAGCAATAGCAATCAATAGCTGAAAAATATGCACATCGTAGAAAAAAAGAAAACACAGTCTTACCTCGACGTAACTTTAATTAAATCATTTGTTTCAATTAACTTATTCAATTGTAGAACCAACCATCATTCGCTTTATGCGTAATAATTAATTCAGTTGGAAAATGTAGGTTATTGGCCAATATAACGACCAAATATAAAGTTCAAATAAAACGCGGATTACTTGTATGAACTCCGATGTAGTTAATCTAACCCATTATATGGCCAGGGAGATATAGCTATTTTTACATGATAATTTGGTTGTTTCAACTAAACCGGCTTTGCCACTAGAATCGAATTGTATTTCAAGCGAGTAAAATTAGGTTGCTTCAAGCAAAATTGCTTCAACTAAATATACATAGTTGGTATCACCAAACGTTTTTCTGAGTGTATTATTTATCAATATATTCTCCCTCAAATGCGTTTTTCTCGAGACCCTGTTTTCAAAGTCGGTGGATATGATATCTCGAGAATCACCCTATGGATTGTTTTCAAATTTACAGGAGATACGATGAGAAACATAAAGATCGTTGACGATCTTACTTTTTAGAAATCGATCTTCTTTGGGGGCGTACACAAATTACGTAACGCCAAATTCCCCAATTGTTGACCCCCCTTCCCCCTATTTACCAGGACCGTAACGGCTGACCGGACCCCCCCCCCCCAACTCTATTCCGTTACGTAACGGGTGCTTTGCCGTCAATAATTGCAATTTCTTTTCATATACGTAACTAATTATGAAAGGAGCGGGTTTATTGTCACTTTATTGAGTATATATTCATACAATTTTATACCAATTTTCATGGAAAAATCTTCGAAATTAACCGAGCCTTGATTTGACCTTGATTTGAAAATAACCGAAAGCCTTGATTTGACGACGAAAAAAAATGTCTCTTCATTGTACCATCGATATCTTTATGAAAGGTTATCTGTAAATAAAAAGGTAAAAATGTATCGATATCTATGCAAATGTAGCTATCGTTATGCGTAGCCGTTTTTTTCATTTTGGTTTTTTTTTACATAATGCCGACGGTTTGGACATTTTTTTCTATTTTCAAGGCTCTTTTTTGTATTCAAGGAATCTTGAAAAATAGTAATTATCAAAAAGAAATTAATGGGCTACGTACAACCTTAGTCACTGCGATTACAAAGATGTAAAAAAAAATTGAAAATCGGTTGATAAGTTTCTGAATATTCGCTAGGACGCGGTCGAAAAAAGTAGTTTCGAGAAAAACGCGTTGAAAGTTTTCGTTTTGTTTTTCTTTACATAAAGTTGTTTTTTTTTTCTAGAATATTGATACTTACATTAAAGTATGTAGTCCCGGGCGATATGACGATTCTTCATCTTCATTATATTTCACAAAATAATAAGAGTAAAACAATAATAACTTTATCTATTGTGAACGAGGCCACACCCGTAGGGACTGAGAGCACTAACCGGTCGCGCTACTTGTTCTCACTAACGTCACTGTAACTCCGTCAATTTTCGGACTTGTGACTTGTTATATTTTTGAATATATGTACTTTCAAAAATTATAAAAAACAAAAAGTTTTTCTGCGAATTTTGCTCGGGGAAAGTGGGAAAGCTACTGTACAATTTGTTGCACAGTGACTTCCCCCCTTAATTGACATTTCGTATGGAAAGCAGTCAACTTTCCGCGGTAATTGCGCGCGAATTTTTCATTAGTAATTTAAACATGCAGAAATTTTATTATTTCTGACAATTTTAAATTCGTGACGTAACGCAAACCTCAACCGCCCCCCCCCCCCCCCCCCCACGTACGTAGACCGTAACCCCTGGCCGAACCCCTTAATTGAGTTACGTAATTTACGTACGGCCCCTTAAGAGTCTTAGCTTGAAATCTTTGCAGTATGTCGATGTTATAGCTGCTCGCAGTTTTCCACAGCTGGATGGCGTAAGATAGGCTTGAGTATAGCTTTGCATGTCGTCAGCTTATTGTGCAGAAAATAAGCTTCGAGCAACCAAAATGGGGATTTACCGGAAGGTACGAGAAGGACGTTCCTCGAAGAAAAAATCCTCAGATCGCGATAGCACGATTCATACGTATACGTTTTTCTTTTCTTCTTCTTTTTGGTAAAATACAGTCTCACTCGCAAGGATGAAGCTGGGCGCCGGGCAGTAAGAACTACGTATTTCGTCGTATCTACATAGGGTCACGTAAGAAGACACGTAAGAACTTTAACAATATATTCTCTGTTTAACATTGTCTCGTCGGAGTCGATTAGTCTCGGATGCATTTTCATAAATAATAATAACACAACTGTAGCCATTGTCGTGATTCGTCGAATCTGAATTGCGTGCTGGAGGTTTTCTCGTTGCCTCGTGTATCGTCGCGCAATAATCTTCGCATTCATCAACGGCAGTGACAGTAACGAGATCGACTAGGGAATAAAAGTTTGCCTAACGTGAATCAAAGCCGAGTAGGAATAAAGTTCCGTACGTATGTTACGTGCAAACGAGATAATTGTACACGGTGTTTTCGGGGCGACTCGGTCGAGCAAATGTTGCGTCGCGAATTGAAAATATACAACGGAATAACTTTTCGATGCTTGATCGTGTTATATTCCTCGTTGTGATATTTCCTACTTCGCGAGACGTAGGGGAGAACGTTTTCCGGGGAATTGACGCGCCGCGGAGGCTTTCACAGGGTGGAATAAAAGAAACAACCGAGAGTAGAGGAATCGCGACTGGCGCCGCCGAACGCGACTGACTGGTCCCTGAGGAACTGAAAATACCGAAGTGACAAGATTTCGGGCAAAAATGAAAGGGATAAAAATTCGGGCGAAAAGAAGGAATGAAAATGAAGATTCCGAAGGGCGCTCGTCAGGAATTCATGCGCGTGAGTTAATGGAAATCAACAGGGTGATGCGTTTCGTTCAAAGCATGGATAAATGTCGCAATCCAAGTGCAAGACAAAGTTTGAGGGACTGGCTACGATTCACGCAGCAAACGAAACGACGGGAGGAAGAAAACGATGCGTCGATCAAAACAGAATGGATTACTGCTCATAGTGAGACCAAACAAGAGAGCGAGAGAGAGAGAGAGAGAGAGAGAGAGAGAAACGTGTACGAATGAAATGCGAACTTCTCGAATTGTTTCTTTAATGAGGAAACGCGTCGCATACACTTGTAACAGAGTGCGAATCAACGACTTGAGACGAGGCATCGGAGAAACGAGGCCCACCCCCGACGAATGTTTTGGGTTTCAATCTCGCACGTTCAAGCGCGACAACGGATAGAGCAATATTCACTACCCGATTGTAGAACGGGTAAAAAAAACGTGTACGAAAAAAAAAATAAAGATAAAGAGAGAAAAAAACACGAGCTATGCGACGAATTTGGTGTCGATTTTAACCGATCACGAGACCGCAACCGAGCTTGAAGTCCGGCTTCGAGTGATTCAATAAGCCACTGAGGGCGAGCGTGAATGGCAACGGTTGTAACTTCTTTTCCAGCACTGCTGCCACCGTCCAGTTCGAATCGACGCTGCCTGCAAAATTCAAGCGAATATCTCGTGAGCGAAGCGGCACGTGATAAAACGCAAACGATGAAAGAACTGCAAGGCTCTTTGGATGACTGGCAGTATTACGATATCCGTGGTCCCTAATTCCGACCACGCAGTCTTCATATTTGACGCAAAATAAAACTTTTCGAGTGGTGAAAATAGAAATTCGACCCTTAAGGGGGTGAAATGGGGGTTTTAAGTTATTGAACTTGGTGTATATAGACTTTAATATAGATAATTGAACATATGTTTATTGTGGTTTGTTTGGTGTATTTATGACTACCCAAACAAATCCAAACAATCACAGTTAAGGGGTTAGAGTATTACTTGACTGTTTACACGCACCGAACAACGAGGAAAACATATAGTGTTATATATAAAATAAATTTGGTAAGTTTCAAGTAAATCTGGTCAAAAATATGTTTTCTCATACAAACACTTGGGGCCGGGTTGAAATTCCGAAATTTGAATGCGCCGACGATTTAAAATTACTAATTTTAATGTTCCGAAATTCGAGATGAGGCCGGGTTGAAATTCCGAACTTTGAATGCGTCGACGGTTTGAAATTCCTAATTTTAATGTTCCGAAATTACAAGGTTCGTCAAGATTATGCCAGCGAAGGTCTACACAGTTGACTGTAAATGATGTAGGACGTATAACACTGTCTAGACAAATTTCAAAAATGACGTGAAATCACTTTTTAATAAAAAAAATTCTCGAAATAATTCGTCGATTTATTGAAAATTTTGAAACTTTTAAAACTTCCATGGCCGAATTATTTTGACGGTGTTCAAATTTTCGGAGTTTTGGTCTTTCGCGTAAAATTCTTTCGGAGTTTTGAGCGTTCTGATTATTCAACGTTCGGAATTTCAACCCGGCCCCAAACACTTCTCATATTAACATTCCTGTGTAACCCCTTTAAAAGTTACATTTTGGGAATTGCTGAAATACATGTTTAATTATTTGTATTTTAATGTATTTATCCAAAGTTTCTATTAAATCTGACAAAAAAAAATGTCTCATATATGCTTTAACCCCCCCGTTTGGTACTCTTGAGAATCGAATTTGAGAAAATGCTGAAATACATTTTCAATTATTTGTATTGTAGAATATTCAAGCCAAGTTTCAAGCAAATCTGACAAGAAAATATGTTGTCTCGTACAAACTTTAGGAACCCCGTTTCACCCTCTTAAGGGTCGAATTCCGATTTTCACCACTTTTGAAAAGTCTTATTTTGGGTCTAATATGAAGGCTGCGTGGTTAGAATTAGGGGCCACAGATATCGTAATATCCTCGGTCAGAGTTGGGCGTAATTATATTTATAATCATGAATACGAATTTATTTACATCGTTATTTGCATGTGAATATAAATACAAATTTATTCATACTTCACTTATTGTGAATATTCACAAAAAAATGTGAATATTTACAAAAAATCCTGTGAATTAAACAAATTTCACATCAAAATCTACAAAAAATACAAAAAATTCACGGACTTCCGGTTGGGACACAGTTGAGTCTGGACGTGTTGGCGGGCAATCGGAGGTTTTTTTGCGATCATAATTGGCATAGAAGTGAGGAAGAGTGAAAAACCGGGGTGACGGAAAAAGCAAAGTGCGGGAATCATTCTGGGATAAGCAGAAGAATGGTGACTAGCGTGGTAGATGTGATAAGCGGCGAAATTGGGGCACGTGAAGAGGAGGAGGTTATGTGGAGAGAGAGCGGAGAAGGCGACGTGAACGGAAACGAGGAGGAACTCCAGCGCCATGGAGAGTCGCGGAACTCGGGGGAGAGAGCGGTCGGTACGGCAGGGATGGGTTCACAAGCAGCGGAGAAGAAAAAGAGAGGGCGCCCCCCATTAAGGAAGACGGCTGAGGGAAATAGGGACGTGAGGGAGTTTTTCGACATCAGGGTGGCAGCAGCGAGGACGACTGTGCTGCATACGCCACCGACGCCACCGTCGCCCCCTCAGACCACGAGGAGGTGTTATCGGGAGATGACAGGCAGGAAAATAGAGGAAGAGGACACGGATGGGATGAGTAAAAACAACGGCGGCGAGGGCGACGCAAATGGCAGTGAGGACGGAAATGAGAGTGAGAAGGAAGGGTGGAGTAGTGCAGAAGAAGATGAGGCAATACGAGCGAGTCGGGAGGACACGGTGGCAGGGGGAAGAACGCGGGACGCGGGTAAACAAATCACGGTGACAGATGGGGGAGGAAGCGATTTGGTATTGAGTGAGAACGGACAAGAACCGACAATGGGTGACATAATGAGGGCCATCTGGGAGGCGGAGAGAAAAAGGGAAGAGCAGTGGGAAATGTTGACGGGAAAAATAGTGGAAGAAATTGCACCCTTGCCATGCAGGTGCGAAAAAATGAACGAGATAGTAAAGGGGTTGCTGGCGGAAGCGGAGCAATGGAGATATCTAAGGTATAAAGACAAAGCGATATGGGATGAGGAGAAGGAGCAATTGACGAAAGTAGTGAAAGAATTGAGAAGAAAATTGGAAAACAAAGAGCGCGAAGAAGAGAAGGAGAGGGCGAGGGCCCCGGACGCGACTTTGGAACAGATGCATATAGTGAACGACGGGGAGGAAGGAGAGGGGTCCCAGGACGAATACAGGGACGTGGAAGCGTGCCCGCCGTCCCAACGAAGCCCGGCGCCCGGGCAAGGACAGCGGCATTGCAAGAAACCAGGGCAGGATGTAGCAAAAGCTGCCGGGACCGGAGTCGGCGGGGAAGCTGGCGACGGGAGGACGGGACGCACGTCGCCTCATGTCGAAGGCGAGCCGCGAGGGAGCGGGCCGAGCGGTACGAACCGCAGGACGGAGAGATCGGCCGGGGAGAACGAGTGGGCACAGCCAAGCGGACGCCGATACAGGAACGTAGCGCAACGAGAGCCGGAGGCTCTAAGCGCGGACGAGTGGTATTGGGAGGTGCAGGAGAGGAACAGAAGGAAGCGGAACATAGTCGTAAGAGGGATAAACACAGCTGGGACGGAGAGGGAGATAGCGCGGGAAATTACCCAAATTTTGCGAGCGAAAACCGGGGTTGCACCAAAAATTTCGAGGGTAATGCGTACGGGGGGTGGCACGGTAGTTACCCTAGCCTCGCTGGAGAACAAAATTAATGTAATAAAAAGAAGGGGAGAGTTGAGAGGCACAGGGATTTGGATCGGGGATGATTTGACGGCGCGAGAGGCGAGAGTGACAGAGTGGCTGAAAAAAGAAGCGGAAGGCAAGCGACGGGCAGGGAAAATTACTAGCTTGGGGTACATGAAAGTGTGCGTAAACGGGGCCTGGTGGTATTGGGTAGAGAGAGAGGGAACGATGGAAAGATTGCCGTTTCGGAGGGATCGGGGGCGAAAGTACTAGAGAGGGAGGGAGGAACAAGAACATAAGAGCAGTAACGTGGAACGTGGCGGGGGTGGGGAAATTATGGGAAGCACGAGACTTCCTAGAAGGATTTGACATAATCCTAGTACAAGAAACATGGATTGAGGGAAAAAATGAAGAAAGGGTATTAAAGCGAATGGACAAAGCGTTCAAGTGGTGGGCGAAACCGGCAGTGCGCGACAAGCCAAGGGGGAGAGCGGCAGGGGGGCACCTAATAGGAATAAAAAAGAGTGTATGTGACAATTGTAGAGTGGAAGAGTGGCAGTATGGAATGATTGTGAAAATTAGGAGACGAAATATGGGCAAAGAGCTATGGATTATAGAAATCTATGTAAATGGCGGATTCAAACGAGTGGAAGAGGCACTAAGGCAATGCGTGGAAAAGGGAGCGGAGAGCGGAGCGGCCGTTATAATCGCGGGGGATTTGAACGCGAGAATAGGAGAGGAACAAGGAATCGTGGACTGCGAGAGAGAGGGGGGAGGGGAAGGTGTGCGACTCTCGCAAGATACAGTGGTAAACGCGGAGGGAAGAAAACTACTGGGCTTCTGCGAAAGTCAGGGCCTGGCAATATTGAATGGAAGGACGAAGGGGGACGAAGAAGGGAAAGTCACCTTCGTGGGTGGAGGGGGGGCGTGCTCGGTGCTCGACCTAGTCATCAGGCTGGAGGACGAGGAGGAAGGGCTGGTCAAGAAAATAGAGGTGATACCGCGAGCGGAGTCAGATCACTTACCAGTGGTGTTTGAGCTCAAAGGGGGAGAGGGAAGGGAAGGGAAAGCGGGACGAAGAAAAAAGGGGGCAAAGGGGGTGAAACTAACATGGAAGGCGGAGGGGGAGGAAGTCTTTAAAGTAGAATTAGATAGAGTATGGCAGGTAGAGGAAGACAGAGTAGGAGGCTGGGGGGAATTAAAAGAGGCTATTTGGGTAGCAGCGGAGAAGGCAGGAATGAAGAGAGATATAGGAAAAGGGGGCGAAGACAGAGGTTGGTATGATAAAGAGTGTAGGGAACAAAAAGCAAGGGTGTGGGGAGCGTTAAAGAAACTGTTAGCCAGCAAGAAACGAGAAGGGAGGAGGGGGGGTACGAAAGACACGGAAAAGTGTCAGTTGTTGCGGGAGAGAAAGACGTTGAAAGAGCTGTGTAGTAGAAAAAAGAGAGAGTGGTTCGAGGAGAGATGGAAGAAAGTGAGAGAGAGCACAAATATGGAGGAGTGGTGGGCAGCGGTAGGAAAATTTAGAATTAAAAAAACCAGGGCGGGGGACGGAATCAGCAAAGAACAATGGGTAGCGCACTTCTCAAAGCTACTGGGGGGGAATGAGGGGAGAACAAACACGGAGGAGCGGGCCTCAGCGGCGGACGGGGACGGGGCAAGTGACGCGTCGGAGGACCCGAAACTTGACGAGGAAATAAGCAGGCTGGAGCTCAAAAGGGCGTTAAGGGGCTTAAAAAATAAAAAAGCGGCAGGGGAAGACGGGATATCGGCGGAATTCATTAAGGGGATCCCAGAAAAAAGAGAGGGGGAACTAAGGGGGGTCATCAACCGAATCTGGAATGGCGGGGAGGTACCGGAAGGTTGGGATTTGGCAAGAATTTACCCTATTCACAAAGCAGGGGACGGGGACTTGGCGGGTAATTACAGAGGGGTCTCGTTACTTGATATAGGGTACAAGCTGGTAGCGAGTATCCTGGTAAAACGGCTGAATGGGTGGATTGAGAGGAAGGGTATACTCAGAGAGAGTCAGGCGGGGTTTCGAGCGGGACGAGGCACTAGAGACCACGTGTTTGTGTTGAATTCGCTAATCAACAATAGACTGAAAATTAAGGGGGGGAAGTTGTACGTGGCTTTTGTAGATTTTAGAGCGGCATTCGATATGGTAGATAGGGATATTTTATTTGGGAAACTAAGGAGAAAGGGGGTTGGGGGAAAAATGCTAAGAATGATAAAAGGGATATATAGGAGGACCAGAAATGAAGTGATCGCAGAGGAAGGGATTACAGAGAGCTTCGAAACAGGAAAGGGAGTGCGACAGGGCTGTCCTCTCAGCCCGACGCTCTTTAATATGGCGCTGGACGATGTGGATGACGTGTGGGAAAAGGACGGCACGGGGGGAACGGTTATGGGCGGAGTTAAATTCTACGCGCTCAAATACGCGGACGATATTGCGGTGATGGCAGAGGATGCGGAGGAGCTGAGGAAGATGCTAAAATTGTTGGAAAAATATGTTGAAGGAGCAAAGATGGAGGTAAATATTCAGAAAACAAAAATCATGGTGTTTAGAAACGGAGGAGGGAGAAAGAAATCAGAGGAATGGAGCTACAGAGGAGGAAAGATAGAGGTGGTTAACGAATTCAAATACCTGGGGTTCTGGTTCTCGACTCGAAACACGGGAGGGTGGCACTTGAGGAAAATGGTGGCTAGGGCGCAAAAGGCGGCAAATGCGGTATGGGGGGTAATGAAGAGGGCGAAGGTAGATGGCTTGAAGGAGCGGTTACAGTTGTTCGATTCGCTTGTCAAAGCGGGAGCGCTGTATGGGGTGGAAGTATGGGGGTGGAAGAGAAGGGAAGAAATAGAAAAGTTACACGGGAAATTGGTAAAAATGGCACTCGGGGTAGCAAGGAATACTCCAAGCTACCTATGGAAGTTAGAAGCAGGCAGGAGGAGCGTGGAGGTGGAGGCGCGGAGAAGGGCAGGAAGTTACGTAGTGCAAATACTGAAGATGGAAGAAGGGAGGTGGCCAAGGGTATGTTTAAGAGAGGAAGTAAGAAATATTCGGAACGGAAACCCGTCAAAGTGGGGAAAGGAGTTCAAGAAAGCAATGGATGACGTAGGAGATGGCAGAGTTGTCGACCTGATATGGACAAAGGCGGGGAGCAGCGAGAGGGTAAAGGGATGCCTGAGCGAGGGGGTAAGTAGAAAAATGGAGCAGGACATCCAAGGGGATTGGGTTAAAGCAGATAAGTCGTCCTTTTGCAACAGGTACAAGGACATAAAGGTGGGATGCGAGAGAGAGAGATACTGGGAGAGCAAAGGGGTAGGTGGGGATGCGAAGGAACAGTGGGCCAGACTGAGATGCGGAAACGTAGGGAAAGTGGGAAAAAAGGGATTCGACAGCTGGGCCTGCGGAATTTGTCGAATGGAGGATGAGAGTCTAGAGCACATATGGAAATGTGAGGTGGCGAGAGGGAAGATAAGAGAGGATTGGGTTAGGGGGGTGGATGTCTGGAGGGGTGGAAGAGAAGGCGAGGAGCTAGAGCAATGGACCAAAGATACGCTAAGGGGGGAGCCAGTGGCGGTGATATGCGAATACCTGAGGACGTTCGCGAGGCTGAAAAGGGCGAGCACCGAGGGGGACCGAGGGGCGGAGGAATAAAAAACAGAGGAAAAGAGAGGCGGGACTGATTGTTATGCGGCGTTTTTTAAGAAAAATTGTTTAGTGGTAAGGCGAAAAGAAGGCGGGTTTTTGTAAAAAAGCGAAAGCTGTACATATGGAATAAACGATACTACTACAAAAAATTCACAAAATAAGTTGTGAATTTTTTTATACTTAAGACAAATTAAAATCAAATTCACAATGATTAGATTAAAATTTACACCAAACGTGAGTTCTTACGTACTTTGAGAGAAAACATTGCTTCGAGCAAAAACAATGTGCTGAGTTCAACACAATGTTTTCTCTCAAAATACGTAAAAACTCACTTGTGGTATAAATTTTAATATAATTGTCGTGAATTCGATTTTACTTTGCTTCAACTTAAGGAAATTCCCAACACATTTTGTCAATTTTTTCGTATTTATAATGTAACATTTGAAACTCACAACTTTCTTTGCAAAAATTTCTTTGTCTCGGCGCAATGTTTTCTCTCAAAATACGTAAGAACTCACTTTTGGTGTAAATTTTAATCTAATCATTGTGAATTTGATTTTAACTTGTCTTAAATACGAAAAAAATCACAACTTGCTTTGTGATTTCTTTTGTATTTACAATTTTTTGTGAATACATTTGTATCCACATTTTTTTGTAAATATTCACAATTTTTTCTGTGAGTTTATTTGTATGTTCAGAATATTTGTGAATACAATCGTATTTGTATGCATGCATGTGGGTTAGAAGTGGGCACTGTGGCGCTAGAAGTCGTGTGACAGGCATGCATATACAGGGTGGATCAATAACTATTAGCACCCTGGATATCTTCGAAACTATAAGGGTCGCAGAAATATTTGCTGAAATGAAATTGCACAGTACGAAAGGGGCCATCCGATAGCGATAATAGTTTTTTGCAGGTGGAGGTACTTCGGACATTTGAAGGTCAACTCCATTTTTTTAAATGGATCGGTATGTTTTTTTTTGTATCACGAAAGAGGAGCTTAAAACGAGTTCAACGACCTATAACATAAGGTGATTGAAGGTCATAGAAAGTATAGAAAGGCGATAATACTTAGTTTCGGTAGTAAATAAAATTACTACGTTTATAGCAAGTGTTCGAAATGACGACCATCAATATCAATGCGTACGTTATTATGTACGTTTACACTTACGGTATGATCTTGAGACATACTTGCGAGCACACCGATTTCCATTTCTTCATTCGTTACGCGTTTCTGGCGTACACTACTACGGACACTTGAGGAGAGATATACACCTAGATGGTCGAGGTCGAGGATTTAGAAGCTATGAACATTCCGTCGACCGTATAAGACCTACACTATGGGCCTGGTATCGATGATTCCATGTAAGTTGACAAATTTCATGATTTATTCATTCCCACATTTTCGAACGCGGTTTTCTCAAAACCACGTTTTTGAAATCGGTACCCAAAATTTCTCGAAAACCAATGAACCGACTGCCTTGAGGTTTTTTGTGGTTATTCTATACACTATTATCTAGTACTTGTCACAGGATTTTTTCCCGTTACTTAGTTTTTGTTTTATAGGTAAAATAATAACTAATTTTTGGCCCGAACATCACTATTTATGTTGAAACGTCCGCCATTTTGTCATAAATCGATATTTTCAAAATCGGCTATGACGAGTACTAGATTATAGTATCTAATTTAATAATCTTTTTGGTTTTTTTTTTTCAGATGATTTTTGAAGAAACGCCAGTGAGTACCGTATACGCAGATTTTTTTACGACGCTCCAAGGATCATACAATATCCTTGTATATTCTTGATATTTTTAAATAAAGAAAATTCAACATATTTTTGAATGTATATACTTTTAGATAATTAAAACCCCAATCCGAAATGTCAAATAGTTTTCCTTGAAAAAAATCACAAAAATGACCTTTTTTCCGGCTCCTAGGTGTACATCTCCCCTTAAACTACGGGTTTGCCTAAGTTTATCACACACATTTTTAAATGTTTGCCGCGAAGGCTGAGACCGATGTGGATATCGTTCACCATACAAGGTTTTTGCCCTTACAGAATTTTGTTGGCATTCGCCATAAATAAGAAGCATATCGACTTGCTCTTCAAACGGATACATTGTACTTGATTGACCGATTTATCGATACCAATCTTACCATGTTTATCTTATCCTGCAAACTTATCAAAGTGTCCTTGAAACAGTGTTTATTTTCAGTGAAGTAAACCGTAAGTATTATCGCCTCTCTGTACTTTCTGTACCTGTCTAAGAAATGTGTAAACGTACATAGTAACGTACGCATTGATATTGATGGTCGTCATTTCGAACACTTACTATAAACGTAGTAATTTTATTTACTACCGAAACTGTAAGTATTATCGCCTTTCTGTACTTTCTATGACCTTCAATGACCTTTTGTTATAGGTCGTTGAACTCGTTTTAAGCTCCTCTTTCATGATACAGAAAAAAAACATATCGATCCATTTTAAAAAGTGGAGTTGACCTTCAAATGTCCGAAGTAACCTGCAAAAAACTATTATCGCTATCGGATGGCCCCTTTCGTACTGTGCAATTTCATTTCAGCAAATATTTCTGTGAACCTTATAGTTTCGAAGATATCCAAGGTGCTAATAGTTATTGATCCACCCTGTACAGGGTGTCCCATTTTAATCTTACACCTGAATTTTCTCGAAAAATATTGCTCGGACGAAATATTGTGTGGAACAAAACTTCTAGGGATTGAAGGGGGACGTTTGAAAAAAATTTATTTGAGGAGCCAAAATTCAAAATGGCGGCGTTAGAAAGGCTGACATGTTTTTTTCAAACGGAAACATAACTTTTTTTTATTGCCAAAAAATTTGTCAGCTGAAAACTAAAAACTTTTGTTGAAATTTTTTTTTGATAAAGTTCATAGTTTTCAAGTGAGAACATCATTTTCAATTATTTCAGATGTATCCAGGATTTGTGTGTGTGTGTGTGTGTGTGTGTGTGTGTGTGTGTGTGTGTTTCTACCCATTGTGATCAAAGTTCGTCAAGGATTTAAAGAAACACGTTTTTGGGCCTGAAAATGGAACAGACGCTATTAAAATGGAAAAAAAACTATTTTTCATCGATTTTCCTCCAAAATTTTCTCATGAAATATCGTCCAAATTTGAAAACAAAAAAACAAAAAAAAAAACAAAAATTTTCAACATAAAAATTTGATTCTTTTTTTGTTCAAGTGGTCATACATTCGAAAATACAACATTGAGCAGCTTGCCGTGAGACATTTAGTCTAATTGTCCCTACCACCGGCATTTGCGTTACCCAAAGCGTAGGAGGTTGCATGGCTGATGGCATGAAAATGATGTTCTCACTTGAAAACTATGAACTTTATCAAAAAAAATTTTCAACAAAAGTTTTTAGTTTTCAGCTGACAAATTTTTTGGCAATAAAAAAAAGTTATGTTTCCGTTTGAAAAAAACATGTCAGCCTTTGTAACGCCGCCATTTTGAATTTTGGCTCCTCAAATAAATTTTTTTCAAACGTCCCCCTTCAATCCCTCGAAGTTTGGTTCCACACAATAGTTCGTCCGAGCAATATTTTTCGAGAAAATTCAGGTGTAAGATTAAAATGGGACACCCTGTATATGTATGTTGCGCCGGTGTTTCGAATATTTTTCACGAATAAAAGTCTATTGATATATTTGGAATGATGATTTTCCGTTCTAATGATTTTTCCGAATGGATTTCCATTCGGATTTCCGAAAGTATCGAAACGTTCAGCTGATCGGAGTATTTAGAGCCAAAGGCTGTCACATAACAGCCAACGCTAGGTAGTGGCGATTTCAAGAACTAAAAAACCGGGACAAGCGCATTTTCGTTTATCGTGTAGAAATAGTAGGCCAGTGTCAGGGAGGCTGCGCGGTCTAGAGGTGTAAAATACGTTGTTCCAATTCTCGTTACCGACGGAGCGTCTTTTGCATCATGTCGAGACACGATGTTGTTTCGACGTGACGTTGGAGAACGAGAATGAGTTTTACCGACCTTTAAAAACTAGATCTGCTTTGGGAAGATCGTATTGGTACGCTATGGTCGCGATCGGCTCTTGTACCCTCGCGTTCATCTCGAGCTCGGCCGACACTTGAAGTTCCGCGTTGACTTTTTGATGGAAACACAAGTGGCAACCCGCCAGACCTAAGAGAACAATGACCATGACAATTATCTACACTTGACGAAGAACGCGCGCGTTCTAAAAACTACTGAGAATAAGATTCGACGAAAATTCCAACTGCGCATCTATTCCCCGGACTTTCATTCGTTTCGGCAAAAATAATATAAAAGGACGTCCATCTTCGGGTGATTCTCAGAGCGACGGCAAGTGCTTTTTTGACCGAAATATCTGTAATTTTGAAGATTGAAAGATCTACGGTTGCCGGCGCTCGACGATATTTCCCTCACTTACCGACGCTCGCACTCATCGTCGAGTCGCCGCTTGTCAAGCGGCCGACCGCCGAAATAACGGTTATCTGTCCTCCGGGCACGGGACTTCGCTGATGTGCTATTTCAGTGCCGAGGGCCAACGAGGGTGTTATACTTTGGAGATAATGACCTACGATCAGACCTGAAATTGACAAAGAACAATCAATACGGTCCTAATACGACATATTAAGGGGAAAAAACTGATAATTCTTTGGATAAAGGAATTTAATTCGTTCATCCTTTTCTACCCTCGTAAATTTCGGTCGTATGGAGAAAGTTTCCGATAGTGACGCAACTGAATCTCAGTAAAATAGAGCCGCCTAAATTGGTACAGGTTTAGAGGACACGTATATATTTTTCTGTAATCTACTCCATTCGAAAATTATCTCACGGCGATGCATATGAGGCAAAAAAAAATATTGCCAGTTTTTACAATTGCTTAAAGGATAACATCACTTTAGTATTTTGGAAAAATCTTTTTCTGCTTAAAAAAAACTTTGCAGTCATACAAACAAGATAGTCCTGTAGCGATTTTGTTTTGTTTAAGGTTCAATTATCCTCGTACAACTTTAAACGCGTTTTTCTAGAAATCACTTTTTTCAAACTGTGAGGACGGATTACTCGAAGAACTTTGCATGGATCGATTTAAAATTTTGATAGTAGCTTCACAATTACATTTTCTATGGGAATACGTAGCCGTTTTTTGATTAAATGTAAACTATTTTTTTTATAATCAATGTACTGCTTATTTTTTGGGCAAAAATGGATTTATTTCTTTCAAAGTGCGCCATTTTGTCAAAGTTTGATAAAAAAATTCCAACGTAGTCCCATAGTTAAATAATATATAGATTAATTTTTTTATGGTTTTTGTTCCAGGTCTTATACTTTACGAGAAAACCGTCCTCCCGTGAAGCTATTTGTAAAAAACACGTTTCTCAAGATGGGCGCTATATGAAAATTATAATATTTTTTTTATACTAAAGTATAATTTTTTTTTTTATTATGTGTTAAATAAACCCTAAATATAGGGTTTAATGAACCCTAACTACAAAATATGTTAAATAAACACTTTCAAGAGAAATCCTATTCCGTTTTTCATACTCCCAAAATAAATTGTCGAAGTTAGGGCTTATTTTCTGCCGCTAGAGTGATGTTACCCCTTAAATGATGTATAAACATCACTAGAATGATAGACACAATAAATTGTACGCGAAGGAATTTTTATTTTTATTTTTAGAGCTCATTTTCCGATCGTCTCTGCCTCTGAGCGTTCTGAAACGTTCCGATACGGTGAAAGCAACAATTCGGAGCCCTCCGTGGGTACACGCAGAATTCAAATGAGAGGTTCAATTCCGTCGTGTGGACGATAGCTCCTAAATCAGCTTTGAAAGTTTAAACGCGTTTTTTTCTTCTCTTAAAACCATGTTTTTGAAATCGAGAAAACACATAATTCGCGGAGTTTTCAGCCGAGTAACTTGAAATTTTAACTGTAGCTTCTTAAATAGATTCTCGGAGGAAGTATACACGATTTTTATGATCGATCAACAGTTCTCGTTTCTATAAACAAATTAAGGAGTTTGGAGCGGTCCATATAAGTGAAATGACGGTTTCTGATTTTTTTTTTGATGCACCCCAGAATATGCATACGAATAACGTTCAAGTATGCATCGTTGGAGCGCAACGATTTTACTGTTCATTTTTTATTTCTTTCTTTTATGCTTATCCACATTTTTTGTTTGTAAACTAATGTCAACAATCTGTAAAAAGAATACGTACAATAATTGACTTTCGTTGCGTTCCAACGATGCAAACTTCAACATCGTGCATACGAGGTATACATTTATTCGGCAGATGCTAATTTAAATATATTAAAGGGCGAAATTAAATGGCGCCGAATAAATATATTAAAGGGCGAAATTAAAGGGCAAAATTATGCATTTATATATTTTTATTACGTAAATGAGAAAAATGAGATTGTCGGAGTTTTCGTCTTTCGGGTAAAATTCTTGCGGAGTTTTGATCTCTCGGGGTAGTATTTTTTCGGAGTTTTAAGCGTTCTCATAATTCAGAGTCCGGAATTTCAACCCGGCCCAGTTTTTTGTTCATAATTTTTTCTTTGCGCACATCATATGTAGAATTCACCCTCCAAACCGCGTTTTCATTGCTTTTTCGGTATTCCCAACAAAAACATCCCAAAAAAAGTCTCATTTTTCGGTGAGCCGCATAGTAACGCCCTAAGGAATTGACCAACCACAGACGGGTCAAGTTCACTAAACAACTGAACAAAGCAACCGAGATGGAAATCACAACGCGAATCCATATGTGCATGGTGTCACGTAAAACATTGTATTCGATATCAAGATTAATGAACCACGTTGGCCATTCTTGAGAAACAGCTGCGAAAATTCTTACCCGTGCCATTGGTGATGTCGGGATTGCCGAGAGTGAGGGAAGCCGTGTACGAGTCTCCCCTGTAATCAGTGGTCAACTGAACGGCGGTGAATTTATTATTTTGAACTTGGGTTGCTAGTTTGCCCTTGAGCCTGGGCGCCAATTGATGGAGTATATTGGCGTTAAGATTGCCCGAAGGATCTATATCGCCCAGCAGAACTGGATAGGCTTCCGTCGGTCCGGTCTGCTTGGTACCCACGTAAGTAGCTCCGAACCTGATGGGAAATAACCAGCAATTAACGAGATTCGTTGATAAATAGGACATCTATTGATATAAAAAAATAGATATACGGGATGCCTTGTAGCTACATGTATTCCTTCTAGGCGATCATCGTGGAGGTCGAGAACTAACGTTCATTTACCAAGTCCCTTGGTTTTCAAAATATGTAGGATTTTATAAATTTGCATCCTTCCAATGCAATTAAAATCAATATTTCTAAACCGCTTCGATTTTTTTGCAGTTTTTGCCCCTGTAAACCGTTTTTTAATATACTCAGAGATCCACGATATAAATCTGCTAAAATTGTCTACGATACTAAACAAATAAGAATTTATGAAAATATACGTAAGTACTTTTGTTGCATTCCAATGATGCAAACTTCTGTACTGCATTTTCCAATTGTATAGAAAAATGGCGTACGTAGACACAGAAAGACATAATTTGCGATAATACTGGAATCTTTGACGGTGATGTTCACTGAATTATGGCAGATCGTGTCAGCTACTTGGCAAACGGAAACAATTACGTAGTTCTCGGGCTGTGGTAGTGCGAAAGATTGCGGTATTAAAGCTTACATTGTTGGGATGCAACGAAAAAAAATTCTTTTCCTATTGCGCAATGTTTTTTTACACGATATTTAAACTACAAAAATCACTGATACATTCTTGAACGTCCTCGTTAGGGATCCGGAACGTAAAGCCGGAAAAAAGTGTTTAGATGGTGAAACAATAAAAAAATTTCGATGCATTCCAACGATGCAAATTGCACGACGTTGAAATTTGCATTGTTGGAACGCGACGAAAAATTTCGCTTGCAAAAATATTTTTATTGGCGGTTTTGAGCTCCAAAAATGGCCAACCGTTTTCAGGATGCTCGTGAAAAATCTACAACACAAATTGCCAAGAAAATATTTTCTTTGGTCATGAAAGTAAAGAGAAATGAAAGAAAAATCAATTTTCGTTGCGTTTCAACGATGCAAACTTCAACATCGTCAAATTTCAACACTAGAAGATTTCCCTCAGGACGCATGGGCGTTACGGGCGGATCGTCGAGATCTCGGTCGATCCGATCCTTCAACGCGTTCGGGAAAGTTTTCATCCATTTCTTTAAATCGGGTTTTCCTCAACGTTTACCGGTCTAATATTCTCCACGTGTACTGTAACCTTGTATTATCTATTGTTTATATACTTTTATATTATTTTTCCGAAAATCCGAAATTTCGTGCCTTTTCTCTTTCCACCTATACCACATGTTCCAGGTCTTAAACATTTTTGGTATAAGACTGGATGCTACGTGCTTTGATCTTTTCATCGAGTCTACTCGTCAGTGTTACGTACGGAGGAACTGGCTGCGCGAGAATTTAGCCTAAAGTATGCATATTGAATGACAATCGCGTCGGCTTGCACATTTATTTTCAACCGACCGTATACGCAAGGTGCTTCGAGTGTATCGCCGTTATGGATCCCCATAAGCATCGTTGAAAAAATTTCAGTCATATTTGTAGCTTAAATGTGCACAAATTTGGACAATATGAAGAAACAAAATTATTTGCATTCCGACGATGCAAACTTCGATACCATTAGGGAGCTATGGGCGTTTATAGGTATCTTCTATGATCAGGCGAATTTTGAAGGCGTTTTTGTCAACATGACTTTTTCAAGATCGGTGAGAACGATATCTAAAAAATCACTGCCCCGATCAACTTCAAATTTGACAAGCTCCTTTTATATATCAAAAAGCTGTACTGAAACGAAGGATTTTTTTTTGATAATTGAAAATAGAAGTTGTTTTTACCGAAAATCGATACTTTCATTTTAGACTGGCCATTTTTTCAAAATTCAATATTTCATTCAATTCTTCGTCCAAACAGTCGATAATTTCATACAAAAACTGCATGCGCTTGATTTTTTTTTATTCCGGATGATTTGCTTCCGAGCAACAGTGGTTACCACGAAGAACGTATTTTAAACAGCGGTCTGCAAAAACCATTGTATCCTACCATGTTCATAAATATTTTTTAATATGAAAATTGTAAAAGAAACTTAAAACCATTCTCTTTAATTCAAAAAATTTTAACCTGCACCCATTTTCTCAGAAAAAAATCACGAAAATTCTGAAGTTAAAAAACTAATGGACCGATTCTGATGAAATTCCCTATAAATCTTTCTAATCTTGTTGTCTTAAACATGACGCTAAATATTTTAGAAAATAAAAAGAAAAGCATTTGTTTATTGCAAAATGTAGCCATTTTTTAAGGAAAATTCAATCTTTTTGTTTCAAATCATACCATGTCATCGATTTTCAAAATTTCCACTTCCTCTTGGTTCATATTCTGAGATTTTTAAATTCTGACATTTTTAAAGATGAATAAAAAAATACCATGTAACAGCCAAAAGTAGCAATAAAACATACCCTTAGTCTACGGTATGTCTAATAATAAATAATAGTCAAGAAATGTTTCTTTAAAAAAAAATCATGAAAAACGGCAATATTTTCCTCGCCTGAGGTATCTCCACCCTTAAAAGCCCTAGCATCAATATCTCAAATTTTGTTATCGCATATCTCGGCCTAGAAACAGTAAATCTCATGATTTTTACGCGATAGCAATTCTTATCGCCCATTGTAAGTGTATTAATTCCGTTGAGATCCGCTCGCACAAAACTTTACCCAAGATTCCGATATTACCGCAAATTGGTTCGTTTTGCATCGGCGAATATGATTTTTTTCACATTTCTTAAAGACAAACAGACCGGATAACCCTAAGACAATGGAACTGAAATTTGCATCGTTAGAATGCAACGAATTTTTTTTTCTTCTCAAATTTATTTTAACAGATTTGAACCACCAAAAACCATCAACTATTTTTTATCATGCTTATTGGGATATCGGCAATTGAAATTTGCAAGAAAATGTGGTATCGTAATAGAAGTAAGGAAATAGAAATATGAATTTTCGTTGTGTTCCAACGATGCAAATTTCAATACCATCTAACGAGTAAAGGTTGCGAGGTCGATATCTCCGATTTCGGTGAAATTTTGCACGCTTGTAGAATGGATAAAAACAAGCGACACGTATTTTATGATATCTGCGGAAACCAATTTCAAGGGTTGAAAAACACCCTAAAAAATTGGGGTTTTTTTCGTTTATAACGTTTTAAGGGGAGGGTAGGGGTTTGCACTTTTGAAAGATCGATTTTTTTTGTCTTTTCTTACAGTTAAACATTTCAAGAATATAATCCCAAAATTTCAAGTCAATCAGAGCAATACTCTCGAAGTTATTGACTATTTAGTCCCGCTCCTCTAACACTGTAGCTCCGACTTCTCTAAACTTCAAACGCGTTTTTCTCGAAACCACTTTTTCAAAGTCCGTGTTCACTGCCATGTGAAAACTACATGACCGATTTATTTCAAACTTGGTACACACTTTCTACATATAAAATACCTCCCCCCAACGGTTACTTTGAGATTTTTTTTACATTGAGGGGGTTTTCCACCCCCAAAATGGCGGAATTTTTCGTGAAAAATAACACTTTTCACTTTACATGACCACCAAAAATTTAGAAATGAAAAAAAAAAATGATCAACGACTGTTGGGGGGAGGATTTGATGATGCTTTGACTAAATTTTAATGGTACTTGATTTCAGATGATTTCTAGCTGAGATACAGTGAACACCGCAAATCGCGTTTTTCCAAAGGCGTTCTTGGAAAAGCTTGGTCACTGGCTTGTTTGTAGATATTTTCGCGTACAAATTTCACGGAATGTTCTTGAAATGACACTTAACAATGTACAAAAGGTTTCAATAAACTTACTCTATCCATATAGATGAAAACAATTCGCAAAAGTGTTTTTTTTTTCACGCTCAAACCCCTACCCTCCCGTTAACGGTACGAGTAATGAAAAAATTTCAAATTGCAACAATGTTAATTTTTTTTCGTGTACTATACATTGGAGATGAGAACGATAACGTTATCAACGAAAAACGAAAGACATCCGTATTTGTGAGGGTGCGTTCCATCCCTTAAAAATCGAGCTCTGCAGATGAAATACATGTCGCCTATTTTCCCCCATTCTACAAGCATGCCAAACTTCATCGAAATTGGAGATATCGACCTTGCAACCTTTCCTTGTAAGACGAGTTATTCAGAGCAGGATTCACTGTTTGCGGTGATCCTCTCGAAGGAATACATAGAGTCAAAGGGCACCCTGCACGTCTAGTCAGTATACGTCGGCACCGCCAAATGAAATGTCGTACTTATAGCCCGATTGTATCGCCGAGCTGAGGGTGATTGTGTGCGATATCTGAAAGTGATTGCTGAGGCCTCTGTTGAGTAGTAGTCTGGCACCCTCGAAATTTGTCGGGAACACATCTGCGAAAGGGAAAACCGGGTTCAGGTTCGTTCGTGCGCACGGGAGCAAAAAAAACACATAGAGACATTGATTTTTTGGCGGACACCAAAAATGAGTTTTCGCCGTGTGAAAAAAACCGGTCGCGCTGTCACGAGGTTCGCGAAACGTTGCAGGGTCAAAGTTCTAATTCATGTTTCGTCTCGAATTGTAGCGAGCGAAATTGCCGGGCGAGTAGAGGGTTATGGTCGAGAAATCGACGGGAGAAAAGACGGATAAAAAACGAAACGGAAAAAAAAACGTCTCGACTTATCTGTCGTATACCTTTGCAAAGTTTGTGTAGTTCGTCTATGGTGCCGGGATTCTCGAGGCGAACGGTGGTTTCTTGGGGTGCGAAAATTCCGGTCGTCGTCTCGGACTTTCCGAGATTTGGCTGATAAGGGGTCGAGGGCGGCGGCGGTGGTGGGGGCGCGGACGCGGCTAATACGTTTCCCATTCTCAGGATTTTCTGTTCTTTCTTCTCGTCGAATTCCTCCTTGATTATTTTCCAAGAAAATCGACGATTAGAACGCGCCTCGTTGTTCCTTTATCGTACTTATTTTCCTTATCGCGACAACACGTGCTCTGGTTGGGAGGCTTCGAGGTAATTTTTTTGTTCCCCTTTAAAAATGATATTTACAAGAAATGATCGTGATCCACCGCCGAACAACGCACACCACGATAACGCGGTTATACAAGTCGGCGTGCTGCAACGTGAGTCGCCATTTGTAAAGGGCCAACCACTGCCATCGAGACCGCGGAGTATGGAGATTGGAGCGCGGCAATCCAAACTGTAGTGCGTAGTGCAAAGCATTTCGGAAGTTGCGACAAATGAGGGATCCACTCGAGGGGCGCTAGTGTATGTCGCGGCCGATGTGTTGTATATGCTCTTTGGAGGTCGTTCACGGTCTTACATACAGGTCTAATAACGGCGGTAGTGGGGGTAGGCACCCTTAGCGGTTTTGTTTTTTATTCCGATTTCTGTCGCTTGGTGCGTGGCGGCAAGGGGAAGTGTGGTGCGACGAAGAGAGAAATAGCTCTTCTGTCCGTTCCCCTCCTGAACGCAACGCATACGCCGTTTGCCCTAACTTAACTTACCGCACTGTCGTCTAAACTGCATAATATATGAAAACCATAAAAAAAATGTGTTGATTAAAAAAAAGATGACTACTTTCTTCTAAAAAAAAAACTGAAAACTTGTTGAATATATTAATTCATACCCGCACGAATTACGACCATTTACATCCTTTTTTCTCCAATGTCTCACAATACATCGTTCTTCAAAATGTTTTTCGCACACGTACTGAGACTCTTTTAGTCCCGGAATAGCATCGAGCCATTTTTTGTATTGTTCGACGTTTCTGGGCACGCGAAACACGGAGCATTTCTGCTTACAATTTTTGTACCCCGTTTTACAATTGCGAACCGCGCTACCCTTAGGTATTTCGCATTTTTTTTTTGCACACACTACCAAAAAAATCACACTTATGCGTAGAAAACACGATAAAAAATGTATCACGGTAAATCGCGAAGAACCTTCTGGTATATGGTCGCAAATAAAGGTTATTTCGACAATCGCGCCACAAAGACATACGTTAACACCTTGGGCCCATTCGCCGGTAAGAGGTAAGAGGGAAACTACTTCCCCTTGCTAGTAGCGACGCGTAGCGGCGCCTAGTGAATCGAAAAGTGAAGCCGATAAGCGTGCCTACCCCCATCACGAAAATTTAGCTCCGTTGCAAGACCTGTATGTAAGACCGTGGGGTCGTTCGATGGAATTAAGGGGATTGGAGCGTTAGCCACGATCCAAGATTACATTCGAAAAAAATACGTTATCGTCTAGACCAGCCATACTTGGAGTGTGCTCCGCTGGAGCTCTGCAAGGCCTCTGCTAGAGTTCCGCCGAAAAAAAAAAACAAGTTCTTATCTTCCAATAAATGGATATAATTTCATCAATTTACAGTGGAATTAAGGTAGTCTGTAGGTATACGTATGAGCCAAAAGTTTCGGTCGAAGCGTGTAGTAACATCCAATGCCTATACGATGCTGGTGGTTGTAAATTTTTAACAGAGCTTGTACCCTCTATGTGCCACACATTCGCACCTTATGCATAGAATAGGCTGATACTCGTATAGAGAGAGGTCCTATTAATCGTGGCAACAGCAGGGATGGTACCCGTACGAGGATGCACGTACGGATACGAGAATATGACCGGCCGTACGAGGTACGAGGCAAAGTACATTCTCGTACCGAAAAGTACGCGAATATTGCCTCCCGGCTAGGAGGCTGGCACCTTTCCGTATTTTTTTCTACGTAAAATGACCACTTTTTTGTGTTCTAGTTTGTTGCTCGCAGTGCTAATTGTACCGTTGCAAAGCCGATGCGCGCGCAGTAGCGCGTTTCTGTAACTCGTTATAACTCGGTAGCGACAGTTTTCGTTATCGATAAACAGTAACAGATAATCGCATGCACGATCACAGAAAAGTTCAAGGTCATGATATCATAGGTCGTTGGATTCGTCTGGATATCAGCTACAACGTCTTAATTAAAAAAAAACATGTTCGCACAAAAAAAGCATGTTAGCATTCCACGCAAAAACTATGACGCTGAAAAAAAATGAAATTTTTCGCCACTCTATCAGCCCTTTGAAATCAATTAAATTATCTCCTGTGATTTTGTTCGTCCCTCTGAAGGCAACGGAGATATTTGGGATGGTCACGTTAAATGGTCCACCCTGTGTGTGTTTATATATATATATATTAGGGTGGCCCTTTATATGAGTAAACAAAAAGTTGATCGCGCCGCCCTCTAAAGCGGTTTCAAATAATACAGAAAAAATCTACGTGAAGCCCCAGCCATGTCCGTTAAGAGGAAGGCGTGCCTGTAAGTATGAACTTAAATTTAGGTACCAATTTTTCTTCATGATTGAAGAAATTTCGATCTTTTAAATCTAGTTTATTTGTCAATTTTTCAACACGATATTTCTGTGGTTTAAATAAATAAATTCGTACTGAACGCACTAGTATCGATATCTTATGTGTATATTTTTTAAATATTATGTTTTTTCCGACCAACTGTGCGAATAAATAATTTCTTTGTTTTCAATAAAACGAACAACCTCGCAAAGTTTAAAAGCCTCCCAAGTTTAAAATGTCCCTATACATTTTTGCGAAAGTAATTTTCAAATACATTTTTTATCCACAGCACTGGAAGTCTGATCTCAGGAAATATTAATATGTATCTCAGCACGCAAGGAATATTTCTAACAAAATAAAAAAAAAACAATTCTGGCCAATCCGGAAGTTCGATGTGAATGGTTTATCGTGAATTTATATCCTTCGTACTTAATAGATTTTTCTGGCAAGATGCAAATGTAAAGTTTGATTTTGATGTGATTAAAAACGTTCGACAGAAGCTATATCGAACTATTGTTCCAAAATAATAGGATGGTAAAACTGAACGCTCATCAAATCTAGTATGGAGGATCTTATTATTTGATCTGTATATTGAATACCAACATATTGGGTTGGTAAGAAAGTCTTGCGACACACAACATGAGTAAAATATAAAAACATTTTATTTGAACAGTAAACAATTATTCAGTAATGTATGCTCCCTCTGTATCTACAACTCGTGCCCAACGCTCTGGTAGACTTTGCACGCCTGCACTCCAGAGTTCTTTGGGTCGTGAATTGAAAAAGTCGACCAGTGTATTTTTGAGATCCGCGACATCATCAAATTTTTTATCCTGTAAATAATTTTTTAAAGCTCGAAACAGATGGTAGTCGGTAGGTGCTAGGTCTGGTGAATACGGTGGATGCGGTAGAACTTCCCATCCCAGCTGCGAAATAGATTGTTGTGTCATCTTAGCTACGTGGGGTCGAGCATTGTCGTGGAGAAGCCGAACTTGGAGACGTTTACGCCTTTTTTGTTTGATAATTTCAGCCAGCTTTTGCAGTTGTGCAGAGTAAGTATTTGCATTTATCGTGGTGTTGGATGGGAGCAGTTCGTAATATAGCATGCCCTCAGAATCCCACCAACAACAGAGTAAAACTCTCTTCACTTCACGGGGCAGCTTAGGGGTCGGATCTGGTTTTTCTCCTTTCGGTAGCCATTGTCGCTTACGTGTGTAGTTAACATAAAGCACCCAGCTTTCATCTCCAGTGACTATTTCTTGAAGAAAATCCTTTCTGTGTGGACGTTGCAGGAGTGAAAGACAGATGGACATGGGTGTCGCTTTGTTTGATTCGCTGAGATCGTGTGGTATCCAAGAAGAAACAACTTTTCTGTATCCGAGATTTTGTAAATGTTGGAGAATCGTGGGATGGCTACAGCCGAGTTTGTAAGCTAATTCCCGTGACGACGTATTAGGCTTTGCCTTTGTAAGTGCTCGTAGTTCTTCATCGTCAACAGTTGATTTCCTGCCGGACCTAGGTTTGTCTTCAAAAGATGTATCGCCAGAACGGAAACACTGGTACCAACGGGATATCGTTGAATGATGAACTACGTTGGCCTTGAACACACTACACATATTAGCGGCTGCGGTTCTTGCAGAACGCCCTTGTAAAAATTCGTAATATGCAATCGATCGAAGTGCACTATGATCCATCTTCGCTCGTACTGTCTGCGCGGAACAACTGACTCACTTATATACCCTACGGCATGGAAGGTTCTAGACTAGTCTTGAATATACTACTCTCGAATGTTGTAGAACTTCGTTAGAAGAAAACATATTTAAATCGAAAGGAAAGTGTCGCAAGACTTTCTTACCAACCCAATACAATATAGCTTCGGAAAGTTAAAAAAAAATTGACAACGAAATTTCTCCAATATGAAGAAAAATTTATATTTAAATTTAAGTTTATGCTTACAGGCACGCCTTCCTCTTAACGGACATAGCTGGGGCTTCGCGTAGATTTTTTTATTATTTGGAACCGTTTTGGAGGGCGGCGCGATCAATTTTTTTTTACCCATATCAAGGGCCACCCTAATATATATACACACTCGTGTGTGTGTGTGTGTGTGTGTGTGTATATATATATATATATATATATATATATATATATATATATATATATAACGCTGCAGCCATATATTCCCTTGGTCGATTGATGACGTACGAGCATTTTTTTATCTAGTACGCGAATTTGGTTACGTTGGTCCGGGAAAAGCTGAAGAGCCATCTACCATCCCTGGGCAACAGCCCGATTTCCTTGCAGTCATAGCGTTGAGCTTCCTACGATCCGTTGTTCGCGAAATATTTTATATAAATAAAAAAAAGCGTGAAAATGTCAACCAAATTGCGATACAAAGGAAAGTTTACAAGAAAAGATGTGCTTGCTAGAAGACTGAAAGCTGTGACAGCCATGTGTCAAGCAAATGCGGCTAACCGCGATGAGAACAATTATAACCTCAACGATCAGCAACAAAAATTCGCTGTCGAAGGACGTCGTATCGTGGATTTACAACATCTTGACGACAGTTTAAATTGTATTTGCTGTAACAGAGGGCAATACATGCACAAATACATGCATAAATTGAACAAATACATTTTTTTGCAGAATAAATTTATTTCACATCCGTCTCAGAATTACTAGAGCTCAAGGGAAAAAAAACGCTTCGAGTTCCCAGACGACGCGCCGATCAGTTAGCTGCAGCGTACAATGTTGCCATTCCGTTACAAATGGGGGGGCCCGAGTTCGGTGTGGAATAAAATTACCACTTTTTATAAGTCGATAACTCCGAAATTAAACGGTCAAAGTTTGTCATTTAAAAAAAATCAATCCTACAAAAGTACTGCGTACACGTGTATGTTTATTTTTAAATCCTAAGATCCGTTTAGAACCTATATCGAGAAATGCGAGCAACCTCCTATCGGTTTACAGGTTAGGTATGGGGATCGCGTACAAAAATACCCATATTCAATTGCAATTATCTCATGAACTAAACGGTGAATCAAATTGAATTTTTGGGCATCAGTCCATGAAGGTCATATCTACACCATACTTAGATTTCAGAAAATTCCTAAGATTTGACGGAAACTACAGAACTACCACAAACGTTGCAACACCGCGTTAATTGGCTCTGTCGAGTGAACTCGACCCAGTCAAGCATTAACTGGTGGGTATTTAAAAATCGCCGGGTGTTCAAAACGCACATAGTATTACAGCATTTGAACGTTATAATAAAATGTATTTATTCGTCCGGTCGACATTTTTAGCGTTTTCTCGACTTTGTCGAATGAAAAACTAACTTCAAAACGTCGAACGTTGAACGTTTTTTCACCGTCTAAACAACCTGGAGCCGACGACGCTTTAGCCATAGTCACGGTCTTACATACAGGTCTTGAAACGAAGCCCGTGGGGATGGCTCATTTCACGGGCGGTGAATTATCTCACCTTGTGACCACCAGGGTAGCGCTGTGATCTAGGGATGGAAAATCAGCACATGCGCGGTGCATCTCAACAGTGTCAAACGGTGCGAAAATCGTGGCTTGTGTGTCATACGTTTAAAGGATTTGAAAGTAACAAAAACCGAGGTAATTCCTTGTACCAAGCATGCCCTCATTGCAAATGCTATGCCTATTGTGGTTCATGACAAGGTAAGTAGTAATAATTATAATAAATTATTTTTATATAATGCCTCAGCACAACCGGCATAGCATCAGTGAGGTTATCTAAAAAGACTGATGGGTGTAATTTATTTAAAGAGAAAATATTTTCTCTATCATTATGGATTATTAATTGTATCATTTTTTTTGTTATTTACTTTTTTATTTTTATTTAATTATCCTAACTACTTTCAATCATATTTATTTCATGAAGTAGCCATATTTCCCAGTCCTTTCGCAGCCAGTTTTGTATTCGAAATTCTATCTGTCCCGAATGAAAATGATAAATAGTAGTTCAAATAAGTTTCTCTATAACTTCTTGACATATTTATTTGTGTTGTTGCTTTCTCTTTGTTTTTAATTTTTGTATAACACCTGAATGTTGTCAGTGCTGCGAGAGCGAGACGCACCGGAAACTGACACACAATTTATTTCAAGAAATTTTTTTTTATTATTGAAATACATTAAATTCTAAATATAAAAAAGTAATTGAGAGTTAAAAACACGAAACGATTTGTAGCACAGTATAACTCACTCGCAGATCTTAGGTTATGTTTCATTCGAATATGATGGTTCGCGCATTTCCATCCCCACCTATGTCCATCCCTAGATCACAGCGCCGCGCCCCGGTACTAAAAACACGGAAAACAAGCGAGCCAAACCACGCTGTAGGAAATTCGCTTCGTTTCAAGACATGTATGTAAGACCGTGGCCATAGTCAATCGTGCCAATGGCAGAATCGGCCGCCATTGCCAAGTCTATCGGTTATATTTTCTTGAATAAAATTGCAACATATTTATGTTTAATTCAAAATATGATACGTATTAATATCGTTTCCCAGCTTGGAAAAAATTTTCAACAATATTATGAGTTCGGTATTGCCCAATAATAATTTACTTTTTCATGAAATTTGATTCGCCAGAACATGGAGCCTAGATACCAGGAGGTTCAGCGAGGCCTTTCAACTCGGCCCCAAAACGAGAACAAGAAATGATGGCGCTGGGGTGCTCCGCAACCTATATGTATATAGATATACGCTAAACATGGGTGTGATCTAAGACAGATCACAGATGATGTACCTAACCCTCATTAGTGTTAAGGGATAACACCACTCTGGGATTTTGGAAAGACGTTTTCTTTCCTAAAAATACTTTGGTATCATAAAAGCAATACGGAATTGGTCCTGTAGCAATCTTTTTTATTTAAAGGTTCAATTATCGCTTTGGCCGCAGCGCCTTGGAGCGCGCGCTGAGTTGCTCGTACAACTTTAAACGCGTTTTTCTCGAAACCACTTTTTTCGATCTCGGAAGACGGATTACTCAACCACCTTTGCATGCATCGATTTCGAAGTTGAAATTTTGACAGCAGCTTCACAATTATATTCTTTATGGGAGGACGTACCCGTTTTTTGATTAAATGTAAACTTCTTTTTATAAACAATTTACTGTTTTTTTGGCAAAAAATCGATTTATTTCCTTCAAAGTGTGCTATTTAAAAAAAAATTAAAAGCAAATTTCTAGGTAGTCTCATAGCTAATAATATATAATATCATTTTTTCGGTTTTTTTTTCAGGTCTTATATTTTACGATAAAACCGTTCTCCCGTGAAGCTATATGTAAAAAAAAACACGTTTTCCTAGATGGTCTATATTGCCGCCATTTTGAGTTTGAATTTGAGATCTTTTCTCGCTTTTGCGTTTTTTTCCGAACCGTCATGATGAAATTATGAATCGGCGGATATTTCGACGTTTGATGTCACGATCGGTCTGTCGTGAGGTTAGAAACTCATCCGATCACTTTCACCTCGTTGACCAATATATTACTATATATGTCGGTCGCGCTGCACCCCAGCGCCATCACTTCGGGACATTTTCGGGGACGCTTTTTTCAGCGCCTTTGCATTGCCGCTGAACCTCCTGGTATCTAGGCTCCATGCGCCAGAAGTTAGCAGTTTGCCGGAAACTCATTGCATTTTCATCCCCACTTGTGCAGCCAGTGAACGGTGGGTCGAAACTCGAGATCCAAACACCCGTCTTACCAACTATCGGTAACAGCGTTTCTATCTCTCTCCCTCTCCTCTCGTTCTCTCCCGCACACATGTTGCGCCAAAAATAGAATTCTCCCTCTCCCATTGTGAACGAGCCTTACCACACGACGATTGTCGCGTTCAGTGATGGATCAGTAAACGATCAGCGAAGGTTCCTTCGCCAGACGGATGCCCCCCTTTGTGTCCGGGTGGGATTTTTACTTTACTCGCTTGGATCCGTAAATTTCATTCATATTTTCTTTGTTGCGACCGATTGTCCTGTCATGATTGCCACGCGGTCGATAACGCGACAGATACCAAAGCGTCGTTCCGTTACACCGGTCGTTCGCAATTGCGTCAAATAATCTTCCGTGATGTCGACTGACTAAACACGAAGCGCTCGTCGTTCCGACGGAACGTCAAAAAAAGAGAACGAAAAAGAAAAAAAAACGCTTTGTAACACGATCAGCATATGTCTGACGACGAATCTGTGCGTGAGCGTTTATAACAGCGATATTTCTGAAGAAAAGCCACAAGTTTCTCAAACCCCTTCATTCTCGTTAATTATTATTATCATTATTATTGTGATCGTCGCGATCTCACCGGGTGTAGTAGGGGGTCCGAGTGTTTACAATGGTCCAAGGAATCCTCGAGATCGCGAGACCAACTCGAAGAAAACGTGATTATCGAGCGAAAATGGTAGACTAGGAAAAGCCTCTGCTCGTTGATTTTTATTTTTATTTTAGCTCTCCCTTTGTTTCGCGGTAAAAGTATCGTCCGACGTCACGCCAATTACAAGCAAAATTCACACGCGCTATTTCTCGCGCGCGCGATTGTCTTGTGCAAACACTGCGAAAAAAAAAACACGAATATCGTGTTTCTTGGTGCGCGTCTTCGTTAAATTACCTGGGATTGTTGTAGATTCGATAATACAGATGCTCGTTCATGGCTCGTTCCTGACGGACAAAGGGTAATTTTATTCCTCATTTTTTCAAACCTCTTTGTACTTTGGTCCTTTGCATGGACAAATTTTGAATCCATGTAGAATGTTTCTCGCCGACTTTGCGAGTAGTATAGCACCTAACGATACGGAGTATTTCAAATCCTGATAACGAAATTTTCTTCTCGGACTTTTGTCTGCGAGCCTCATTGTGCTTGAAAAAGTACCGGTGAATCGTTGAACGATTTGAAAACAGTAGAATAAACATCGTTGTTGAAAGTTCTCATTCATCGTGAATCCACAGATCATTGTAAAACGTAGCGCTAGACCGTAAGAGAAATGGAAGAAGACAAGACCGAGAAGGATTTATCGTGTGCTTGGCAAAGTTTGGACTGCCGAGCACCATTAGTGACCGGAGATACAAGGAGCGGTCGCACGTCTTCAAGTATTAAAAAACTAAAGCGTTTTCTCATTTATTTTCAGTTTAGTGTGAAATGGGGAGTTCTTGGTGGCAGTGTACCGCATGCCTGAGAGCTCAGGAAGAGGACATATGCGAGTTGCAGCTTAATCACTGTAATCTCTACGACGTACCACCGGATGTGTTCATCTACGAAAGAACATTGGAGAAGCTTTATCTGGACGCTAACAGAGTAAAGAAAACTTTATTGCCCGTTCATCTACAGCCGTGCTTCTCGCGACTGAAGAATCTAGCCTTAACGGGAGGCTAGGGGTTTAAGCGTGAAAACAAAAACACTTTTTTGCGATTTTTTTCATCTATATGGATAGAGTAAATTTATTGAAACCTTTTGTACATTGTTAAGTGTCATTTCAAGAACATTCCGTGAAAATTGTACGCGAAAATATCCACAAACAAGCCGGTGACAAAGCTTTTCCAAGAACGCCTTTGGAAAAACACGATTGGCGGTGTTGGCTGTATCTCAGCTAGAAATTATCTGAAATCAGTACCATTAAAAGTCAAATTAGTCAAAAGTATCAACAAATCCTCCCCCCAACGGTCTTTGATTATTTTTTTTTTTCATTTCTCAATTTTTGGTGGTCATGTAAAGTGAAAAGTGCTATTTTTCACAAAAAATTCCGTCATTTCGGGGGTGGAAAACTCCGTCAATGTAAAAAAAATCTCAAACTAACCATTGGGGGGAGGTATTTTATATGTAGAAAGTATGTACCAAGTTTGAAATAAATCGGTCATGTAGTTTTCAAATGGCAGTGAACACGGACTTTGAAAAAGTGGTTTCAAGAAAAACGCGTTTGAAGTTTAGAGAAGTCGGAGCTACAGTGTTAGAGGAGCGGGACTAAATAGTCAATAACTTCGAGAGTTTTGCTGTGATTGACTTGAAATTTTGGGATTATATTCTTGAAATGTTTAATTATAAAAAAAGACAAAAAAAATTGATTTTTCAAAAGTGCAAACCCCTACCCTCCCCTTAATGTAGAAACCCCCGTGGTAGAGAGAGAGAGTTCGGTGAACTTTATTCGAGATTGAATAAATATTTTAATAGTTCCGCTTTTACTATTTTTTACACGCTTTTTTAATCTTCTATTATTGATCACGTTTTGATGATCCGCGCCCTTTTTTTCCATGCGATTCGGTCCGGGAACGGAGAAAAAGCGCGATATGCTGTTTCTATTGCGTTTCTTCAACTTCACGCATATCCACGCTGTACCTTGCGCTGGTTTGTTGGGATTTTTGTGCGGAGATGATACTCTTGTGGACAGAATTGATCGCGGATAATCGGTGAAATTTCACGATTGGGCGAAACTAAGAATAGAAATATCGGGAACTTGCAAATATAAAGGATAACTGGAAACCAGTGGATTCACGAAGCTTTGCATCAATTAGCTCATTTACTTCCGTTATGCCTATTCAGCTTTGTTCCTTTTCGCCAGAAGTTTTAACGTTCAGAATGTTCGAAAACGGGGCAACATTTCGTTTATAAAAAATCATCTCGAAGTACATGCATGTGTATTTATACGCAAGGAAGAGTCGTATATTCGTGTAGTAAATTTTATTTTGAAAATCGAGCTGAGCATTTCCAATAGAGGGGGTGGTTTGTAGTTTTCGCAGTGCGAGTATGCGACTTACAAGGAACATCACTCAAGTGTCCGCCGTTGATTTAGTTGAACCTCATATATGTGATAGAGCATTGAAAACTATTAGGCACTTTTCATCTGTGGAAAAACGGACCTTAGGCCACGGTAACTGGTGTAAAATCATGTGCGAATTTAACAAATTTTTTTCGTATGAAAAAGTGATTCAATCATAAAATTAATTACACCTATATTTAGCATGAATATCAAGCTATTAGAAAATATATATTTTTTTTCGATGTACAAAATGGCCGACTACTCGAAACTTCTCGAAACAGCTTTTTCCAATTGGCGTGACGCATAACTTCAACAATTTTCACTCGATTTACTTCAAATTTAAAAGTTATCTTCCTAATTGCATTTCGTAGAGAAGTACGTACGGAATTTCTGATTAATCGAAAACTTCATTTTATGGGCAGTTATAACGAAATTTTTCACTGAAAATTCATTTCTTAAGTTCAAATATCTACAACTTTTGAATAAAACATTTTTCAAATTCCGTACGTACTTGTCTGTAGATTGACGAGAATTTTTGTTTTTTGTTCTAGGAAAAAAATGGTGGATGCTAAATGTCACGTCGCGGAGCGCTTAAAAAAAGATAAAAGAAAATATTAGTAGTCGGCCATTTTGTAAATCGAAGAAAAAAAATCTAACAGCTTGATATTCATACTAAATAGATGTGTAATTAATTTTATGAGTAGATCAATTTTCATGCGAAAAAAATTGTTAAACTCGCACATGTTTTTATACTTGTTACTGTGCTAACCCCTTCAAAAAAAAAGATTTTTTGGACCCTCTAATTCAGGCTCCAGCCTTAAAGTTTGCTCGTAACTCCATCAATTTTAAACGGATCGAATGAAAATTTGCAGAGGATATTCTTGAAACGTTACATTTTGAGAATCAACTGAAAATCGATATTTTCGAAAATTCCAACTAATAAGCGACTGATAAATTACTTT
Source organism: Ophion obscuratus (assembly GCA_964007375.1). Lineage (NCBI taxonomy): Eukaryota > Metazoa > Arthropoda > Insecta > Hymenoptera > Ichneumonidae > Ophion > Ophion obscuratus. The sequence continues at coordinate 27,136,649 of OZ023319.1, forward strand.
GTTGATTCGAACTGAGTACGACGCGTAGGATTGAAAAAAAATTGACCCATTGTCAAGCGCGAATCTCGAAGAAAAGTGATAGATGCATACGTTGAATTACGATAATGTCATCAGAAACCTTTTTCTTTGATTTTTCAGATAAAAGACTTGCCGAGGCCGTTGTTTCAATGTCACGAACTTCGAGTGTTATCGCTCAGTGACAATGAAATTTCTACTCTACCACCCGCCATAGCTTCGCTGATAAATCTCGAGCATCTGGATCTCAGTAAAAACAGTGAGTTGAACTTTTAAAACTATTCCACCGAAGCCTCGATCGTTCTCCAAGCGAGGGTTCAAAAAACCACAAACATCGTTTGCCATGCATTATTCCTGCATTGTTGAATCCATAATTCTCCGTTTACCAGGTATAAAGGAATTGCCGGACAGTATAAAGGAGTGCAAAAATTTGCGCTCCATCGACATCAGTGTTAATCCGTTCGAGCGCTTTCCCGACGCCATAACCCACATCGTCGGTCTCCGAGAGCTGTACATAAATGACGCTTACATAGAATATTTGCCGGCAAATTTCGGACGCTTGTCGGCACTCAGAACCCTCGAGCTGCGCGAAAACAACATGATGACGTTGCCGAAGAGTATGAGTCGCTTGGTCAATTTGCAGAGGCTAGATATCGGGAATAACGACTTTACGGAGTTGGTAAGCTTGGCAAATATAGTCTAGCGATTCGAACGAGCAGAGAAATCGGTTCATCGCTTATGAGCCGATGTCAATGCTGTGTTTGATCTTTTTTTTGCGTTTTTCGTCGACGTTCGTGATAACCGATATCCATCAAGTGTTTGCAGCGACTAGCCAAACACTTTTTTTTGTAAAGTTTCCAATATACGATATTGGACAAAGTAACGTACGCGCCTTTCCGTTTACTTTTCACTATCATTCGCGTATTTTACTTTGTCCAGGACTTTGCGTATATACGTGTATTAAGCTCTCGCGAAGAACTATTCCAAAACGTTTTGCAAACTTTCTATTATACCAGGTGAGGCAACAATTATCACCAGTGGAAATATTTTCTTACCTATCAGACTCGGGAGAAAACTTTTCCCACAAAAGCACTTCCGAGATTTTGAGATCACCTGTATTTCGTTTTTAAAGGGACGACTATTTTTTTTTTAGAATTCGATAAAGGAACTGAAAATAAGTCCACACACCACATTTCAAGATGATCGATGAAGATTTAGTATAAAAAATCGATACAAACGAAATTTCAATGTTTTTAGTCTTTGGAGTTTAGGTTTAGGTTTTTAAGCTTTGGTTAAGGGACTGCATTTATCTAGAGTCTGGAAAAAATTGCCAAACTCCAATTTTGCTGGCAAACGGTTTTTGAGAAAGAAACGCATTTTTTAAACACAAAGGTACATATATTGAGAGCGTTGAAAAAAAATCACCAAAAAATACAGAAAAACAACAAAAACATGGCCGCCGGCATATGGTGAAAGTTTTTTCGCGACGGTTGGCGGTGGACACGCCAGCTTTAACGGCTCATCTGAAATCTAACAGCCAAACGGGTTATTCAAGTTCACAGTGAACACGAATCGTTGACGATCGTCGATTTTGAAAATAATTTTTTTCAAACAACGTGGTGACGAATTGAAACTCGAGCATACAAAATCTGTGAAAAAGATTGTTATTTTTACGTTACTATTAAAAAATGAATATCGATTGAAAAAAAAGTGAAATCGACAATGACCTTCGAATGTTTCTTATCGTACCTTCTGTAAATTTGGAAACCATCCTACAATTTGTTCTCGAGATATCACGTCCACCGACTTTGAAAACAGTGTTTTGAGAAAAACGCGTTTAAGGGGTAAGGCCACTGTAACGGCCTAAAAAAAAAGGTTTTTTCACTAATTTTTTGCTCCCGAAATTGAAGGTATTTGAAAAAAAACTTTTAATGGTGTTATCGGGCATACATTAAACTTTATTATAAAATTTTTTTACAGTAAAAAAAAAAATGGCGGTTCCACAGCTATCTTACCGGGACATGTTTTGCTTCCAGGGCTCCGCGGCACGCAGCACAACTGGTGCACTTTTGAATCTAGAACAAAAAAAAAAACCATTAATCTAGAGGGCTATAGCTAGAGAATGTCGATCGGATTTTAAAAAGTATCAATTTTTGTGGATTTGGCGTGCGTTTGAAAAAAAAATTGATTTTTGACGAAAAAAACGGCAAGTTTTTTGTTAATAAAAAATCAATAAATAAAGTTCTTGAAAATTCCGATCGACATTCTCAAGATAATGTAAATGTTCACATCTGGTTAAAATTTCAAGTAAAAAAAATGAAAATTGTTCGAGTTATGCTGCGTGCCATTTTGAAAAACCATGTTTCGAGAAAAACGCGTTTAAAGTTTTGCGAATAGTTTGTTTGGGTTTGTTTGGGTTTGTTTGGGTCGCACAGGACCTTTTTTTTCTTATTCTAGAGGGTTTAAACTATTTTTTAAGCCAATAAAAAAAAAATCGATTTTTCAAAAAATTTACAGTGGCCTTACCCCTTAAGGCCTTAGGCCACTCTAGAGGCCGACAAAATAGGCTTTTTGCGGATTTTTTTTTTCAGAAAAACTACAAAATAAATCGAGATTACAAAAAAGGGTGTTTATCATACATATCATTGACTGTATACAATAATTTTTTTGAAGCGATTCGTTTCAAGATGGCGGCTGTGCAGCGTTTATCTCAAAATTGCATTTTTTAAGTTGGCCGGAAACATAACTCCGACAATTTTCAACCGATTCACTTGAAATGTTGAATATATCTTGAAAAATACATTGTCTATGGAAGTACGTAGGATTTTTTTTTAATATTGCATAGTTCATTTGTTATTAACAATTATCTGACGATTTTTTAGGCAAATTTTTGGAAAGTGAAAAATGATCGTCAGATAATTGTTGATAACAAATGAACGATGCAATATATTTAAAAAATCCTACGTACTTTCATAGACAATCTATTTTTTAAGATATATTCAACATTTCAAGCGAATCGGTTGAAAATTGTCTGAGTTATGTTTGCGGCCAACTTGAAAAACGCAGTTTTGAGATAGACGCTACACAGATGCCATTTTGAAATTAATCGCTTGAAAAAAATGATTATATACAGTCACTGATATGTGTGATAAACACCCTTTTTTGTAATCCCGATTTATTTTGTAGTTTTTTTGCAAAAAAAATCTCCAAAAAGCCTATTTTTTCGGCCTCTAGAGTGGCCTAACCCCTTAAGATTCAAGTATGTTTCTTTTACATTTGAAGTTAATTTATTCATACTAACATGGAGTCGTCGATTCCAGGGCCATACAGTAATCCTTCTGCATCCTCTGCAGCCTCTAAAACATTGATTTGATACTGCCTACGAGCCATTCTTCCTTCTCTTGGGCTGCTTGCGCTTGCTGCTCGGCAAGCGTAACGCTGTTTGTGCGGTTGAAATACCTATAACTGCGAATCTAATGCTCCGATGTTTATGAAATGTGGTCAGAATATTCTTGAGATATTGTACTTGAAGAATATGCAATCAAATATTTTTCCAGTTTTCCGACCATCACAAGTGACTATAAGACCTTAATTAATATAAATAAACTCCAATAAATTTCCTGAAAACTCAAAAAGTGGAGACAAAGCTCGCCTCGTTATTTGAGAAATGTTGTTGATTACTAGATGTGGTTTTTAATTTGCAGTTTTCTTTAAACCTCGACATATATTGCTTATTAAAAATAATAACGAACTGCTGCGACCATTTATGAAAAGTAAAACAATACACAGAATTCATCATTATTTGTCGATTTTTGTTTATTTTTTCGTCCGTTAGTTTTTCATTCGTTTGTGCTCTTTTTTCTCCAATATGACCTTTGTTATATTTGTTTATTGTAATAGTAATTGCCTACACACGCAATGTCCACTAGCCTAAATCTTATTCCAGGCTTTAAGCTGTATTGCTGTGAAAGATTCATCGAAATCGATTCAGTAGTTCTCGCGTTGTAAACGAACAAACATACGGGCAGTTTTATCATGGATATATAGATATCTGGATAGATAGAGGGATTAGAATGATTAGAAAGTTTACAAAAGAGTTTTTAGACGGTTCTCTGCAAACTGTCCAATATTTCGAACGCGTATGCATATACAGGGTGAATGGATAATCCTGCAACTGTCGATAGGTCAAATCATGCCATACTATATGCCTGAATTTCGGTTTAGTACAAGTCCCACGGTTTTCGAGATAACAATCATCGGCTTTAGTTTTTCGCATGCCATTTCTACGGATGATAACTTTTTTACCCGGTTAAAAAAATACTCTTGGTTATTCGTTTTATCTAGAAAAGTCTTCGTTTTAACCTTAAATGTTAAGGCCTTACCCCCACTTGTAGCGCAAAAAATAGGCCTTTTTCATGAATTTTTTTTAAAGAAAACTACAAAACTTTTTTAATCGATCAATATACCATCTTAAAGAACACATCTTGAAGAACTTTCAGTAATTTTTTTATTGAAAAATATTACATTGTTTAGTGGCAAATGGCCGTCAATGAAATAATGTTTTTACATACACGGTTTGCGGTGACCAACATTGCGGCGAAGTGAATCATCTGAAAAAAAATGCGGATGGATTTAGTCAAATATAAGTATAAACTAGTCTTTAATCGAAGGATTTTAAAAAATATTCATTTTTCACAAAATGGCGGACAGTCAAAGATAATGGTTCGATTTTTACGAAAAAAACGGCCGTTTTTTGGCTATAAAACGGCCATTTTTTTTTTTCGAAAAAAAAAAATCGAACGATTAAAGACTACATTTTTATGTATTAAATAAGCCTGCAAAATTTCAAGAAGATCGGTTCATTAGGGCTCGAGTAATCTTGGTCACCGACTTCAGAAATACCATTTTGAGAAAAACGCGTTTAAAGTTTCAATTTCATATTACACGAAGAACGGATTCTTCTCTTTCAACGCTCATATCTCAGTCAATTTTGTTCGGATCGACTTGAAATTTTCAGGACATATTCTCAGATACTTATACTTAAAAAAAATGCAATAAAAAAAATCGATTTTTTCAAAATCGCAAGTGGGGGTAACCCCTTAAGGAAACGTTATGAAAAAAGATCTTACGCAGAACTTTCACACAAACCAAATCGAACATCTGACCACGGTAATTTAGGCCACAGTAACGGGTATAAAATCATATGCGAATATAGTAATTTTTTTTTCGTATGAAAAAGTGATTCACTCATAAAATTAATTACACATCTATTTAGTATGCATATCAAGCTGTTAGAAAATATATATATATTTTTTTTCGGTGTACAAAATGGCCGACTAATATTTTCTTTTGTTATCTTTTTTTTAGGCGCTCCGCGGCGTGACATTTAGCATCCACAATTTTTTACCTAGAACAAGAAACAAAAATTCTCGTCAAACTACATTAGAATACCTAGAGAAGTACGTACGAAAATTAAAAAATATTGTTTTATTAAAAAATTGTAGGTATTTGAACTGGGGCAATGAATTTTCAGTGAAAAAATTTCGGTATAACTGCTCATAAAGTGCTCATGAAATGAAAAGTTTTCCACTAATCAGAAATTGCGTACGTACTTCTCTGCGAAATGCAATTAGAAACATAACTTTTGAATTTAAAGTAAATCGAGTGAAAATTGTTGATGTTATTTGTCACGCCAATTGGAAAAAAACTGTTTCGAGAAGTTTCGCGCAGTCGGCAATTTTGTACATTGAAAAAAATTCTAACAGCTTGATATTCATACTAAAGAGATGTCTAATTGATTTTACGAAAGAATCACTTTTTCATACGAAAAAAAAATTGTAAAGGAGGTTGGAGCGTTAGCCACGATCCAAGGTTAAATTGAATAAAAAATACATGTTATTGTTTACACTATACTTTCGCATATTTTTTGAACTTTTATCACCACCAAACACCAGAGATGAAAAATAGTTTAATGTATGTAATTTAACGTGCGGTTAGATGGGCAAGACTTTCACACTAGAGGTTATGTAATTTTTATTGTTATTTAGCACCAAGATAAACCATTTCTAACAACGGATTAATGCAAACTGAACCTTTGTGAACATTCAGAGAAAAAAATCCTCGGCTTGGCCATCGTAAACCATGGGTCAATAATCTCGTGACGTAAATATGAATAGGCATAATTATAAATTACTCAAAATTTCATTGTGAATTGTATAAAACATTCGTTGTCGTAGTTTTTTCATAATAATCATCGATAATGTTATGCTTTTTCAAGTTGGTAGTAACACAAAAGTTTTTCTACTTTACGTAATAAAAATGTTAAGATGCATAATTTTGCCTTTTAATTATATATTTTAAAAAATTAGCATATATAGAATAAATCTGTACCTCGTATGCATTTTTTGAGGTTCATTGAAAAAAAGAAAATGAATAAACCGTCATTTGACTCAACTGAATCGCTCCAACCTCCTTAAATTCGCACATGATTTTATACCCGTTACTGTGGCCTGAGGCCTTAAACAGTCCACCCTGTATAGAGTGATTATTGTAATACCGTACCTTGTATACGTTTTGGGATGAATTTGCTTGCAGCCGGAGGTGGTCGGTGATCTGACGAATCTTACGGAGCTGTGGATCGACGGTAACGACATAAGACGTATACCGAGCAATATCGAGCAACTGTACCGTCTGAATCACTTCGATTGCACGATGAACGCCGTACACTTGGTACCTGCTGAGATACAAGGCTGGCGCGACATATCAATTATGAATTTTTCGTCTAACGAGATATATCAGCTGCCGGATTCGTTGTGCTATTTGCGCACCATAGTTACCCTTAAAATTGATGACAATCAATTGAACTCACTGCCAGTTGATATTGGACAAATGTCAAGCTTGGAGGAGCTTATAGTTACTAAGAATTTTCTCGAGTACCTGCCATCCTCGATAGGACTTTTGCGCAAGCTGCATTGCCTCAACGCCGACAATAATTATCTACGTAGCCTTCCACCGGAAATCGGTAGTTGCACAGCGCTATCCCTCCTCTCGTTGAGATCGAACAACATAACGGGCGTGCCACCAGAATTGGGCCACTTGTCCTCACTCAGAGTACTCAATCTCGTCAACAATTGCATACAATTCTTGCCGGTATCGATGCTCAATCTCACCAGTCTGAAGGCACTATGGCTCAGCGACAATCAGAGCCAGCCTCTCGTACCTCTTCAGCAAGAGTTCAATACCGAGGAGGATATGATGGTCCTCAGTTGTTTCATGCTGCCGCAAAAACAACGCCAGGAGCTCGAACGTAAGTACAACTCATTGTTCTCTCCTCTTTGTTTACTTAACAACTATTCGTTTCAAGGGCCAACACCACCCTAGACGGCCGCATAATGTTGAGACCCTAAATCGTGAATGGAACAGAAAAAAAACCGATTTGTTTTTTTTTTTTGTTGCGACTCGTGAGTGGTGTTGAGTCCTTCGCCGTGAGACAAACGAAAATCGGTTTTGCGAAACGTGTTTTTCGAACAAGCCGAATTTCTGCGACTGTACGGAATCTAGGAGGTCTTAAGGGGGAAATACACGTAGACAAAAAAATGCCCAATTTTGGTAATTTTCTTTTGGAAAGGAACCAAACGTTTTACATTCGTGAAACTTTGGGTACAATTTATTAAATAATTTAATTGTTTGAATAATTCTTTTCATAAAAAAATGATGCCGAATGGGGACGTTGTGGCGTGATTTTTCGTGAGAGTTTGGACGGCAGTTGTCCGTTTGTGGGAAATCCAACCACTTCGATGTTGGTCTGGAAAATATGAGCCAAGAATTTTTCGTATTTTCACGTCCAAATGCCGAACTCGTACCTGAGAAACATTTAAAAAATGGGATACTTCAAAAAGAAAAATGGTAATTTTATACCATTTTTCCGTCCTTTTTTGCAGTGAAAAGGCACTTTTCACAAGTGTTTTTCATGAGCAAGTAGGTATTAGTTCAAGGTAATATTGTTATCGAGTTGTGTGCACAATCCTAGCACAATCGGTCAACCTGTTTTGAAGTTATGTTTCCCACAAACCCAAGGGCCTAAATCTACCTAGAGGCCCGAAAAATGGCGAAATACCGTTTTTTTTGTCTGGGAAACGGTTGGTGAAAAAGAAACGCATTTTTTTTTGCACAACGGTGTTAATACAAATATCTTATTCATTTCTAAATAAAACAATTTTTTTAAACACAGAGGTGTCGAAGCAAAGTCTTAAAAAAAAAACGAAAGGTTTAACACAAATATTGAGAGCCTTTACAAAACAATTGCCAAAAAATACGGAAAAACAACAAAAACATGGGCGCCGGCAGATAATGACATTTTTATCGCGACGAATTTCAATTTTCAACATTATTTTTTTAAACCAAGTGGCGACGAACTGAAACTCCACCATACCAAATCTATGAAAAAAGTCGTAGATATTAAATTTATTTGTGTAACTATAATATTATTGACGTAACTATTAAAAAATGCAGATGGATTGAAACAAAAAGTGCGATCGTCAGCGACCCTTAAGGGGTGAGATGCAGTCAGAGGCCTGAAAAAACGAACATTCCCAATAATTTATATGGTAATTTTTATGGTAATTCAGTTAGTTTTACAAAAGTGGTTACACACACTTTTTACGTTATATTTCAACTTGATTTGTACAAATTTTCAAAGAAAAATATTGATTATTTATAAAAATATCGCCATCTTTGTCGGACCTCTTTCGGGTTGTAGTGCTTTGCGGTGACCATCATAAAATTTTACTAGATCATCTGAAATAAAAAACCGATAAAAAAATCATTAGTTTAATAATAAATCTAATCCTTAATCGAAGCTTTTTTTTCAAAAATTAACAAAATGACGGCTTCCGACAGATAACTTTCGATTTCCGACCAAAAAATCGCTCGTTTATTGTTTAAAAAAATATAAATTTTCAACGAAAATGAAAATCCTTCGATGAAGGACTAGTTTTTAATGCTATCAACGAGCACACCAAATTTCATCAAAATCCATCGAGTGGTTTTTGAATTATAGTGGTCGCCGACTTGAAAAACTTAGTTTCGAGAAAAACGCGTTTAAAGTTTTTCGATGTGGATACGGTATTATATGTTCGTGAAAATTTTGAGCTCGATGGATGAAGCTAAACTTTTTTAAATGTATTTTGATCCGCTGAATGCGAATATCACAATTTATTGCCGAAAAGTCGAGCATTCGATTGTTTATAGCCAATTGTTAAAACAATTTATCAAAAATTAAAGTTTTTCGGGATGAATTATTTTTTAAAAATATTTTGGGGAATTTTAAACCGAAAGTATTCTTTATAAAATTTTGCTGAAGTTCATAGTTTTTGTGTAAAAAATTTTTGAAAATTTCTGAAAGAGTTTTCCACGTTAACACTTGATTTGTGTATAGAAATATTAATTAAAAAATTACTTACATCGGATCATCAATTCCTGGCTCATACAATAGGGCTTCTGCCGATGTGGAAGCTTTCAAAATATCAATTTGTTGTTGTCTTCGAAGCATTCTGCCTTCCCGGGTATAATCGTTTGCGCGTTTGTCAGCCACGTCTATACGTGGAGAATCCGCTACCTGCCATGGAGACCCGACGCCCCTTCACTAATTGTCAGATATCCCGGAAAACTATTCATCGGATTGACTTGAAATTTTCACGGAATATTTTCGAAGTATCATACTTCAAGAAAATGTAAAAAATGTAAAAAAAAACGAAAATTCTGACGGCATCTCACTCCTTAAATATTTCTTGTCGTATCTCCTGTAAAATTCGGAAACAATCCATTAAGTGGTTCTTGAGATATCGTATCCACCGACTGTGAAAACAGTATCATCTGCTAGCGGCCATGTTTTTGTCGTTTTTCTGTATTTTTTGGTGATTTTTTAAAAAGATTATCAATATAGGTACCTTTGTGTTAAAAAAAATGCGCTTCTTTTTCTCCAACCGTTATCCAGACAAAAATCGTAATGTGGCCATTTTTTCGGGCCTATAGATAGACGTAGCCCCTTAAAAGATGTAGTTTCGAGAAAAAAAAACATGTTTGAAGTTGGCGACACGCTCTGGCTAAGCGGTGAGGTGAGTCACGCTCACAAGCAATAACTTCGGAACGGCTGCGAATTTTGGTTTAAAAGTTTACCACCATATTCTTGAGATGTTGACCTAACATTTTACGTTAAAAAAAAATCAATTTTTTTATGCCGCTACATGTATTTCCCCCCTTAAATGTTCTCCATTTTTTCCTGTTCTGTCTGTGTAATGTTATCGCGGAAACTCGTCTTGTCAGTGGTTGCAGAAAATTGCTAAATTGCACCTCCTATTTAAGGGGGGATTGTCTTTTTTTTCGCAAAATTTACCGCTTTTTGGGAATTTTTTTGTGAAGAAAGTATACAACGGAAAAGTTGTGAAACTTGGCATATAGTTTTATTGATCTGTTTACTACATACAAAAAAATTTTTAAACAATTTCATCAAAAAATCCGCCTCCCACCCCCTCGACGCGCGATGGTCCTTTTTTGATGGTGTGCACGATTACAGCCTTCACGTTCATCCTGCAACAAAAACCCAAAAAGCATTTTACTTTAGACACATATAGCTATCGTTCGATGAAGGGAAAAAAAAATTGACGATTTGGTGACGTTTTGAACTTGAAGTATCGATTTTTCGAAAAAAATTGATCGATTTTTTGTTATAAATAAAAAACTATTAAACGTATTGCTTTTTTGCTTCATCAAACGATAAAAGGATGTCAGCTGAGCATTCTGTCCAAATTTGAAGGCAATCGGTTGAAAAGTTTTTGAGACATCGTGCACACCATCAAAAATGGACCATCGCGCGTCGAGGGGGGTGGGAGGCGGATTTTTTGATGAAATTGTTTAAAATTTTTTTTGTATGTAGTAAACAGATCATTAAAACTATATGCCAAGTTTCACAAGTTTTCCGTTGTATACTTTCTTCACAAAAAAATTCCCAAAAAGCGGTAAATTTTGCGAAAAAAAAAGACAATCCCCCCTTAAAGGAACTGATCTTAACGATATGAAAATAGTAAAGAGTGAATTGAGTGCTCGAACAATTTTCGTACAGTTTTTCGAACTTTGGCTTTCTTCGATGAACAATGAGCTACCATTATCAAGAGACGTTATTCTTTTCATCGGTCGTTCTTTAAACTATCACGTATAAATTTATTACATGCGGCATAGTTGGGAACGAGGAAGTGGAGGTAGAGGAGGAGGAGGAATGAAATGGTAACGTAAATCCCAAATGTATACCGGTAGAAATGTGTTTCTGTTATTTTTATTAATTTTTATTCGTAGGCTTTTATAATCGTGAAAACCACAAAATTATCGAATATTTTCCGTATAGTTTTGATCGGTTCAACCGAATGATCAGTAAACGACCGAATAATTCAAACGCACCAATTAAGGCGTTAGTCTGCTATCAGGAAAATTAGGGGTTTTGAATGAAGTTTATTTTGAGGGAATGCGTAAGATGATTGAAAAATCGCTTGGATATTTAATTGTATCTACATTAACAAAGTTGTGTACCAAATTTCATTAAAAAATATTGATAATTAAAGTAGTTATATATAATCTCGTTTTTGTCTTAAAATAGATAATATTGGCTAAGACGTGAACGATATTTTTTTTTATTGTGTCTCAATCACAAAAGAAAATTTGGAATTGTTTTTCTCGATTTTTCGAGGAAAAGTGACATGACTATTGCTGATAACTAATGAACAAAATGTTAAGAGAACGTCGGTCAAGACTATTATAGTTACTATTAAAGTTTTGTCTTAAAACTATGTTTAAATATTACTACTATCATTAGTAGTTTACTAATTATTATTAGTAATTAGTTTTTACTAATTATTATTAGTATTTATTACGACTATTATCAGTAGTTTAAAAATTAATACTATTATAGTTTAGTCTTGAAACTATGTTTAAAAAAACATAGTTTCGAGAAAAAGCGTTTAAGGGGGGAAATCCCTTTGGACGCTCGAAAATAGGTAATTTTTCATGATTTTTTTTAAAGGTGATAAAATAATCGTATCATTTAAAATTTTTGACATATTACAACTTTCAATTTTCGTTTTTTTTTTGGTTAATTTTTTTTCTTTTTGAAACAAAACAAAATGGCGACGTTACAAGGTATTCCTTTAGACGTCTTTTGAAAAACTGCTCATGTTATAGCTCAAAAAATTATCGATTTGGCTGAAATTTTGGAAGATTTATAGCTATAAAATTATTGGAAGGTTATAACTATACAAATATTTTAAAGTATAACATCAAAAATCAAGTAAGCTTCGTAATGAAACTTCGATATTTTTTACCATTTTCTCGACAATTTTCACCCCAAAAAGGTAATTTATTTACGTGATAACCTTAAAACTTGAGGTACCTCTTTTCAATAATGTTATAGTGAGAAACCTCCGAAAATTTCAGCCAGATGGATCCGTAAGTTTTGCAGCTATAACATGAGCAGTTAAAAAAACGCCTAAAGGAATACCTCATAACGCCGCCATTTTGTTTTGTTTAAAAAATAATTTTTTTTCCACGCTTGAAAGTTGTAATAAGATAATGACAAAATTAAAAAATGATTATTTTATCACCTTCAAAAAAATTATGGAAAATGACTTATTTTTAGGCGTCTAAAGAGATTCCCCCCCTTAAAGTTTGACTAGCAGTTCTAGCATTGTAATAATAAGTTTACCTTCAATCTGCGACTCCTGCACCGTATGTTGGACCTTCCTCTTCAATTTGAGTTGCCGCAAACAACGAACAAGTGTTCGTAATTTTCACAGTAGCCTAACTCCTCAGAAAACATTTTTAGGATTTTTAATCAAAGGCTATGCTAGATATGAGCAAAATTCTTCGGGCTCCCGTACCTCATATTTCAGCTACACAAAATGATTAAACTTTTTTCATAAGAAACAGGCGTCTTTGCAGCTCTGCACGAAACGCACGGGTTGACTTCATAACTCCCCGTAGAATTGTCGGTCGAACGACCGAAAAGATTGTTGCAACATATGACTGTGGTCATTGCGTATTATACAATAGAGCCCAAAAACCAATCTGGTGAATTTTTTTCGCGAGTTTGAACATAAAGTTTCGTGCAAAGAACTTTTTTGGCGCTCGTTTGAAAAACCGAGTGGTATTTGTTTGAAAAAACAAAAACAACAGGTGGCTGTAAGTCATAGTTGTAGTGCACGCTATTGCTGCGATAAGGAAGAGGATGAGGAAGAGAATTTTCAAGGGATCATCACAGTGTAACTGGTCGAAAAATAGCTGACATTCGCGATGTTTTTTCGATGGTTACAATACGCTAATCAGTCTGATTTTGTCATGTCAAATCAAAGCACTCATGAAGAACAGAAAATAAATGTTTAAATGTTTATTGTTAGTTTTGTACATTTTTTTACCGGTTGAAAATATCTTCGAAAAAAACGAGTCCTCATGGTGTACACGTTTGTGGCCGTAAATATTATCTGGAACAAAATTTGTAAAAAAAAAAATATTAATCCGTATGAAAACTGCTATCTTGCTATCGAGATTTTTTTTTAAATCAAAATTGACAAAATGTCGGCGGTATTAAAAAAAAGTCTCGAATTTAACCTACTTTTTCTAGTTTTTCGTTAAAAAATTTTGAAGATTAAAAAAAAATCATAATGCAAAATAAAATTGATTTTTTGAAAATTTTACACTGATGATCCCTTAAGGGGCTATACCAGTGTGAACGCTGAAAATTTGGGTGATTTTCGGGAATTTTTCGAAAGAAAAGTACTTAATTAAATGTTTCGGAAAATTAAGTATATATTTGGCCATATTTGACCTATATTACAAAATATTTTCATAGAAAAATATTGAGATCCAAGAGACTTATGCGCTGCCTTCGAAGGCACCAAAAAAAAAGTTCCTTCACTGCTGACATGATTCCGACTGATTGAGTAGCTGAAACTGAAAAAGGAAAAAATGTCGTTAAACTGAAAGGTATTTCCTGTAAAATGACGTAGGATTTTCGAAAAATATCAAAATCTAACAAAATGGCGTAGTTATGAAAAAAAAGTCTGTTTTCTTGCCTATAAAATGATCGTTTTTTTAATGCCAAATCGTCAATTTTCATGCAATCAAAAATATCCTACGTCATTGTAGAGTAAATATTTTCAAGACTACTCAGTTCAAATTTCAAGTCAATCTGATAATTACTATTTGAGTTACGATGTCACCAAATTTGAAAAATCTCATTTCATAATTCTTGAAAGTTTAAAAATCTTGAAAGTATAAAAATATCATCTCATATTCTTGAAAGTCTAAACTGTCGAGGCAAAAAAAGTCAATTTTTTGAAAGTGTCACTCTGGTATAGCCCTTAAAATCGGCCAATAACTTAATCCGTTATCGCGTCAACCCTTTCGAAATGAGCCGTTCCCAGAGGAATGCGGTCAAAGTTATTTTTAACCGGATTTCCCGTTGATAATGTGAACTCATAGCTGCGGGTCCTTAAAATCTCCTCTAGCCGGGATTTCAACAATAAATTTGCACACCACATTCCGAAGATATTGTAAACCAAAGATATTGAAGAATGTTGCTTTTTTATTTCCGAAGAAACGGCGTTCTCTCAATAAATCGTATTGACAATATTTTTATTCCGGCAACGTTTGAGTTAATTGTGAATTTTCTATGAGATGCTCGAGCGCGCCAATTGAGGACACGCTCCGAGACAACGGATCGATAATTTCAATGAGGCCACAATTGAATCTATCTCTTTCCCTTTTCAGAAATGGAGCAGGCAGTGGGTCCCATTTCCGGCTCGATAGTTGGCACCGGAAGGAGAATATGTTTTGCGGCTGAAGTGGAAACCGAAGTACCCAGACAACTACATCGTGCACCAACCCCTTATCCCAAAGAGCTGCGAAGTCTTGCCAGACATGCCCGCAACCTCCATCATCAGACTGCGCACGATCAGAGGGTATCTCGTCTTAATTGATTGAATTTGCTCAGCCGTTAACGCCGGGAGGGGGGGGGGGGGTGTACGCGTAAAAAAAAAAGGACGAGAAGTATCGTAAGCGTGATCAATGAATACTTCGTTTGTTCACAGGTCCAAGCGGAACGTGAGACTTTGATTAAAGAGGCCGTAGTAGCTAAAGCTACGTCCGTTCTCGGTATAGCTTCCATAACTGGGACCTGCCCGTTACAAACTAAAAGCAATAAGGTACAAAGAACCTGACACATTTACCAAGTATCACAATCTTCATCCGATGAATCATTTTTTTTCGTAATTGACAAATTTTCCTTTAAGGTAATCCTATCGCTTCACTCTAGTCATACCACTGATCATACTTGAGACTTGTACAATTCATATTTTAACATATGCAAAAAAATACTTTGTAATAACTAAAATTTTCCTTGTGTGAACTGTTATAATTAATGTTCACATCTAATTGGCAAAACGAGAAAATAGTTATTTCAACGATTCGCGCAGTATTTCTAGGTTTGATATTTGGCAACATTGGTTCTGTCTCCGTCTCTTTTTACCCAACCAGGCGAGTTTAACCTCCATGCTTTTCAACGTCGATCTGTCAAAACAATGTCAGGTGCGGGAAATATAAAGCATTGTATTCGGGCCACGACTGGTAAAAAGCGTGGAAAATTTGTGTCGGCGAAATATGTCGGTTAAAAATGAAATATGTGTGAAAATTCGAATGAGGGAGATGAGGTTAGGACTACAGTCAGCTGTTGCCTTGCCGTCACGTCTCTTTGTCGTAGCAAGTGGTAATAAATAGAATACCGGAAGTTCAAATTAAACTTGATATTACATAAAAATTAGGTCAAAAAGCGTAATTTTTCCTACGAGCATTGGATTACTACAAGTATTAACTATGTAAATCTGATTATTTTTGAGAATCTGACGGTTTACCACTATTATATACACTTTCGTAGCGATCGAAAATTTGGTTATTGCATGGCGTCTCGGAATTCCTTCACAAAAATAGGCATTTTTAATATTGTTTTCTCTGCAATTGAGTCGATAACCGACCCTGAGATTTTACAGAGACGATTATTAATATATTTAGCGAAGCTGAAAAAAATGGGAATCCTATGGATTGAAGCCTGGCGATTACCTTAAGGTTGTCGCTTAAAAATATTGGGGTAAATAGATAGTAATGAAAATCTTAATAATCGTATATTTTTTGAGTATACTGACAAAAGGAGAACGGCGGGTTCCGCACTCGTTTATTAGATATTAAATTTAAAAGTTTACATTAATCTCCACTTGATCGCATTGATTGTACGGGGCAACGTCGTTACCATTCCAGTTTCTCGCATATTCCTTCCGCATTTATGTTGAAAGTGACCAAAAAACAAATATTGTGTGCAGGATAGTGTACAGAACAATATTACCGAAAAAATAGACAGGTTACCGATTTCACCGACAGATTATCGATTTTTGCAAGATAAAATGATATTTACTATAAAAACTGGTAATCAGCTATACCTGTCCAATACAATGGGCCCTCATACAATCTTTCTCTTCCTCGAATAATGCCTGCTGAGAGGCTGAAGCTTTTCACACTGGTATAGCCCCCTAAACATCAACATTTAATTTTCGGATAATCCTAACTCCTTCAAATTACCATGTATGTAAGTAACAATTACGATTATCTACGGTACATATGAAAGTTTTCGCGATATTCAGTCGTACAATGATTTAACAACCTTAAGGTTGTTTTTTTTGTTATCGCGTTTCGATCATGGATAAAAATTCAATTTATTTCCGATTTTTCGAGAAAAAATGACATTATTGTTAATAACTAATGAAAAAAATGTTAAGAAGAAAAACGTCGGTCAACGCTAAACTGCTATTACATTGAATACGTGTACCAAAATAGTTTCGATGAGAACGCGTTTAAGGCGTTACCCCCACTTGTAGCGCAAAAAAAGGGCTTTTTCATGAATTTTTTAAAAGAAAACTACAAAACTTTTTTAATCGATCAATATACCATCTTAAAGAACACATCTTGAAGAACTTTCAGTAATTTTTTTATTGAAAAATATTACATTGTTTAGTGGCAAAGTGGCCGTCAATGAAATAATGTTTTTATATACACGGTTTGCGGTGACCAACATTGCGGCGAAGGGGAACATCTGAAAAAAAAAATGCGGATGGATTTAGTCAAATATAAGTATAAACTAGTCTTTAATCGAAGGATTTTAAAAAATATTCATTTTTCACAAAATGGCGGACAGTCAAAGTTAATGGTTCGATTTTAACGAAAAAAACGGCCGTTTTTTGGCTATAAAACAGCCATTTTTTTCGAAAAAAAAATCGAACGATTAAAGACTACATTTTTATGTATTAAATAAGCCTGCAAAATTTCAAGAAGATCGGTTCATTAGTGTTCGAGTAATCTTGGTCACCGACTTCAGAAATGCCATTTTGAGAAAAACGCGTTCAAAGTTTCAATTTCCGGTCGTTTACACAACGGATTCTTCTCTTTCAACGCTCATATCTCAGTCAATTTTGTTCGGATCGACTTGAAATTTTCAGGACCTATTCTCAGATACTTATACTTCAAAAAAATGCAATAAAAAAAAATCGATTTTTTCAAAACCGCAAGTGGGGGTAACCCCTTAAAGTTATACTAGCAGTTCTATCGTTGTAATGATAAGTGTACCTTCGATTTGCGATTCCTCAAGTTGCCTCGAGCGACGAACAATTTTGTGAAATTTTCACACTAGCCTAACCCTTTAAGGGGAGAGATGCCTTTAGGCGAGGAAAAGATGGCTGATTTTCGTGAATTTTTGTAAGGAAAGATTTCTTCACCATTTTTGAGACTTAGAGTATGTTTTATTCCTATTTTTCGCTATTACATGGTATTTTTCTTTATTAATATTTAAAAATGACGGCGGTACGGCACGCTCTTCTAAACGGGTGGCGGCGGATGTTGTCAGACGGCGTGACACGCAGCGTCGGCGAGATTAATCTGACGACAACCAACGAAGATTTTTCTTTCATTCACACTCATAGGCAGAATATGAACCAAGAAAAAGTAAGATATGTTGAAAATCGACTAAATGGTACGCTTTGAAGCAAAAAAATGAAATTTTCCCCATAAAATTGGCTAAATTTTGCAATAAAAAATTACTTTAAAAAATTTTCAAAAATATTTGGGTTCATGTTTTAGACAATAGGGTTCGAAAGATTTATACCAAATTTCATCAGTATCGGTCGATTAGTTTTTGAGCTATATGTCACGCCAGTTTTGAAAATGCAGTTTAGAAGACCGTACCATACCTCCACCATTTAAAAAATTAATAACAAAAAATATACCATGTAACAGCCAAAAGTAGTAATTAAACATACCCTAAGTGTCAAAAATGGTGAAGAAATCTTTCCTTTATAAAAAAGTCATGAAAATCAGCAAACCTTTCCCTCCACCAAAGCTACCTCCCCTTTCAAGTTCGTCTCTTCTTTTTTTATCGTCTATGTACTTCAATTTTGAGGTATGTATTTTTATTATTGGGAGTACAAATAAGTCTCCGCAGTTTGACAAAAGATGGCCCCACCAGGAGGGTATCGTTGGAATGTTCAGCTGTAAAACGTCATATCGTAAGGTTGGACATCCGACACGACCATAATCTTAAAATATTAGGATTTTGTATCAGCCTCACATAATTTGTTTCGAGCGGAAATATCGAGTTTTGTGCCGAATAAGTGCAATTTGTGGGAACTCTTGCGTTTGGCACGAATCTCCCTCCAATAATGCTTTCAATTCCTAATATTTCGGGGTTATGGTTTTGCCAGATGTCCAACCTTACGATATGACGTATTACTCGCAATATTATTTCCACTCTTCCTTCGTACAACCGTACGGGCTTTTACGACATTTGCGGTCCCATTATCTGCCACTTCGCGCTGCTTTTCGTTTCTGAGAGACACCTAGCGACTTTTTTCCCATGCCCAATTTCCAATTTCCAATGGGTTTCGTCTCAGGCCAACGTTGCTCGGCATCGACGATATTTTTACACAAACATATTTTTCGTCGTTTCAACAGAACTCTTCCTACATATCTTCCACCGCTGCCGACAGTCAGCCTGAAAAATGTAGCAACAAAAACGGCTCCGTGAATCGCGACAAGAAGTTCGAAGACACCGAGAACTCGAACGAGGAAACGAATCGCACGGTAATCGCGAAAGAAATGAGTCCCGAGATACGAGAGGCCAAGTGCGTACGCAATCCGACCGCGGAGTGCCTTGCGAGAACACCGACGATCGCCGATTACGTAAATTCCACGTGGAAACCGGAAGAATATTCCAAAACGAACACGGCTAAAATTGTCGAATCGGAAAAACTTGCCGAACCGTACAAAAACACGTCGACGAACGCGAGAATTTCCGATCGATCGAGCTTACCAATCGGCAAAGCCAACGAAATACCACCGGCACCTCCACCCTATCACATAGCAGCTGCGTTTTCGAAAAAAGCCGCTCTCTTTCAGCAATTCAATCACGGTAAAACAACAACAAAATACTTTTTAAAATATTTCGAAAAAGCTCGAACGAAAACAGTCTTTCAGGAGGCAAATCAAAATCTTTCTTACCAGTTGATTACCATGGTTACGCATATGGAAAACCGGGAAAACTCAAGATATTTCTTTCTCCTTGAAATAATCAGGGAAAGGTCAAGGAATTTTGAAAATCCTCTGGAACTTTTCCAGAATTTACTTCTCGCAAAAATTAAGAAAAACGATACCGACTCGAGAAGAAAATTGAAAAGTATAGAAAAAAATAAAACCGGTTGAAATCAATCGATTGACGTGACTAGGAAACCAAAATTGTAACGGGGAAAAAATGTCGAAAAAAATCTGAAATAATTCTATTGCGTTGAAAATAGAAAAATATAGTTTTTTTCCTCGCTTGAAATTTTACCACAAACCTCTTAGTTCTCGAGTTACGGTAATTGAATCATCTGATTTTTTTTTACCAAAAATAGGTGAAAAAAACAATTTCGAAACAAAAATCTGTAAAAATTCTCGCGAACTCAACGAAAACCGATTCAACTTTTTACTATCTTGAGGTTTTCCTTGAATCCTTGTCGTTTTCGGGTTACACGTGATTTTTCAAATGTCTCTTTTAAAAAAAACAAAATATCTTTAGTAAAAAATCGTACGAAGCTTAAAAAAAAATTGAACCTTGAGCCTTCCCCTTCATAAATCCGGTCAAAGAAATACATAAAAAAGGTTTGTCTGTAAGCGGGGTCCACTAGAAAAGGAACAAAAAAAAGAAAAATGGTCGTTTTCGAAAAAGTGTACTAGTCGTAAAGGTAAACAAGTAGTATCGACTTTTATTTGCACAACTTTTTCGCAAAGCTTTTTACAAAATATGACAGTTTCACAAACGAACTTTTCACTTATTCTCTGCTCCCAACATTCCTACATTCCGCATTATTTTCACATTATCCCTTTCTTCATTTATTCCCCCCCTTCGTCGATCTCTCCTCCGCCATGCTCCTTGCTCATCTTTTTACATAATTCCACTATTTCCCTAAAATACTCGCATATCCCTATTTGAATTTTTCCTCCCAGCATATTTATGATTTCCTCCTTTACTGCGAAATCATCCATTCCTTCGATCCACTCCTCTGCTTTCTTCCTTGCTTTCTCTGATACAAACTCCCTACCTTTTTTGAATATCATTAGGTGTTCCAATGTTTCATTTTTGTCTTCACATATTCTGCACCTCCTATCCTCGTAAAGGTAAACAATTTTAAAAAAAGGGGTTGAAGGCGTATTCCTCCCCTTCAAAATACCGTTTATTAAGGCCTTAGGCTACAGTAACGGGTGCGATTTTGACCATTTTTTGTTCTTATTTCATTTTATTAGTAACGGGTGCAAATTTAACCACTTTTTTCGTATGAAACCGTGATTCACTCATAAAATTAATTACACATCTATTTAGTATGAATATCAGGCTGTTAAAAAAATATATATATTTTTTTTTTCGATGTGCAAAATGGCCGACTACTAATATTTTCTTTTGTTATCTTTTTTTAGGCGCTCCGCGGCGTGAGATTTATCATCCACAATTTTTTACCTAGAACAAAAAACAGAAATTCTCGTCAATCTACATTAGAATACCTAAAGATGTACGTACGGAATTTAAAAAAATATTGTTTTATTCAAAAGTTGTAGGTATTTGAATTTAAGAAATGAATTTTCAGTGAAAAATTTCGTTATAACTGCTCATAAACTGCTCATAAAATGAAAAGTTCTCGATTAATCAGAAATTCCGTACGTACTTCTCTGCGAAATGCAATTAGGAACATAACTTTTGAATTTAAAGTAAATCGAGTGAAAATTGTTGAAGTTATTTGTCACCCCAATTGGAAGAAAGCTGTTTTGAGAAGTTTCGAGTAGTCGGCCATTTTGTAGAACGAAAAAAAAAAATGTCTAACAGCTTGATATTCATACTAAATAGATGTGTAATTAATTTTATGAGTGAATCGCTTTTTCATACGAAAAAAATGGTTAAATTCGCACATGATTGTATACCCGTTACTGTGGCCTAAGGCCTTAAATCAATTTATGTGCATTATCGGCGAAATGGTACAAAAATCGTTCCGGAACTTTTTTGAATTTTTGTTCAGAAACTTTTCGCCGGTAGTGTACATATATGCACTAAGTTTTCCACTTCCTACACTTTCACATATTGGATCTTTAAAAAAAATGACGTTCTTTATTTGCGGTCCAATGTCCCTGGAACATTTGCAAAATCTGTATGGAAAACCTGCAAAAGTCAGTGAATTTCCGCATCAATAATGCGTAACAACCATGATTACAATTACACAGTTAATTTTCTTCTCCATTGAATCTTTTTGCGTTCGTTCTCTCACTGTTCTCGTCGTTCTCCATTGGCTCCGTACGTGACGCCGCCATCTGTCTTTTTCTCCAGTTCGAAGACCGAACGATACGTCCCCGTCGTCGGCAAACGTCGTTGCCAATCGCGATCTCTCGTCTCCTAACCAAGCGCAAAATACAAAATCCAATTCGCAATTGCCGCGCAAACTGGACGATTCGTCGGATTCTGCGAGAACGAAGGATCGTGATAACGAATCGCGAAATTCATTGGCCAACGGAGACGGCTCCGTGGATTCCGGCGACGCGACGGAGCGGCGGGCCGAGGCCGTTTCGGAAACGCCAACGCGCATCGCCGAGACCATTGCCGATTGCGATCGGCTCGGATCGAAACCGAGCAGAATACCGATTTTTCGAACGAAAAACATCGACGGCTCCAGCTCGGACAACGATTCGACGGACAAGTACGTTTCACTGGACGATTATGAACGAACGAGGCAACAATTCGATCCTTCGGAAATACCAACGTCGCCCGTCACAGGCAAAAAATATCGCAGCCCGTTGTCCCTGCAAACACGCTTGTCCGATCGTTCCTCGAAACGTCAAATTGTCAACGGCGTCGTCTCGCTCGACGATGCGAATCCTCGTGACAGCCCAAACGGATCGTACGAATCACACGACAACGTGTCTGTCGCGAAATCGACGAACAAACAGTGCGAACAGGAACCAAAAAATTCACACGTCAACGCCTTCTCGTCGTCGGCTGGCAATGTCGATGATCGTTTCGTCGATGCACAGAACACGAACAACACCGAGAGAAACAATCCATCGTTCACGTGCCCGTCTTACGAGCCTCCTAACGACTTCGACTCGCTCGATATTACCAAATTCGATCACAACGGCACAAACGAATGCGCGAATTTGGACCGAAGGCCCCGATACAGATGGATGTTTGGACCGCACAAAAATGTCAACGTGGTACGTGATTGGCGGCCGGAACGAAACGCTAAAAGTGCTGAAAAGCGTGCGCAGTGTGATATCGCATTTTTTTTAAATTTTACTTCTAGTTGCCCGTACATGTGAGAAAAAATCCTGGTCTTGGATTCAGCATCGCTGGAGGTATAGCGGGTGCCGAAACGGTGAGTAGAGTCAGAGTGGGATCAGTGGCTCATTTCTTTCAGAGTTCTATAGCTGCCTAACCGTTCACACAATCTCAATGAAACCTTGACTACACGTGAGGTGTGTTCAATGGCTTTATTTTGTCAAAAGACACTGAACGGCCTAACCCAATAGATATTGAGATAATAACCTTTTTAAAAAATGGGATTTGATCCACTGTGTACTTGGGGGTGTACACAGTGAAACATGCCTAACTTCACAGTCAAACAAAATTTCAAAATCAAGCAAAATTTGAAGAAAATTACCCTCATCCACTGTACACGTGTAGGTAATGGAGTGATTTTCTCTATACAATGGGGAGTATTGTACAGTAAACTATCGAAAAATTAAGTTAAAAAAGACAGCATATTATGAGATCAATCACAATCATTTATTGTATATTAATCAACAATGAGTACCTACCTAATGAGGTAGTACCAGTACCTATCTAAATCACAACGCGAAAATATTCATATTATGACTTACCTCTGTGTACCGGGAAAAATTGAGCCACTGTGTACCGAACCTCTCTTTTTTCCTAAAGCGGGTACTGACAAGTTTCTATTTTCGTTAGGTTAACAAACACAATGCTCAAATACCGCAATATAGCTGTATATTGCGGGAGAACAATGACTTCGAACATAACTGCGATAGGTAAAGAAGCAAAAAAACATACAAACTCAGCTGGTTTTTCAACTTTTGACACCAAAAATAATATAAAATCACCTCTCACAACCGAATTGCGCGGGAGCGACTCACAGACAGGTTCACACCTATTGGCATCCGAGGGCGGTTCTAATGCGAAAAAGACGAATATATACATGTCCACTTCTGAGAAAAGGTTCAGTGTACCCACTGTTGCCACTGTCCCCACTTTGACCCTAATATTTCGTTGGACGTGTAGCTGAATTGATCAGAGGACCAGTTTTATCGCTTTTGTTAAGGAGTGAGGTCTAGTTGGAACGTTAAAAAAGGCCTTTTTTCCGATTTTTTTTCGGCCAAACGATAAAATAATTTACAACAAAAGTTCTTCCGTTTAAAAGATATATATTTAATGTAAACATTATAATTTTTTTAAAGAAATATGTTTCAAAATAAGCCGATACGTATCAATGGCCGAGGACGCTGCAAAAAAAACAGGTTTTGCGGTGATCACTCTCACGCTGTGACGGATTATCTGAAAACAACAAAAGAGGGGGGAATCTTTAGTTAATGATATGATGCTCCGGTTGAACGAAGGGTTTTGAAAAATTTCCATTTTTCACAAAATGGCGGACGTTGAAAGTCAAAAGTGTTGTTTTGACCAAAATTTCACTTACAAAAATTGACTATAAAAAAAAATTATTGTCCAAAAAAAAAAATCCTTCGTTCATCCGGAGGAAAACTATGTATAGAAGAAGTGATATAAATTTCAACCCGATCGGTAAAGCCGTTCTCGAGTTACATTGATCACCGACTTCGAAAACATGGTTTTGAGAAAAACGAGTTTAAAGTTTTGAGTTTACTTTATATGGCTCAAACACGGCGTCCTTCAAAGTTATGTATTTCGGCGAATAATGGTCTGATTTACATTAAATTAGTCGGGAAATACTCGTAAGATATTATACTTTTAGAAAATGAAAGAAACAAAAAATCGATTTTTTTAAAATTCTAACTAGACCTCCCTCCTTAAAAAGGGCTTCATCTACCTAGAGGCCCGGAAAAATGGCCAAATGCCGAATGTTTCTTCTGGGAAATGGTTTGTGAAAAAAAAAAAACATTTTTTCAAACACAAAGATACGTATATTGAGAGACTTTTAAAAAAATCACCAAAAAATACGGAAAAACAACAAAAACATGGCCGCCGACAGATGGTGACATTTTTTTCGCGACGTTTGGCGGTGGATACTTCAGTTGAAACGGTCCATCTGAAATCTAAAAACCGAACGGGTTATTCACGTTAACAATAAATACGAACCGTTGACGATCGTCGATTTTCAAAATCATTTTTTTACACAACGTGGCGACGTATTGAAACTCGAGCATACAAAATATATCAAAAAGTTGTCATTTTTACGTAACTATTGAAAAATGAAGATCGCTTTTGAAAAAGCGAGATCGTCAACGACCTTTAAGGCGGGATATACATTTAGACAGGAAAAAAATAAGCAATATTGAGAAATTGTTTAAACTCGAGCATATAAAATCTATGAAAAAAGTCGTCATTTTTACGCAACTATTGAAAAATGAAGATCGATTTTGAAAAAGCGAGATCGTCAACGACCTTTAAGGCGGGATATACATTTAGACAGGGCAAAAATAAGCAATATTGAGGGATTGTTTAAACTAAGAAATAATTATTCTACAATTATCAAACTTCGGGTGTACTTTTATAGTATAGTTAAGTATAGAAAACAATTTTTTTAAATTAATTCATCATCAAAAAGATGGAGCTACGGAGTTGCGAATCGGCGTGCAGTCTAGCTTCCGGTAGACTTCGATTTGCAAAAAAGTTCAAACATTTTTTCAGTTAGAGCATGTATAGTTTCGTTGTGACGGTAATTAAAATGAAGAAAATGCAAATTCAAGAAAATGGCACGCATTTACAAAAAAAAAATCAACATTTCACGCAACATTTCTGTAAAATGTGAATTAAAAAAGTAGTTTTTTTTCCAATTTTTCAAAAACAATTCTCGTCAAGTAGAAGGTACCAATATTATCAATGTTTTTAACAAGTTTCAACTCAATCGGCTTAATAGTTTTTGAGTGATCCTGCACGCAAATTTCGATAATGCAGTTTCGAGAAAAACACGTTTGAAGTTCACGCCCGCTCCGAATCCGAGCGGTGAGGCGTTGACGGGCTGTAACGTTTGTAGTTTTTCGGATTTAGATTTGAAACTTTAGAAAAATATTCTACATATATAGTTCATTCGTACAAAGAAAAAAAAAGAAGTCGATTTGTTGATCGTTGTAAATGTATATCCCGCTTTGAATGTTTCTCATCGTATCTGCTGTAATCTTGCAAACAATCCATCAAGTGGTTCTCGAGATATCATGTCCATCGACTTTGAAAACAGTGTTTCGAGAAAAACTCGTTTAAAGTTTGAAGTATGATGCTGCTAGCGTTTGCCGGGCCGACTATTAGAAACTGTAGCTCATTCAATTTTGGGAATATTTCGATAAAATTTTCAGAGAATATAGGTAATAGGTGATACTATTGAATAATCATATTTTTGGCAAATGATATTTTTTTGTAGCCCGTTAAAGAAATGTAGGATGTATAGAAATCTTATTGAAAGTTTACCATGGCGATTTAAATGGGATGTATTTTGCTCCGTTTGTGCTAAGCCTGTGGGCACAGTATGGAGTCGATTCGATAACCCGTCGCAAAATTATATCACTAGTTTGCAGTCGTTTTGGGTGTCCTCTGAAGGTACGTATCTTTACTCCCAGATACAATGAGGAAAATCACCGCGAAAAAATGCTACGGAAATTTTAAGCTTTTTTTCTGTGGGTAATTTATCAACAAACGATACTTTTGGGAAATTTTCCAATTGTTCTCTACAAAATTGTGCCATAATTAAGGGACCATCACAGTGTAACGGGTCGAAAAATAGCTCATTTCCGCGATTTTTTTTTTCGATGGTTAAAATACGCTAATCAGTCTGATCTTTTAAATGTCAAATCAAATCACTCATGGAGAACAGAAAATGATTTTTTATACGTTTATTTTTATTTTTTTGCATTTTTTTAAAGGTTGAAAACATCTTCGAAAAGAAAGGAGTGCTCACGGTGCATTTGGTTGTGGCCGTAAATATTATCTGAAACAAAATTCGCAAAAAGATGATTAACCAATATGAAAGCCGCTATCTTGCTATGGAGGATTTTAAAAATCAAAATTAACAAAATGGCGGCGGTTTGAAAAAATAGTCTCGAATAGAGCCCATTTTTTCGACAGTTTTTCGTTAAAAAAATATGAATATTGAAAGAAAAAGCTTCCATAGCAAGATAAATAATGGCGTGAAGAATGTTGTGTCAAAATTTGAGACGGACA
This sequence comes from Ophion obscuratus, assembly GCA_964007375.1. NCBI lineage: Eukaryota > Metazoa > Arthropoda > Insecta > Hymenoptera > Ichneumonidae > Ophion > Ophion obscuratus. Next base: position 27,163,743 of record OZ023319.1, read on the forward strand.
TTTTGAAAACTCTTCTTTTGAGAGTGTAAACCTTTTTGAAAAACGACATTTCGAGAAAAACGCGTTTAAAGTGTCGAGTGCGGAATTTTCACATAAATTGTCTCCTTACGATCAATCGGTGATGCATCAAGTGTTTTTTAGAATCCTCATTGGAAATGCACAGCCCAAATTTGCCCGCTAAGATTTTCGGTAATGAAGAAAACGAAGAAATTAAAAAAAATTATAGGAAATTTTCGTTGCATTGAAACGATGCAAACTTCAAATCGTTCATCAATTCACGACGGTGTAACGCGTTGAATACCGAATTTCGTTCAACAGGGAATCATCGTGACGAAAGTGAATCCGGACGGACCCGCCCAAGGAACTTTACGTCCCGGTGACAAAATACTCGAGGTCGACGGAATAGATTTTACGAAATCCGATCACAACAACGCCGTAGCTGTTTTACGATCTACCGGAGCCGTCGTGTCTATGCTGATCAGCAGGCATCAATGAAACCGCCTCCCCGTGGACCACCCAAGAATACGAATTTTCAATTGCTTCTTTCAATTCTCACTCGAGCAAGAAACGTTCGAAAGAAGAACTTTAGAGAGAAATCCTCGACAAACTCATGCTGAAAAGTAATTTGTGTCTCCAACGCAACTCTAAGCTTCTAAAATGACTAAGAAAAATTCGTAATTCCTAAAATACCTCCACCAACCTGTCATCGAGCGTTCTACATTTAAAAAAAAAGGCATCTCGCGCGTCAATGCACAAATACATCTTCTCCTCGCCTAGACTGAATAGAATTAAATTTTTCGTTAGTTCGTTTAACGGCAGCTGACCCGAAACAAAATATTTAACGTCCATCGAGTCACGATCGCAAGTTTGTTTCGAGAAAGTTTTTCCATCCGACTCGTTGGACTCAAAAAAGTCGCGTCGGGTTGAAATTCCGAACTTTGAATGCTCCGACGGTTTAAAATTCCCAAATTTAATGTTCCGAAACGACAAATTTCGCTAACATGCCAATCGAATTTAAAAATTGACGCAAAGTCAATAACGAAAAATTCTTAAAATCGATTTATTGAAAATGTTGATACTTTTAAAACTTCCCTAGCCGAATTATTTTTACGGTGTTCAGATTTTTCGGAGTTTTGGTCTTTCGTGTGAAATTCGGGTGTACCGAAAAGTGGAAACCGAATTTTCATCCCAAATTTGGCATACACCTTCCTATTAATCTTTTAAGAGATCCCTGAAAAGGATTTTTGGCGACTAGCAGTAGTTTTCGAGATATTTAATTTTTTAGTTTTTGAGTCCGGTTCCGAAAAGCCCCGCCCTCTGATCAAATCGAAATTTTGCACAGATCTTCCTTTTAATGTTCTTGGAGAACCTCTAAAAATATTTTTGGCGATTGGCAATACTTTTCGAGATATGAAATTTTTAAGTTCATTGTTGATCGAATCCCCCAACTCCTCCGGCTTCGTTGCTGCCTAGCGAACAGGGCTCGCCCGTACGTGATGGCTTTTTTGGCGTTGTTCGGATTCGTTTTGGGTTTTTTGTGTCTGTTTTGATTTATTTTGGTCTGTTTGGGTCAGAGTTGGGCGTAATTCTATATATATAAATATGAATACGAATTTATTCACATCGTGATTTTCATGTGAATATAAATACAAATTTATTCTTACTTCACTTCTTGCAAATACGAATACAAATACAATTGTATTCACAAGTATTCTGAACATACAAATAAATTCACAGAAAAAATTGTGAATATTCACAAAAAATGTGAACATTTACAAGAAATCCTGTCAATTGAAAATAAATTCACATTCAAATCTGTGAATGCAAATGTATTCACAAAAAATTGTAAATACAAAAAAAAATCACAATATAAGTTGTTCATTTTGTTCGTATTTAAGACAAATTAAAATAAAATTACAAGGATTAAATTAAAATTTACACCAAAAGTGAGTTCTTACGTAGTTTCAGAGAAAACATTGCGTCGAGGCAGAGAAATTTTTGCAAAAAAAGTTGTTACACTCAAATATTACATTATAAATATGAAAAAAAATCACAAAATGAGTTGTGAATTTCCTCAAGTTGGCGAAAATTAAAATCGAATTCACGACAATTATATTAAAATTTACACCACAAGTGAGTTCTTACGTACTTTGAGAGAAAACATTGCGTCGAGCAAAAACATTGTGTTGAGTTCAACACAATGTTTTCTCCCAAAATGCGTAAAAACTCACTTGCGGTGTAAACTTTAATACAATTGTCGTGAATTCGATGTTTATTTTCGCCAACTTGAGGAAATTCACAACTCATTTTGTGATTTTTTTCATATTTATAATGTAATACGTGAAACTCACAACTTTTTTTGGAAAAAGTTCTTTGCCTCGACGCAATGTTTTCTCTCAAAATACGTAAGAACTCACTTTTGGTGTAAATTTTAATCTAATCATTGTGAATTTTATTGTAATTTGTCTTAAATACGAAAAAATTCTCAACTTATTTTGTGAATTTTTTTGTAATTACAATTTTTTGTGAATACATTTGCATTCACAGATTTTGATGTGATTTTTTTTAATTCGCAGGATTTTTTGTAAACATTCACATTTTTTGTGAATGTACACATATTTTTCTGTGAATTTATTCGTATGTTCAGAATATTTGTGAATACAATTGTATTTGTATACATGCATGTGAATGCAATAAGTGAAGTATGAATAAATTTGTATTTATATTCACATGAAAATCGCGATTTGAAAAAATTCGTATTTGTATTTATAAATAGAATTACGCCCAATTCTGATTTGCCTTTGTTTGGGTTTGTTTGGTATATCAGGAGCGAGGTGAAAGAAAATACCTTTTAAAAATCGATGTCTCATAAACTTTGGTAGCCCGCCAAAAAACCTTTCGAGGAATCTCTTAAAATTTTGAAGGAAGGTGCACGCCAAATTTCCGATAAAAATTCGATGTACGCTTTTCGGAAGTATATCCTACAATTATTTCGATGCTTCGATTTTTCGGGGTAGCATTCTATCGGAGTTTCCAGCGTTTCGATCATTCTAAGTTCGGAATTTCAGCCCGGCCCGAAAAAAGTGCAGGAACAGTTTGATCCGCACGATTTCCATTATTTCTTGTTAGTATAACGTATACGAGCTTCGACAAAATTCGTTTTTAAGTTTTCGATTGTTTCGAGAAAACCGTTTTTATAGACGTGAATGAGGGATACGGGAAGAATTGTTGTCTAATAGAGAAATTGTTTGTTTTCATCGATAGATTTATTGTTTTTCTCATTGAAATTTAAACATCACAATGTGTACGCACACGTGTCCTCTTCCTAAGCACAATCGTGTTTCACGAAAAAAAAAGAAGAGCATTAACTGTGGCGTAAATCTGGTTTGCTCTATTTCATCGTACTGACAATGTGCCAGAACAAATATTTATTAACAATATACATACATATATATACACACACACACATATATTATACATAAATTATACACAAGAATTTATATGATATAATTATTCGGATTAAGACGTAGTAAAGAAAGGAAAGATATTCTTCTATGTGCCGTACTTTTACCGAATATAATGTTATATACGTATCGCACTGTTATCAAAGGTATAGGATACTCTATGACTGGTTACGATAATTTATAGTCTCGTCAACGGATGTTATGGCTTCATGATCTTTCTTTGCTCAATAGTGTTTTTTTCTTTCGTTTCTTCAGTTTTATTCATTTTTTTCACCGTTTTTTTTTTTTTTTAGTATTTGTTACGTCACGTGATTTTTATAGAGTCTCGGGGTGTCGAAGAAAGCCCGTACGATTCTTCCGTGAAATGAGAATATTGAGTTTTGTTGCGAAAAAAATGGGTCAGTGGTTGATGATTGAAATGGGAATGAGTAGATGAGACGCTGGCAAACGTCACTTTGGCAACTTTCAAACAAATTAGTTTTAGGATAGGAATAAAGTTTTACGGAAGAGGGAAAAAAAAGGATTTTTTAGGACACTCCGATACAAGTACGAATGAATAATCGATTTTTATTTAAGGGAGACTTTGTCCTTGGAGTGCCATATTTCAGGTGTTTACATTTTATTTTTTTTTAAAGGAAACGAGTAAAGCTTTTTGAGTGCGGTTTTTTTCTTGCTTTTATTCATAATATACAGAACGTTACAAAATTTTTTTTTTTTTGAAAAAAAAACCAAAATGGCGGCCGTTGCAGCTCCGCGAAAACAGGTCCTCAAATCGCGCGAGGTAAACGGCTGACATCACTGCCCCCTCTTTGTTGATTTGAAACACAAATTCAAAGCATATTATCAATCTGTGACCCTTTGGTCATGGAATGACGGATGGGTTTTTCGTTTAGTACAAATTTCGGAAAATGGCGGCAATTTAAAAAAAATCGAATTTTCGCGTTTTTGTTTCGCATAAAAAGATAAATAATAAATGAAAAAATGTATCTATCGAAAAAACGATCCGTCATTCCGTGAAGACATATTTTCTGAGTATGCTCTCCAAATTTCAGGTCGATATGTTAATTACAGCGGTCAGGAGAATGTCAGCCATTTTTGAAAACGTGTTTTCGAGAAAAAACGCGTTTAAAGTTTTGTAATGTGTTTACACAAATGTGTTTATAATTACCGCTAATCGGCAATGCCTGGTCCATAGAGGCATCCCTCCTCTTCTTCTAGCTGCTCATGTTGAGCCGCTAACATCTCCTGCTAAATTTCAAGGACAAAGTCTCCGTTAGCTTGCCATTGGAACACAGCATTTTGTTTTTGTATTTATTTTAATTATTTACGAGTTCGCACGTCTGTCGCTCTCTCTCTCTTTCTCTCCGAGCTTTCGGAGTTTATCGCATTTAAGGGGTTAGGCTACTGTGGAGACCCGAAAATGAGGGTTATTTAAAAAAATCAATTTTGAAGGAATAAGTTGGATAATTGAAAAATCGTTTCGAAATTTCGTTGGGTGTATATTAACAAAGTTTTGTACTCAATTTTAGTTTAGTTTAGAAAAATATTAATACTTGATTTTGGCCACCCCGTTGATTCGAAAAAAACGAGTTTTTTTTCTCGTAAAATGGATAATATTGGCCGAGAATTTTTTTTTGTTATCGTGTTTCAATCATCAAAAAATGGGTCGAGCGTTTTCTTCCGATTTCTCGAAGAAAAATGACATTGTTAATAACTAATAGAAAAAAAATGTTAATGAGAAAAATGCCCGTCAAGACTAAACTACTATTACACTGAATGAGTGTACCAAATTTCGAGTCAATCCGTTCATTAGAAGTCGGGAAATCGCGTACACCGTTTTGAAACAGTTACGAGAAAAACGCGTGTGAAGTTTTGCTAGCAGTTATATCGTTGCAATCATAAGTTTACGTTCGATTTGCGATTCCTGCACCTTGTTGGGCCTTCAATTTGAGTTGCATCAAAAGACTATTGATTTTTTTGTATTTCCACAGTAGCCTAACCCCTTGAAGAGCGTCGTTTGGAGTTATTTTCTCAGAGAAATATAGAGGGTGGCATTAATTTGAGCTCTATTTTTCCCCCTTTTTATCACCATCGAATTATCTTCTTTAAAGAAAAAAAAATTCTCGCCGAAGCTGCGAGCGACGAAAAATATTTGGCGGTCGCTCGAGTCTTCCAAAAATTCAAGTTTTCATTAAAAAAATCGTTTCTTTTTTCGTCCACTTCTCAACTATGAATTTTACGCTTTATAGTTTTTATATTAACCTCGCTAAAACTCTAGACGGCCAATGAATATTTAATGGTCACTCAAGGTTTTCGAAATTTACAATTTCCGCCAAAAAATAAATCTCGCATGCACTGTAATTCCTCGTAGCATGAAAACAAAATAAACAGCGAGGTCTTACATTTTCCGAATAATTTGTTAACAAACACCAATAAAACGACCTGTGATTTCGTTTACGGACAAGAGCTGTAAAGAATTATTTTATCAGAACAAAGATTATAATTCTTGGGTTAGAGGTGTGAGGTAAATTTGAAAAATCTGTTTCTCAAAAAAAGGATTAATTGTTTTGAAATTTTGACAGAGCGTCAAATTTATGAGTGAGAAGAGTAAAAAAAAATTGGCGAAAATCGAACATTTCGAAGTTCTTCAGCGACCAATAAATATTCATTGGCCGGCTAGAGCTTTCGCGAGGTTAATTAAAAAGTTACAAAGCGTTTATTAAAATATAATAAAATATAATAAAATATAATAAATAATAATAATAAATAAAAAATAAAATAAAATAATGAATTCGTGAGTGAGATGTGGACCAAAAGAAAAATGATTTTTTAATAAAAATTTGAATTTTTGGGAGGCTTGAGCGACCTCTAAATATTTTTTGACCGCTCGCAGCTTTCGCGACAATTTTTTTTTCTCTACAGAACATAATTTGATGGCGAGATGAAGGAAAAAAAATAGACCTCAAATTTGTGCCGCTCTAAGACGCGTTAGAACGACTTTGCACAAGTGTTGTATAAAAACAAACTGCCATTCAAATGAAAAGTGTATTTATGTACCAGTTCGTCTTAATCGCACACGTGATTCAATTTCGACGCCTCTTTTCTATCCATTTATTCGTTCTCGCGTCAATGGGCTATCTCTATGATCGCCGTGTGAGTAATATGCGCACTATCGATAAGCACACCGTACCAATGTATTCGGAGCTCGAGATGTTCTTCCTCGTTCGAAAACGCGAACTGCCCTCCCTCAATGACCGCATAGCATTCTCTATTACGGCAGTACCTTCAATGTCACTCGCGAGCGACCCGAATCTCCGAAAAAAAAAAAACATTCATCGCCGAATCGCCGAAAAATCACTCGACTTATACGCATATGTGCGTATAAGTCGGGTAATTTTTTTTTCACCGTCATCGTTATCGCTCGATATCTTTGTTACGAAAATTTGTCGTGCCTGCAATGACTCAACTTTGTTGTCCGTTATTCTTTAATGCTCGGATTCAAGGATGGGCCACACATTTTCCATCTTGCCGAGAACAAATAATTATTGACACATTGAAGGGGTATAGGTGGAAAAAAGATTTAAAAAAAAAATAATAATTTGCCCCATTCGTGTCTTGAATCGATACCTGTGAATAGATTTCTTACGCTTCCTTCCGGAATACGAATATTTCTTTAAACGCACGCACACTCGAATGCAGTTGGACTATGACGATATTTATGACGATTCGAGTGTTGCGATTTGGCATGTACGATACGATGTATCGATGCAAATTGTAGGTTCCTAATTCTCATTTTTTTTGGGTCCCAGGACGTGAAAAAAGAACAACAAAAAATAGCAAATTCTGTGTAACTCCAATGGATGTTCGTGTATTTATTTTTACGGTGTCGTTATGCGCAGAAAATTACGGGAGGCCGTTGAAAATACGTAACGGCGCTGATTTTTCGCAGTCATTTACGAGAATCGAGGGAGAAATGTGTATTTTTTTTTTTTCATGTTCTTTCTCACGAGAACTTCACTCACTAGCACGTAAAGATCGTCGTGCGAGAGAGCTTCGAGTGATAAATAAAGAGAAAACAAACACGTGAGTGGGAAAAACAAAAAAATAATATATATATATATATGTAATCGTCGTTATAGGATTACGGAGAGAAAAAGAGGCGAAGAAGCAAGTTTTGTCACTCATCCCGAAAACAAAAGATACACTGGAGTGTCCCGAGTAGTTTTAAGAATTCAAAAGAGAAAATGAACACAGTAAGATATAGGAATCGATGAAGCAATACGATAACTGGATAACAATTAATTTTTTTCCGTGATTCAAACGATATGTGAATCACGAACGGATCTCGTTGTGTCTTATAAAAATTAAAATAAACAATAATGCCGAAAGAAAAATAAAAGAAAAGATGAAGAATAATCAGCAACATTGCTGTTACTATAAATTCATCGGTTTCTATTTTTCACTATGGATATATATATATATGTATATGGAACAAAAATTACACACACGCATATAGGGTAATTCACTAGAAGTTTGTCATCCGAAAACACTTATAAATATTGATTTTAAACGAAAAATGCGGAGACAGAATTTGAATGGTTTGTCAATGTTTTTGTGCTAGCTTTAGATTTTTTTTTCGAGTAGAGGTATCAACCTGATTTTGAAAGGGGCCGTCCATAAATTACGTCATATTAAAATTTGGGGGTTTTGGTCGTTGGATGACGGTGACGATAATTGGATTAGGACGATTTGGGGGGGGGGGGGGGGGGTACAAAATCAGGAAAAATCGATTATGTAATATATGGACGGTCCCAAGTTAGCTCTTTTTTTTAAAGGGAAACCCCTTTTTCCCGGCCACAAATGTAGAGCATAAAAGACAAAGCTTATGACCTACAATTTCATGACCTTGAGATGATCCTGAAATACCAAACGTTTTGCAATCAAAGCAATTGGTTAAAAAAAAAAAACAAAAATCAATTACCTGAAAGAACAAAACAACAAAAATCAATTACCTGAAAAAACAAAATAACAAAAATCAATTACCTAAAACATGACCTTCGGATGACCTTGAAATGCCAAATATTTTCTAATAGAAGGAAAATTTGCAATTGAAGTAAGGCAAATTTGCAATTAAGGGGAGATATACACCTAGGAGCCGGAAAAAGGTCATTTTTGTGCATTTTTTCAAGGAAAACTATTTGAAATTTCGGATTGGAGTTTTAATTATCTAAAAGTATATACATTCAAAAATATGTTTAATTTGATTTATTTAGAAATATCGAAAATATACAAGGATATTGTATGATCCTTGGAGCATCGTAAAAAAATTTGCGTACACTGGCGTTTCTACAAAAATCATCTGAAAAAAAAAAAACCAAAAAGATTATTAATATAGATACTATAATCTAGTACTTGTCATAGTCGATTTTGAAAATATCGATTTATGACAAAATGGCGGACGTTTGAACATAAATAGTGATTTTTGGGCCAAAAATTAGTCATTATTTTGCCTATAAAACAAAAACTAAGTAACGGAAAAAAAAATCCTATGACAAGTACTAGATAATGGTGTATAGAATAAACACAAAAACCCTCAAGGCAATCGGTTCATTGGTTTTCGCGAAATTTTGGGTACCGATTTGGAAAACGTGATTTTGAGAAAAGCGCGTTTGAAAATTTGGGAATGAACAAATCATGAAATTCGTCAACTTACATGGAATCATCGATACCAGGCCCCTAGTGTAGGTCTTCTACGGTCGACGGAATCTTCATAGCTTCTAAATCCTCGACCTCGACCATCTAGGTGTATATCTCCCCTTAAAGCAATCGGTTAAAAACAAAATCAATTATCTACAATAACGTGACCTTGTAATACCCAAAAAAAATTGCAACACGGCAGTCAAAGGCAGGACGAGCAACAAAAGCGGTGGTTTCAGACGCAAATGATGTTTTTATTGCATGACATGTACGAAAATTCGCGATTATTGAATACATTTTTGAACATGTGCAATAAAAACGTCATTTGCGTCTGCAACCACTGATTAGTTTGCTAGCCTTGCCTTCTATTACCGTTATGCAAATTTTGTTGTACTTCAAGGTCATCCGAAGGTCATTGGTTTAGTTTTTTATACGATTGCTGTAATTGAAAATTAGCCTTGCCTAATTGCAGATTCTCGTATATTTCAAGGTCATCCCAAGGTCACATTGTAGGTAATTGATTTTGTTTTTCAGTTAATTGCTCTAATTACAAACTTTTGATATATCAAGGTCGTCCCAAGGTCATGATATTGTAGCTCATTGGTTTTATTTTTTTCATTCTCTACATTTGTGGTCAACGAAAAAAGGGGTTTCCCTTCAAAAACGAGTAGATGACCTTGGAGTCGGGTTGAACATGAATCTAAGGCTACCAAAATGTAGACATTGACAAATCATTCAGTTTGTAGGTCTTTCGAGTGACCAACTCCTAGTGAATTGCCCTGTATATTCATGAGATTCAATTTAGAGCCCTAGTCATGTGGAAAAGATTTTTTGCGTTAGTGAGAATGATCTTAAACGCTTTATCAAGGTTCGACTCTTTTGTGTAAACGTATAAGAGTACATATATAGATACAGAGTGGCGCATTTACAGCGACCAAAGCCCCTTCCTTTTCTCGAAACGAATCGAGATATCGAAAAATGTTTCAAAGTGAGGTCGCAGGCTTTTGGGGGTAACAGAAGGTCGACTGTCGTTTTTGGCTCATTGTGTACTAGTACTTCTAGACTCAAAACTTTTCTCAAAATTGAGCTCCTTCGATGTATGCCGAAAAACGGAACAATTTCATTTGAAAAACTGAAGTTGACTTCTGATTGACTTCAACGCCTGCACTTGTAAGGAACATCACTTAAGTGTCCGCCTTCGATTTTGTTATAGCTCATTTATGTCGTGAAGCTTTAAAAACTATTGGACACATTTTTGTTCGGTGGAAAAACGGTTTCAAGGGGGTAAACCACCCCTCAATGAAAGGCGTTGCGCCATTGGATTATTTTTTTTTCCATATTTCTATAGTAGATTTTTCATCGCTTTTCGTTAGAATTTTGTTTTTTGTTTTATTCGGATCGATGGACTGTTGGTGGGCGAAACTGCAAATCATCCCTTTACACGCCCTTCTTTGAGGGTTGGTTTCCAACCTTAAAAAGGGTTTTTCCGCCGATAAAAGAAATACGTGTCTTTTCATTGCTTTACCACATATGTGAGTTACAATAAAATCGAAGGCAGGTTCTTAGGTCATGTTTCTGATTGGGGTAGAATATCCATAAGTGCCAATATCCATAAGTAAATATCCATAAGTGAGTATAGAGTAGAAATAAGTGCCAGAAATGGCGGGAGGTAGAGGAAAAGTGAATATAGAGGGAACTCAAACAAACCCAAACAAACTCACTTATCTTTACCTCCCGCCATTTCTGGTACTCATTTCTACTCTATACTCACTTATGGATATTCATACTTATGGATATTCGAATTATGGATATTCGAATTATGGATATTCGACTTATGTATATTCGACTTATGGATATTCGTATTTATGGATATTCGACGACATTGGATGTTCCTTGTTACGGAGAAATTCAATGGCAGTGCCTTCTATCCCGTTCGGAATCCAAAAACTTTCGGCTGAAAAACTTTCCTCGTATCTCGCTTCGTCCCCGAAAAAAACGCCCGGGTCGCTATAAAGGCATCAGCCTATATACAGGGTGTCCCAGAACTGAATGCGAATTCAATTCCCTGAAATGGGAGGTTGGGGATGAAATTCTGAGTCGATTGATATAAGCATGTGTGGGTCTCGGATCAGCCCCTGAATTAATATTAATTTTTAAAGTCGGGCCAATCAGGTGCGCCCGATACGCCGGCTTAGCGGACGCACCTGATTGGCTCGACTTTGAAAATTAATAATAATTCAGAGCTTGATCTGAGACCCACACATGCTTATATCAATCGACTCAAAATTTCACCCCCAACCCCCCCATATCAGGGAACGCGTCCAGTTCTGGGACACCCTGTATATTGATATTCATTTCGTATCTTCTGATTCAGGGGCAATCGGCGCCCGTCCGTAGGGACGAGACTTTTTTTCGAGAAGGATCGCGATCGTTGACGATACTGTCCCAGTCACGTGCAAAAACGCTGATACCAGCGCATACAAAAATGCAGTTCTATTTTTCCAAAGTTGTATCGTTTAAAAAAACAATACTTTTTCTACAAATATCGTCTTTTCAAGGAGGCTAGGCATTTTCAACGCGTTTTGTTTTGGCCAAGATGAGATCGAGGGCGCATTGCCCCCTTAATCAATTACCGCGAAAATGTGAGACGTTATGCATACGTATATCTTTTTCTTCCTCGTTACAAATATCATTTTAATCAACGTGTAATTCACACAAGTCAAGATACTATTGTTAAATTGACCTTTGATGTTACGATCGTGCCCAGTTGAGACTCGTAATAAGAACAAATTGAGACAAAATATATAATAATAATAATAACGAGCGAATTGAGGTGGAGATATTTCAAAGTTTCAAAATGTTTCGGTGATACGCAACCGGAAGAGTGAGAACGCAAGTCAAACTGCGGACTAGGTTGTAAATAAATGAATAATTATCCAAGGACCATGTATATGAAAAAAAAGAGAATGGAAAGAACAAAAAAAAAAAATAATCGTACGTCGTTTCTACTTCTCCTACTCCGACTAAACAGACTGACTATATACGTTTTTCGATAATTTGTAATATCTGAATAATAATAATAATACCATAGCGTTCAGTGGACAAACCAAGCGCAAAACGTGTCGATTACAAATGAAGGGAAAAAAAAACAAACTATAAATCCACGAGAAAAAAAAACAATACCCACGTGTGAAATTTGTGAAAAGAATAAATACAAATGGATATAAGTGTAAATAAATGAGCAGGAGAAAGAGTATATTGCTTTTTTTTGCATCCATTGCACAAACTTTCGTTTATAAACATTTATTTTTCATCGTTCGTTGAAAAATGGACTGAGCGGATGACTCGTTGAGTTCAATGGTGCTTTTTTCCATCCTCAGAGCATCAAATGGGACGGATTTTCCACAAAGTATTTCCAACGATTCGAGAACTTGGCCATCGTGACTCCGTCGACGACACGATGATCCGCGGCCCAACTGACCGACAAAATATCCGCGGCAATTACCGTCCCCGTTTCATCGAATCTCGGCAATTTTTGGATTTTACCAATCGCACCGATCACCAGCTGAGGTGCAAGTATCACCGGCTTCGTGTAAGTACCACCGATCTGCGAATTTATTATTGGAATTCAATTTAACGATGCACTGGGGGGACTTCGTTGAATTAATTTCATTGAACTCGGAATTTAAGGACTTGCGCCTAGTCGGAGTTTTTGAAAATATTGATTTTTTCCCAACGGTATGTCAAGGTATGACGTTTCAAAAATATTCGCTGAAAATGTTAAGTCGATGCGTTCAAAAGTGAGGGAGCGTTAAAATTACTTTTTTCAAAATGGGTGATCACGATATCTCATAAATCACTGCACCGATGAACTTCAACATTTTACAAGCTCCTTTTACATATTCAAAAAGCAGTGCTTGAAGGATGGAATTTTTTCGTCGGTGCATAGTTGTTTTTTTATCAACGGAAATAGAGCGTTTTTTTCATCGAAAATCGATCATTTCGAAGATCGATCGAAGATCAATATTTTATTGAATCCTTCATTCAAGCACTAGATAATTTCATGCAGAAACATGCGTTTGATTTTCTTAAATTTAGGATGATTGTGTTTCCTAGCAGCAGTGTGTCACGGCAACGGACATTTTACAAACAGCGGTCCGCATAAACCATTGTATCTACTACATTTACAAATATTTTTGTATGGTGTAAAAATTTCAACCTGCACACGTTTTGCCGACAAAATTCACGAAAATTCCTCTGTTCTCTGGCCACGAGCGATTTTTTAAAAATAAACCTCAAAAAATGCATGCGACGTACAAATTTATTCTGCAGATGCTAATTTTTTATAAAATATATAATTAAAGGGCAAAAGTATGCATTTTCGTATTTCTATTACGTGCATAAGAAAACACTTTTGTGTTACTACCAGCTTGAAAAAGAAACATTACCGACGACTATTATGAAAAACCTGCGTCAGTGAATGTTTTATACAACGGAGTATGAAATGTTGAGTCATTAATAATTATGCCTATTTATATCACGAGATTATTTATTATTACCATTAATAAATATTAAGCGTTGCCGAAATACGGCAACTTCGCGAACTTTGGAGTTGGCAGCAATGCTCTTTCTTCGCCAGTTAAGATTCTTAATCTTTTATCCAACCTTGATGGCTCAATATTGATTATATATGGTTTACGATGGGCAAAATGGGTTTTTTCTCAATGTTTATGAAAGTTTAGTTTTCGTTAATTCCTCGTTAGAAATGGTTTATCTTGGTTCTAAATAGCTGAAAAAATGTCTACACCCGCACAATTGCCCATTTAAGCGCACGTAAAATTACATACATTGAATTATTTTTTATCTCTGGTGTTTTGTGGTGACAACATTGCAGAAAATTCATGAAGACTCTTAAAGATATAGTCTAGACAATAATATATATTAGCATTGAAAATGCTTTTAAAACTGCCTATGTTTGTTGAGGTAGGCTGGGTATAGGGGTCTGAATTAGCTGGATGTCACGCGAAAGTAACGCTACCCCCACTGCGTTGCAGTAGAGTGGGGGTAGCGTTGGGGTAGCGAGTGGGGGTAGCGTAGCCCACTGCGACTTGCTGAATGACCGTGATTGGATGAAAAATGCTCTCTCTCCACGCAATTCTAATCTTGTTATTGATTTAAAAATTATATTACAAAAAATTACTTAACCATTTTTATAAAAACAAACCCAAATAAACCCAAAACAAATCCAAACAAACCCAATTACATACCTCAATGTATCAATATTCTTTGAAAAAAAGATAAAAACAAACTCATATTATTTACATGTACCTGTTTTTTTTATTACTCAAAAAGTCTCATTTCATTTTCAATGCCACGAAATAGTTGCATTTTGTGTAATATCTGTTGATTTTGTAAATTTTGTTTTTAAATCTCGAATTGTTGCCAACGCTGGAACCTCCTTAATTCGATCAATTAACCAACGGCTATTTTGGTAAAACATGTGGGATAAAAGTGAAAGGGATCATAAAAGTCCGGACCGTCTTACGAGGAAACATTGAGAACCAAAAAGAAATTTGTTTTGAATAAATCCCAAACTTACAACTCCGATGTTCGATAATGAAAACGTTCCTCCTGTTATATCGTTCAGCGGAAGAGAAGACTTTTTCCCGAGTTCTTGAAGTCTGTTTAAATCCTTGGCGATTTCAGCGATACTGAGATTCTGAACGTTTTTTATATTCGGGACGACCAGACCCTCCGGCGTGTTCATAGCGAGACTGATATTGTGTGCCTTGATGATTTTTAGGGTCTGCGCATTTTCGTCGACCCAAGCGTTCAGTTGCGGAAATTCGTGCAATGCTCTTGATGCCGCCTTGATGAAGAACGGCATAAATGATAATGAGATTCCCTGCTCCTTTAAATAATCCTTCACTTCACTTCTGTAAATCATGAGTTTCGTTACGTCGATCTCGTCGCTGTAGACGAAATGAGGTATGCTCTGAAAAATGGAACATCATATTAATCAATATCAATTGCATGATCAATTGGATGACGTTGGTCTGCTTTTTTCGAACTCTTTTATCATTTACAACATTATTATTGTTATCTTCACCATTATTGTTATAAGCATTGCGTTATTATTATTCTTATCGTTATTATTATTAGCTGAGGATGAAAAAAAAACGAAATTGTGCTTTATACAAAAGCAATTGTCCTGCCCTATACCATCAAAGATCAAGAATTGTATTTTTTCATTGCTGATAGTCCTACATTGTGTCTTTGACGGGCTACATTTACCTAGGTGGTCAAAAAATGCATTTTCCAAAAATATTTTTATTCGATAGTATCACCTTTTAGCTATATTTCATGAAAATTTCATTGAAATATTTCTAAAAATGAACAAGCTACAGCTTGATGAGAACCACTTCATGGATTGTTTGCAAATTTACAGGAAATACGATGAGAAACATGTAAAGAGCGTTGACGGTCTCACTTTTTTAAAATCCCTCTTTATTTTTTAATAGTTACGTAAAAATGACGACTTTTTTCATAGATTTTGTACGCTCGAGTTTTAATTCGCCGCCACGTTGTTAAAAAAACGATTTTGAAAATCGACGGTCATCGACGATTCGTATTAATTGTTAACTTGAATGACTTGTTCGGTTTTTAGATTCGAATGGACCGTTTGAGCTGGAATGTCCACCGCCAAACATGGCGAAAAAATTTCATCATCTGCTGGTGGCCATGTTATTGTTTTTTTTCCGGCATTTTTTGTTTGTTTTTTTAAAGGCTATCAATAAACGTACCTTTGTGTTAAAAAAATACGGTTCTTTTTCACCAACTGTTTCACAGATTTTTTTTCTCGGCATTCGGCAATTTTTTTCGGTCATAATTAAAAATAAACGTTTAAAAATTTGTTTTCTGTTCTTCATGAATGCTTCGATTTTACATTAAAAAAACGGGGCCGCGTTGAAATTCCGAACTTTGAATGCTCCGATGGTTTAAAATTCCGAATTTTAATGTTCTGAAATTCAAGATGGGGCCGGGTTGAAATTTCGAACTTTGAATGATCAGAACGCTTAAAACTCCGAAAGAATTTTACACGAAAGGCCAAAACTCCGACAATCTGAACACCGTCAAAATAATTCGGCTATGGAAGTTTTAAAAGTTTCAAAATTTTCAACAAATCGACGAATTATTTCAAGAAGTTTTTTTGATTAAGAAGTTATTGTACGGCAATTTTGAAATTTGTCTAGACAATGTTATACGTTTTACATCATTTACAGTCAACTGTGTAGATTTTTGCTGGCATGATCTTAACGGGGCCGGGTTGAAATTTCGAACTTTGAATGCTCCGACGGTTTAAAATAATTCAAACGTATAACATTATCGAGACAAATTTCAAAAGCAACGTAAAATCACTTCTTAATAGTGAAAAAAAAATCTTGAAATAATTCGTCGATTTATTGACAGTTTTGAAACTTTTAAAACTTCCATAGCAGAATTATTTTGACTGTGTTCAGATTGACGGAGTTTTGGTCTTTCGTGTAAAATTCTTTCGGAGTTTTGATCTTTCGACGTAGTATTCATTCGGAGTTTTGAGCGTTCAGATCATTCAAAGTTCGGAATTTCAACCTGGCCCCAAAAAATCAGACTTATTAGCGTACTTCAACAATCTTCAGGAAAACTTCAGGAAAACAATCGCGAAAATCAATTCTTTTTTTACCCGTTACACTGTGATGATCCCTTAAGGTAATCCTATCGCTTCACACTAGTCATATCACTAATCATACTTGAGACTTGTACAATTTATATTTTTTCAATATGCAGCACAAAATAATTTGTTATAATTAAAATTTTCCATGTGTAAACTGTTCAATGAATGTTCACAATTAATTAGAAAAATAAAAAAATAGTTATTCCACCTATTCGCGCAGTATTCCTCGGTTTGATATTTGGCAACATTGGTTCTATCTCCGTCTCCTTTTACTCAACCAGGCGGATTTAGAAGTTATGAACATTCCGTCGACCGTAGAAGACCTACACTATGGGCCTGGTATCGATGATTCCATGTAAGTTGACAAATTTCATGATTTATTCATTCCCAAATTTTCAAACGCGTTTTTCTCAAAACCACGTTTTTCAAATCGGTACCCAAAATTTCGCGAAAACCAATGAACCGATTGCCTTGAGGTTTTTTGTGTTTATTCTATACACCATTATCTAGTACTTGTCATAGGACTTTTTTTCCGTTCCTTAGTTTTTGTTTTATAGGCAAAATAATAACGAATGTTTGCCCAAAAATCACTATTTATGTTCAAACGTCCGTCATTTTGTCATAAATCGATATTTCCAAAATCGGCTGTGACAAGTACTAGATTATAGTATCTAATTAAATAATCTTTTTGGTTTTTTTAAAAAGATTTTTGAAGAAACGCCAGTGGGTACCGTATACGCAGATTTTTTACGACGCTCCAAGGATCATACAATATCCTTGTATATTTTTTATATATTTAAATAAAGAAAATTAAATATATTTTTGAATGTATATACTTTTAGATAATTAAAACCCCAATCCGAAATTTCAAATAGTTTACCTTGAAAAAATTCACAAAAATGACCTTTTTTCCGGCTCCTAGGTGTATATCTCCCCTTAACCTCCATGCTTTTCAACGTCGATCTGTTAAACCAATGTCAAGTGCCGGAAATATAAAGCATTGTATTCGGGTCACGACTGGTAAAAAACGTGGAAAATTTTTGTCGACGAAATATGTCGGTTAAAAATGACATATGTGTAGAAATCCGAATGAGTGAGATGTGAGGTTAGGGCTACAGTCAGCTGTTGCCTTGCTGTCACGTTTCTTTATCGTAGCAAGTGGTAATAAGTTCAATACTGGAAGTTCAAATTAAACTTGATGTTACATAAAAATTAGGTCAACAAGCGTAATTTGTTCCGAGACCATTGGTTTACTACAAGTGTTAAGTATGTAAATTTGATTATTTTTAACGAATCTGACGGTTTCCCACTATTATATACACTTTCGTAGCAACCGGAAATTGGGTTTTTGCATGTCGTCTCGGAATTCCTTCACAAAAATACGCAATTTTAATATTTTTTCCTCTGTAATTAGGTCGATAACCGACCCTGAAATTTGACAGAGACGATTATTAATATATTTAATAAAGCACAACAAAATTATGAAAATCCTCAGTATTCCAAAATCCGTAAACAAAGTAAAAAATAAAATGTTAAATGCCCTCCAATTCTCTCTGCCCGAGGTACAGAAATCGCACAATCGTTTGCACGTTTCAGTACCTCATCGGCAATAACTTACGAGTGACTGAGTCATGGATTTCCACATGTGTTTCGCGTAGCCTTTGAGCGGAACAATTTCCTCCGTGTTTTTGTCGTGAACGCCAACCGAATTTTTCCGAGTTTCCTTTTCGATCGATTTCTCCGGTTGATCGACATTCTCCTTCAAAAACTCGAGCACGTCTTCCTTGAGCACGCGGCCGTTTTTTCCCGTCGCGGTGACGTCGCGAAGATCGATATTGGATTCCCAAGCGATTCGTCGTACCGCCGGGGTGGTGAGAATTTCTTTCGGCGATTTCGCCTCAGCGTTGATCGACGAGTCACGATGGGTGAGATGAACGTTGGGTGGTGCGGTCGCCGCTAAGTATTCGCCTGCTTCCGCTCTTATCTGATCGTCGGTCGTTACACCGGGAACGTCGTCGACGAGCTCGATATCGACCAACGGATCGCCGACCAGTGCCGTCTCGTCGATCTTGTAGTGGAGAGCCCTGACATGACCGTCGTAGCGGCTCGTTATCGTCACCGATGCCTTGTCACTTTGTACCTCGCATATCTGGTCGAATTGGGCGACCTTGTCACCCGGTGCGACGAACCTGAACAAACAACAGCGCGGCTGTGTAAGTTCTGCCTCATTCCGAATGAATTGTCGTTTGTTTTTATGGACTGCCAATGTGGTGCGAAAACGCGACGAAAGAGCTTCTTCGACCACGGTAAGTGCAAAGAAATTACAAATTTACACCGTGAAAAATGTATCGTGTTTTCAACCATATTTTAACTATATTTTATATTTCCGCGAGGAGACAATATTTTATGGCCATAGTTACTGCCAAAAGTATAGTACTGCTTATTGATATTTTAGCAGTTGCATGAATTATGCACATATGTTAAGGGGAGGGTAGGGGTTTCAGCGTGAATAAAAAACACTTTTTTGCAAATTTTTTTCATCTGTATGGATAGAGTAAATTTATTGAAACCTTTTGTACATTGTTAAGTGTCATTTCAAGAACATTCGGTGAAATTTGTACGCGAAAATATCCACAAACAAGCCGGTGCCGCATTTTTCTCGAAACCATTTTTTCAAAGTCCGTGTACACTGCCATTTGAAAACTACATGACCGATTTATTTCAAATTTGGTACACACTTTCTACATATTTTTTATTGGTTTTTTTCCTTAGGTACACGCTTTTCGCGTTTGTTACCTATTCTTCCCCACATTATGACCGTTCTTTCCTCTACTGTTTACTCCTTTTTTCTCCATCTTTCTCACTGTTCCCCCCCTCTTGCGGCCGCAGCCGACTTCCCCCTCCGTATTATATTCATCATGACATTTTCTGTCATGGGTATAGGGAAACTGCGGAAAACCTATACCAATACAGCCGGTCATCGAATTCGCCCCCCGGTTGTGGAACTAGTCTTATTTCGCCGCGAAATGCCGAAGAAAAACATTTCATAACCAAATGTACGCGACCGGGATTCGAACCCGGGACCTCCCGGTCCGCTGGTTTAGCGGCGAGCACGCTAACCACTAGACCATCGCACCGGTTACTGTCTACATACAAATTACCTTCTCCCAACGGTTAGTTTGAGTTTTTTTTACATTGAGGGGGTTTTCCACCCCCAAAATGGCGGAATTTTTCGTGAAAAATACCACTTTTCACTTTACATGACCAATAAAAATTTAGAAATGAAAAAAAAAAAATTATCAAAGATCATTGGGGGGAGGATTTGATGATACTTTGACTAAATTTTAATGGTACTTGATTTCAGATAATATCTAGCTGATTGTGAGATACAGTGAACACCGCAAGTCGTGTTTTTCCAAAGGCGTTCTTGGAAAAGCTTTGTCACCGGCTTGTTTGTGGATGTTTTCGCGTACAAATTTCACGGAATGTTCTTCAAATGACACTTAATAATGTACAAAAGGTTTCAATAAATTTACTCTATCCATATAGATGAAAAAAATTCGCAAAAAAGTGTTTTTTTTTCACATTGAAACCCTTACCCTCCCCTTAACCGCAATCGCCAATCTTACAAAGATACGTTTATCGTTCAATGCTATGTAATACAGTAGGTTTTCATAAGATGGATATTCCCTGACAGTACAATGAGAGAAAAGTCCATGGTATTTACAACAAATGCCCATGGTAAAAGAGGGGATAGTAAAATTCGTTATAGTTCCTTGACACCGCAATCATAATGTGGTTAAAACGACCATAAGCGAAAAGTATACCTAAACATGAGATTTGGGTGGCGTGTTTGACTATCTATTATCTCCGAAATGAGTATTCACTATTGCAAAAGGCTTGACAATATAGATATGGTTAAGAGGTTAGGCCACTCTAGAATTTTCGGAACATCGATTTTTCTTTTCATCAAGCACAAAAGAAATGCAAGCGCAGGACGATAATCTGAAAGGCCAATTGTATGGTGCAGGCATCGCAGATTAAAGGTATTGCAAAATTATTCATGATGTTCTACTACTCCAAACTTCAAACGCGTTTATCTCAAAACTGCATTTTTCAAGTTGGCCGGAAACATAACTCAGACGATTTTCAACCGATTCACTTGAAATGTTGAATATATCTTGAAAAATACATTGTCTATGGAAGTACGTAGGATTTTTTTCATTTTGCACAGTTCATTTGTTATTAAAAATTATCTGACGATTTTTTAGGCAAATTTTTCACTTTCCGCTTTAGCAGTGGGCCATTTGGCCAAAAATCAGTATATCGAAAAACTCCTACGTACTTCTATAGCAGTTATTATATATAATCGAAAAAAATCGTTGGCTCATTATAGTTCAATAATTACAGGAGCCGTTTGTCCGGCCGTAGACCCTGGAAAAGCGAAGACATCATCGCAAAAGCGCTGCACTGCCGCCATTTTGAAATTAATCGTTAAAAAAAAATGATTGTATACAGTCACTGATATGTATGATAAGCACCCTTTTTTGTAATCTCGATTTATTTTATAGTTTTTCTGAAAAACTTACCAAAAAGCCGTAGGCCTTAATTCAGTGCTATGACAAAATTGGCGTACAAATACTAATGTTGTATACTGTAATATAGGTTTTGTTCAGTCAAACTTTTACTATTCTTTTCCAGTTTGTACAATTCATATTGTTAACATTAACGTTTTTCGAGTATAATTTATTAGAAGACCCTATGAAATGTGACTATTCGAAGAAAAATTATAGTAGTAGTAGTAGTAGTATTCATTATTTCAGGTATACCCCTTCGGAGTGTTTATACATAGAAGGCTATGTACAGACTCGTTCCTCCTTACAAACATTTTCTTATTTCTAACTTATATCCTATTGCCGTTTTGCCTTTCGTTTCGTCTCGCATTCGCTGCCTTGTTTACCATTTTCCCAATCAGATTCGCGAAGTGCTTTATGTACATACATAGTTCAGTCACAGGCTCCTTTTTAAGCACCGTCTGTATTTTTCTATCGCTTTGATCCCCTATCCTCTCTAAATTTGTTCTGATGGTTCGCTGTTGTTCTCCATATTAACGAGTTGAAAAGTCTTCTCAGAGAGATTATGTTAACTCACTGCTTCATTCAAAGTTTGGCGATTTTTTACCCATTTTTTACCCTCTTTATCCCCTATCCATTTTTCCAAATCTTCTACTATTTATTTTTTTTTTATTTTTTCCTTGGCTTTCTCGCATGTACATATATGCACTAAGTTTTCCACTTCCTTTTTACAAACCCTTCACTTGATGTCACTGTCCCTTGTTTCCTTCCTTTCCCACATTCCCACATCTCAATCTCGCCGAGGTTTCTTTTGTTTCGCTCATTATATTCACATCCTCCCAGAACTTCTCTGTCCCTATGATATACACTTCCTCCTTTTGTACTGCGCGCACTATGTAGATTTTTCGATTTTGTTCCAATCCTGTTGGGATTCTTGGTCCACTTTTTTTTTCGTCCCCCTATCGATAAAAATTATAGTGATAATTACTTATAGTGTAGACGTAAATCATTTGCAGTTTAAGCAAACGCAACTTG
This sequence comes from Ophion obscuratus, assembly GCA_964007375.1. Taxonomy (NCBI): domain Eukaryota; kingdom Metazoa; phylum Arthropoda; class Insecta; order Hymenoptera; family Ichneumonidae; genus Ophion; species Ophion obscuratus. The sequence goes on from OZ023319.1 coordinate 27,186,227, forward strand.
ATAGTTTTAAGAACTGCGCATGTCACACACTGTTGCATAGTATGTTCGTTGCATTGCAAAAATAGGATATCAATTTAACACTTTTTCTTGTCGTTCATCCTCTGTTCTTGTAAGACACTCATTACTATGCATTTAGCAGGTCGTATAATATAATATTGCATAAATCACTATTATATGGTACAAAGCTATTGCGAAGTGCCAAAAATCTATTTAAGCAGTGACTTATATTATAAAACGAAAGATCTGAGCAAAATTTCACCTGAATCGTAGGTAACATCTATTCGGAAGTGCAGCCGGAATGACTTTTGTCTCTTATTCCATATCTCTGCTCATGATGCCAAAAGTACTCGGTAGCGTAGTGGCAGCGTGCGTAGGATAGGCAGAAGGTAGGCAGTTAGGTTCTAGGTTCGATTCCGATCAGGAGAAATATTTTCTTCGAAATAAATCAATGCAGGAGGTCAGGGCGAATCATAATAAAAAATCATCGAGATTAGAACTGTCAGTTGCGTATTTTATTTTATTTTAGATTTATGAAATATTTTATGCATTTAGTAGACGGGAATTGATGCTTCGTACATGCCTTGTATAACACACCAAACACGCATATAGCAGGTCGTATCTTATAATATGGTACAAATCACTATGAACATCGTCGCAAATCACAGGCAACATTTTAAATCAATCTATATATATTTAATTTCACTATTAGAATATTGAAGAAGTAAATTTTTCATAGTATAAGGGAATATCGATTTTATGGAAACCTACTATATTATACAGGGTGAGGCACTAACTGTTGCCACCTTGAATATCTCTGTAATTATCGACGCCACGAAAAAATATTTGAAACAAAAGTTGTACCGTACGAAAGGGGCCATCAAATGCGACCATTTTTTTCTTATCTCAGTGGAGGCGCTGTCGCACAGTAAAGGTCACCTCTACTTTTTTAAATGGGACGGTACATTTTTCTTTCAACTGTCTTGTAGAGCATCGAAAACTGCATAAAAACATTTAAAGGTCAAAGCCGTTCAAGGTCATTTAAGATCAAAAAGTGACATGAACTTTATTTTTATGTGAAATTACCTTTATTCACAGTAGATGTTCCATGTTCCATTTAAAAAAGTGGAGGTGACCTTTGCTGTGCGACAGCGCCTCCGCTGAGATAAAAAAAATGGTCGCATTTGATGACCCCTTTCGTACGGCACAACTTTTATTTCAAACATTTTTTTGTGACGAAGATAATTACAGAGATATTCAAGGTGGCAACAGTTAGTGCGTCACCCTGTATAGCATTGAAGAATAAACTTATGCTTGTAAGATTGGTGGCTGCGGTTAACATATTTGCATAATTCATGCAACTGCTAAAATATCAATAAGCAGTACTATACCTTTCTCAGTAACTATGGCTATAAAATATTACTGTCCCCTCAGGGAAATATAAAATATAGTTAAAATATGGTTGAGAACACCATATATTTCTCTCAGTGTATCGAAAATTCACTTCCCCAAGATTCTAATAGTGGACAGGACTGAAATATAGTAAAAGTAGCAAGTTTTATTTGCATCGCCTTTTCGGCATTTTACAAAGCTGCTACATACAAATAAGTTTTAGGACACTTCGATTTTGTATCATAACAGCTATTCTAAATTAATTCAAAGGTCCCGCTCACTTATCATAGATGGCGCTTGATATGTAGTATCGAAACGTAAAGGAGTCATAAACATAACCTATAAATTCTGTAAATTAAACATGCAGACCGATAAGCTATTTATTAGACACTGCATTCGCTATGAATTCCATCAAGGAAAAAGTGTTAGGAAAGCGTGTGAATCGATATGTTCTGTTCTTGGAGACAACATTGTATGTAAAAGTACATGTGAGTATTGGTATAAGCGATTCAAAGAAGGTGATTTCGACGTTAGTGACCGTGAACGCACGGGGCCTCCTGTAAAGGTGGACGATCAGGAACTGCAAGCGTTGCTGGATGAAAACTCTTGTCAGACGGAGAAACAACTTTCGGAACAGCTTGGAGTAACTCAAAAAACTGTTTCTTATCGTTTAAAAGCAATGGGTAAGATTCGAAAAGGAACAAAGTGGGTACCACACTTTCTGACTCAAGAAAATAAAAACAGCCGTCTTAACATTTGTGTGAGTAACATAGAACAGTAGTCCACAAGCAACATAGAAAGTCTTTCTTGTGGAAAATTGTGACCGGCAAATATCATTGGGTTGACCCCGGCGAGCTGACAACATCCACGCCAAAGCGCAATGTTCATTGTAACAAAGTCATGCTGTGCATATGGTGGGATATGAAAAGCGTACTGTATTATGAACTTCTCAAACCTGGTCAAACAGTTACTACCGATCGCTATTGTCATCAATTGATGCAAGTGAATCAAGAAATTGAGAAGAAACGTCCATTTTCTGGTAAAGGAAAACGTCCAGTAAAACTGCTCCATGACAACGCGTGGCCTCATGTGGGTAAACCGATCAAGGATACGTTACTAGCGCTCGGATGGGAAGCTGTACCACACCCGGCGTATTCACCAGACTTAGCCCCATCCGATTATCATTTATTCCGGAAAATGCAGAACTATTTGTCTGACGTGCGATTCAAAACATTTGAAGAAGTGGAAAAATGGGTCGCTAAATTTCTCACCTCGTAAGACGAAAGTTTCTTTGCGAAAGGCATCCGCGAGTTACCTAAGAGATGGCTGAAGGTCATTCAGTGCGATGGAGATTACTTCGATGAATAACTGTGTTTTACTTCTTTTTTAATAAATCTTGAATTTTTTTGAAAACTGTCCTAAAACTTATTTGTACACCTAATATTTTAACATCGCTCTCTTACACTCTAGCTTATATCTTTTTTTATTATGTTCAAATTTCGTAGAACTCTGCATTCTCGCTCTCCATTACCATCGTTGCTATTTTTTGACACTCTCTTTCTAGTATTCTAAAAAACTACATATATTTACATCTGACTCCCCCCTCAGCAACCCTATTCATTATCTTCTACTCCCTTCTTATCCCTTTTCCCGTTTACCCACTTCTCTATATACATTTTCGCTTCCTTATATATTATCCCTCTTCCTCTTTCACACGTAATCAGGTGCCCCATTGTTTCTCTTTCTCGTTTACATATCCTAGGGCTGAAATAAACATACATTGATTAAAAATGTGGCCTGTGGTTTGCGACGATGTTTATAGTGATTTGTACCATATTATAAGATGCGACCTGCTACGTGCGTATTTGATGTGTTATTCAAGTGTTGGTTCAAGGCATCGATGCCCGTCTACTAAATGCATAGAATATTTCATAAATCCAAATAAAAATAAAATACCCAACTGAAAGTTCTACCACGATGATTTTTTAAATTATAATTCGCCGTTTCCTGACCTCCGGTAATGATTTATTTCGAAGAAGATTGTTCGCCTACACATGGAATCGAATAAGTAATTAATAAAGTTTTATTAGCTTCTCAGTTTAGGTAGTCATATATATTTGGATAAGTTGCGTACAGGGTTGTGGAAAACTTTGGGCTGTTTCTCAACTTTGGGCTGTTCAGCATCTCTGAGTTTTTTTACGATCGACTATATGTAGCGTGTAACATACGTAATCACATATATTTGAGTTTACAACAAGGTAAACTAATCTAAAAAATTTGGTTTGGGCGTGGAAAAAGGCGGGTGTGATGGGCTATAAGGAAAACTACGCACGTTGCCACTACACTACCGAGTACTTTTGGCATCTTGAGCACACATATAGGATAAGAGACAACAATACTTCCTGCTGTACTTCCGAATAGCTCTTACCTGCAATTTAGGTGAAATTGTCCACAGGTCTTTTTTTATCATATAAGTTACTGTTTAAACGGACTTTTGGCGCATCGCAATAGTTTTGTACCATATAATAATGATTTGTACCATATTACATGATGTGACCTGCTAGATGCATAGTCATGCGTAGTTCTTAAAACTATTAAGGCGGGATATACATTTACAACGATCAAAAAATCGATTTTTTTCTTTAATGGATACAACGATATATTATATGTAGATTATTTTCCCAAAGTTTCAGAGCGAAATTCGAAAAACTTCAAACGTTATAGCCCGTCAACGCTGTGCCTCACTGCTCGGATTCGGAGCGGGCGTGAAGTTCAAACGCGTTTTTTCTCAAAACTGCATTATCAAAATTGGCGTGCAGGATTACTTAAACACTTTTGAGTCGATTGAGTTGAAACTTGGTAGAAATATTGATAACATTGGTACCTTCTTCTTGACGGGAATTGTTTTTGAAAAATTGGAGAAAACTACTTTTTCAATCCACATTTTACCGAAATGTTGTGTGAAATGTTGTTTTCTTTTGTAAATGCGTGCCATTTTCTTAAATTTGCATTTTCTATATTTTAATTACCGACACATCGAAACTATACATGTTCTAACTGAAAAAAATGTTTCAACTTTTTTGGAAATCAAAGTCTACGGGAAGCTATACTAGACGCCGATTCGCAATTCCCGCGACAACCTTGCTGTCACACTCTGCCACAGCTCCGCCATTTTGATGATGCATTAGTTTAAAAAAATGGTTTTGTTTACTTAAATATACTGTTAAAGTATACCTAAAGTTCGATAATTGTAGAATAATTATTTCTTAGTTTAAAAAATCCCGCCTTAAGCTGCAGTTGCTCGAACTGCAAATGATTTACGTCTTCGCTATAAGTAAACTTTATCATAGTTTTGTTCGAATAGCCACTCTTCATGAGGTCTGCCAACAAATTATACTCGAAAAACGTTAATGTTAACCATATTTATTGTACGAACTTGAAAAGAATAGTAAAAGTTTGACCAAAAACCTAACGTACAGTATACAACTTTAGTATTTGTGCACCGATTTCGTTATAGCACTGAATTAATCATATCTATATTGCCAAGCATTTTACAATAGTGATAATTTTACCTTTCGGGGATAATGGATTGAGGAGCTGGCGAATGAAACCGAACTTGTCCATGAATTACTTTCTTACAGGAGACGTCGCAGCAAAATAACCAAATAGAGATAAGTTAGAATTGTTAAGCTTTGATGTATAGAGGCTCTATCAAAACGTAAGCCTGGACCTGGCATTAGTTTGATAAGAACGCTAACTACCATGTGTTTATTTTTATTTTGGACAAGTCCGGTTCTGAATGTAAATCTTATGGACATATCCGATTATGAAATAAAACAAATTCCTTGGATTTAATATAAATTTGATTTTTCTATTACAATTTAACAATCCTGCACAAACTCTTCCATGTCAGGCTCACAACAATCGCATTCAACATTATCATCGTCATCACTGTGGTCATCTGTTACTAATTTTTCATCCAGCCACCAATGAACAAGTTCGTTTCTGCTTGAAAAGGCAGTCTTTTAACAAATTTTACGGTGTCCAGAGCCAGATTTGATGCAAAATATTTTGGAAGCTAATAAATGTGTGCTCGAAGAACACGAAAAAAAAAAATCACGTAACGTGGACAAGTCCGTTTTTGTTCGCCAGCTCCTCAAATAGTCAAACACGCCACCCAAATCACACATTTAGGTATGCTCTTCGCTTATATTCGTGTTAATCATATTATGATTGCGATGTCAATGAACCATCGCGAAATTCACTGTCCCCTCCTTTACCATGGGCGTTTGTTGTAAACACCATGGACTTGTCTCCCAGTGTAGGACAAAGGAAAAAGGGGATCGCAAAAGTTCGAAGGGGAAGGAAAAAACAAACATTGAAGCGAAGGAAAATGTATGCAAAGAAAAACTCGCCATTCTTTGATGGTAACCTCGCGTATGCCCTCGCCGATATCCGACAATTTGAAAGGCACGATAGCGCCGTATCTCGTCGAGGCGAACGACAAAGAACGATGGCTCTTCGTGCAGACGACACCTTTACCCTATGGCGAGAGATAAAACGGACAGCTGTTTGAGAACGAACCGAGAATACGTTTTATCGAGAATACGATCGATCCACGTATAATATTCGACCCACATTCAGGCAATTTCGTCGTCAATTGCTCTTTAGATATGTTCAATTTCCGAAAATTGAGCAGCCTCGTGGCACTCTCGAGCTGAAGACTTCATTATTGGAAATAACTCTTACCAATCGTACGATCGTTGACAGCGGTACCTTCAGAGCCATATTTCACGTGACACACGCAACGCGGCACGAGAACTCGAATTACGATGTCTATTCACTCTTCGCTAACTACTCGATAAAGTTAAACGGCGAGGAAAAAATGTACACACTAATTGGAACGAGTGTTTACGGCTAAAACGGAGCACTGTACTGTCAACTCTACCTTGTCGCGTGTAAAGTCTCGTCATCGGCTTTCGATCGCGAACAACTCACATTTTAATATGTGCAAGCGTTAAATTCGTGATTACGTAGTCGCCGAGTCAATAACAGTGATAAGAAGGAAGGAAGAATGGGCCCGCTCGCGACGCACTCCAGCGTACATTCTCGGTCGGCTACCATAATCGTACTGATATTAGAATCGAAATCGTTCGAGTATTTTATACAACGTATCCCAAGCGATATAGTCGATAGTTCCGTATTATTTTTCCCACTAGTATTATGAAAGTGTGCGGTCTGAACGGTCGTGTTTCTCAGGATCGAATTAAGGGGGGAGATACTTTTGGAACGTGAAGGAGAGCTTATGGGCGGGGTAAAGTATTTAAATTTTTTTTCATTTTTTTAAATTTTTAAAATAAATGCACAATATATCAAGAATATTGTGTTAAAATTTCAAGTCGATCGGAGTAAAATTGACGAAGTTATGAGTATTTGAGCGTCTATTGCTCCATGCCGGGTTTTATACCTGGGCGGCAGCTGCGCGGCGCGCTATTGTATTTTTCGACCCCGAATAAATTTCTTGATAAACGGGCCTGTTCCGGTCGAGTTATGTATATTCGAGGTACGCAAAAAGATGCTCTCGATCATCTTGATGGAAGCCTTTTGCTACGGACCTGGCATCGACGACTTTGAGTGAGTATAAGAAAATTATCGAGTTTTATTTTGAATTTCTAAAAATTCAAAGATAATTGAAAAATCTTTAAAAAATCATACGTACTCAGAAAAAAGAAAGAATCACGAAAAAAATTGGGTTGCGGGAAAATTTGTTGACTAATTTTTTTTTCATCATTTTGTTAATAACATTTTGGAATTATTATTATGCAAAATGAATCTTTTGAGTACCTTTAATATGCATGAATTTTCTCAGATTTTTATGCGATCGAGAAGTGTTCTCAAACTTATGTGCAATGAGCGCTAAGCGACCAAACTCTTCTGCGTTTTTCAAATCGTTTTTCTGAGACTTGTCATATTTGAAGTCCGTGTGCACGATAACTCAAAATCTACTGAACTAATCGCTTTGAAATTTTGCACAGTACTTCTTCACATAATTCACCAGGTATTGTCGAGAGCTTTTTTTTTTTTTTTTAATAATTACTAATTTTTCAACAACAAATGAGCCGATTTTTTTTAGCGAAAATCGGGTTTTTGGCTCCCAAGTGCTACGAAAAATCGAAAAATCGAAAAAAAAAATCCTCCCGTCATTACCTCGAGAAACATCTCCTTTAACAAATGCATTTTGATTTTTTTGTTTCAGATGATTCTGTTGCGAGTTATGGTGCACACCGCAAACCAACTTTTTTTCGAGGCGCCTCCGGGGTTTAATTTTCACTCGCTCAATTTTGAATCTTTTGCAAGGAAAATTTAGGAGAATGTTGTTCAAATGTTACTTTATTATATGTAAATTTTTCAATAAACGAACACTATTCGTTACGCCAAAAAAAATCTTAAAAACATGCCTTTTTTTCGCCGAATTAACTTTACCCCGCCCTTAAGGCCGAAAATGAACTCCAAGAGGAAGCTGAGGGACTACTTTATGATCCCGAAATTGCAGATTAATGGGTAGGTCACTCAGTCACGAAATCTTCGAGTCTTGAACCGTTGAGGGGCGATATACCTTTAGGCGAGGAAGAAATTTGCTGATTTTTAGGTTTTTTTTTATTAAAGAATAGATTTCTTCGCCATTTTTGAGACTTAGGGTATGTTTTTTTTACTACTTTTGGCTGTTATAGGTTTTTTTTTAAATTAATCTTTAAAAATGGCGCAGGTAGGGTCTACGGTCTTCTAACCTGCTTTTTAAAAACTAGCGTAAAGTATAGCTAAAAACTTAGCGATCGATACTGATAAAATTCGGTATAAATCTCTCTAATCTTATTGTCTAAAACATGACCCTATATCATTTCAAAAAGTTTTAAAAAGGTATTTTTTTATTGCAAATCGTAGGTATTTTTTCGGAAAATGCCATCTTTTGTTTCAAAGCGTACGATTTAATAGATTTTAAACATTTCCCGCTTCTTCTTGGTTCATATTCTGCGCATGAGTGTCGATGAAAGAAAAATCTTCGTTGGTGTTTTTTCAGATTGATCCCGCCGACGCTACATGTCACGCCATCTGACAACATCCGCCACAACCCGCTTAGAAGAACACGCCATACCATAAAACGTACCCTAAGATTAAAAAATGGTGGAGAAATATTCAGTTTAAAAAAAAATCATGAAAATGAGCAATTTGTTTCTCGCTTAAAACTATCTCCCCCCTTAAACCACTTTTCCGCGAACCTCGTAGGGCTCGTAACGCAATTGGGGGAGGGGGGTCAAGGTTTGCGTTACGTCACGATTTTAAAACTGCCAGAAATACCGAAATTTCTGCATGTTCAAGTTTTTAATTTAAACCTCGAGTGCATTTTTACCGTAAACAGCTGACAGCTTTGTATACGCAATGTCAGTTAAGGGGGAAAATCACTGTGCCAGAACTTGCACAGTAGCTTTCCCACATCCCCCAAGCAAAATTTGAAGGACATTAAAAAAAATAGTTCTTGAAAGTACATGTATTGAAAAAATATGTTGGCAACATTTTTATTCACAAGTCCGAAAATTGACAGAGTCACTTTAGTGAGAACAGGTAGCGCGACCGGTTAGTGCCCTCAGTCCCTACAGGTATTGCATCATTTACAATAAAGTACAGGCTCTTATTATTTAGTGAACTACCATGAAAATAAGTAAGTATCAATATTCTAGAAAAAATCGTAACTTTATATCAAGAAACACGGATCGAAAACTTTAAACGCGTTATTCTCGAAACTAGTTTTTTCGACCTTGTCCGAGCGAATACTTGAAAACTTATCAACCGATTTTTAATTTCGAAAAAGAAAAAATTGTGTAATCGCAGTGACTAAGGCTGTACGTATCCGCGTTTTTAACATTTGATAATTACTGTTTATAAAGACTGCTTGAATACAGAAGAAGGGCCTTGAAAATAGAAAAAAAATTTCAAACTGTCGGCATTTTGTAAAAAAAAACCAAAATAAAAAAATGTCTACACATAACGATAGCTACATTTGTATAGATATCGATAAATTGTTGACTTTTAATTTACAGATAACCGTTCATAAAGATATCGATGGGACAATGAAGAGAAATTTATTTTTTCGTCGTCAAATCAAGAAATATATCTCGGTTAATTTTGAAGATTTTGTCATAAAAATTGGTATAAAGCTAGATGAATATATACTTCATAAATTGAGTATAAACCCGATCCTTTCATAATTAGTTATGTCTAGGAAAAAAATCGCAATTATTGATGACAAAGTACCCGTTACGTAACGGAATGGGGAGGGGGGTTCTGGCCAAGCGTTACGGTCCCGTTACGTGGGAAGAGGGGGGGGGGGGGGGGGTAAATTGGGAAATTTTGCGTTACGTAATTTGTGTACGCCCCCGTACAAGGTAACTCAAACACTATCTGATCCATGATTCTGAAGTTTTGCCCACTTTTCGATAACATAATTACCGTCTATCTAAGACTAATCGTGGTTAAAAATTATTTTAAAAAACTACTTTTTCCATTAACAAATACTGCAATAGTAAAAACGTCATGAAAAGTAAAAAAAATCATATACGTTCTATTTTTCGAATTTTCACGCTTCTTTGGACTTTTTAGGTTCAGATACATCGTGTGGGCCTTAGAAATTTAAAATGTTTGGCTCTGATGTTACAGATCAATGCACCGGACGCTAGGTTGCACGACGTGGAACAACTCAGGCCGCAATCTCCTCTGAAGCAAGTGTCATAAAGCCGCCATTTTTAGATATTAAAAGTAATGGTTTAGGAAAATTAAAAGATTTAACAATATGTACATAAAATTTTAATTATGTAGAATAAATAGTTCCGACACAAAAAAAAGTATCGAAATTTCACTTATTTTCGGCTGCCTAAAAGGAACTCCCCCTTCACGCTGGCGGAGATACAAAGCAATACTGAAACGATATCTATCTTTTTATGAATTTTGCCCTGTCTGTCTAAACGAAGATAGCGTAAAAACGGCTGAAGCGCTTTTCCTGAACCTTCGCTAGGTGAAATATGTGGATCCGTCAAGACGAATCGGAGAAAATGTGATTTAAAAAAAACTGAGGCATGTGATACCCTTCAGTGTGTATGAAATAGACTTAGAATAAGTACTCGATGTAAAAAAATTTAAGGGAGGGCACCACTGTAATATGCCCATTTTCAACCGTTTTCGTTGGATTTTTTTTAAAGAAAGGAATAAAATACATGATTGAACGAACTTTTGGGCTTTATTGGGTATATATTGAAGTATGTAAAAAAATGTTGTCAAATGAATACAAAATTGCAGTGCACGAGTCGCCATACTGGTTTTCAGCCAACCATCTCCACGGCACGCAGTAAACTGTCGTAAATTTGATCCTATAAATAAAAGTGAAAGATTTTCGTTAATTAAATTACTTTTAGCAGTCTAGTACGGGAAGGAATACAAAATTTATGAAAAAAATAGAGACGAGTTTGAAAAAAGGTTCATTTTTTCGATCATCATTTTCACATAAAAAGTGACCATAATTTTCACATATTTGTTACAATTTTCAATTAATCAAATAAAGCGCTCGTACTGTAAGCTCGAACAACGTTCGCACTGCCGGCTTGGCATCTTTTTTCGGTGTTTAAATAAAACGATTTTTCGAAAATTTTCCAGTGGTGTCCTCCCTTAATTATCTTTTGCAGAATCTGATTTAATTTTTGATGTTGTTATTTTCTTAGTGATATTATTATGCGCCCGTAGTAAATTAATTTCCATTCCAAATTGCACATTTATGTCTTTATACAGGGTGTCCCTCTTATCTCTGCCAACCGAAGTAACTCGGTAATTATCAATGTCACAAGAGAATGTTCCAGACCAAAGTTGTACGGTGTGAGGGGGCAATCAAATGCCACCATTTGTTTTCATTTCGGTGGAGGCGATGCCGCACAGTGAAGGTCACCTCCACTTGTCAAAATGCAATGGTACATTTTCTTTCACCCATCTTGTGGAGCTCCTCAAGCCGCATTAAAAACATTGGAGAGTCAAACTCGTTCAAGGTCATTCGAGGTCACCTATTAAAATGAAATACAAATCTAAATATCTCGGATCACTACCAAATATTTAGCAGTGATCCGAGATATTTAGATTTGTATAATCGATACTGACCTTGAATGACCTTCAACGAATTTGACCCCCTAATGTTTTTTATGCGGCTTGAGGTGCTCCACAAGATGGTTGAAAAAAATGTACCATTCCATTTAAAAAGAGTGGAGGTGTCCTTCACTGTGCGTCAGCGCCTCTACCGAAATAAAAAAAAAAAATTGGCCGCATTAGATGGCCCACTTCACACCATACAACTTTTGTCTGGACAATTTTTTTGTGACGTCGATAATTACCGACTTATTTCGGGTGGCAGAGATAAGAGGGACACCCTGTATATATATATATTTTTTTTTTTGCCGCTCTTTGGGATGGTAATTCGTTGAATATACAATTCGCCTTCCGGTGGCATTTAATGAAACAGATCGTCTGCAACTTTTCTCGCCACATATGTATATAAAGTAACGCGAATGGTGATATCGTGACCTCAACAATGATCCACACGTACCCATTCATTTCGACTTTCACGGCAAATAATTGATTATGCTCTAAAGGTAGACGGCGAATATCGGGCATATGTGAGCTAAAATATTTTTCTTTTACGGTAGCTAAAATAATTCTGACCTCGTGACGAACAGACGACAGCGAAGAATCCACCGATGCTTGAAGAAGCGTTCCAGCAATACCCGTAATAATTGAAGGGCGTACACCTAGTTGGAATTTTTGAAAATATCGATTTATGGTTTAAAAATATCGAAAATATTGACATTTTTGAACATGTGCATTTTTGGTTTTGAAATATCGAAAATATTGAATCTTTTGAAAATGTAGATTTTTGGTTTCGAAATATCGAAGATATTAGAATTATGGAAAATATCGATTTTTGGTTTCTCAGAATATCACATTAAAAAAATGTTCTATGAAAATTTCAAGTCGATCCGTTCAAAATTGAGGGAGTTATGAGCGTTTATAATATATTATAAACGCTCATAACTCCCTCAATTTTGAACGGATCGACTTGAAATAAAAAATTTTGACCATGTGCATTTTTCGTTTTGAAATATCGAAAATATTGAATCTTTTGAAAATATAGACTTTTGGTTTCGAAATATCGAAGATATTAGAATTTTGGAAAATATCGATTATTGGTTTCTCAGAATATCACATTAAAAAAATATAAGAATTTTGGAAAATATCGATTATTGGTTTCTCAGAATATCACATTAAAAAAATATTCTATGAAAATTTCACGTCTATTCGTTCAAAATTGAGGGAGTTATGAGCGTTTATAATATATTCCCTGAACCGGCGAGCTTTAAACGCGTTTTTCTCAAAATGACTTTTACAAAATCGGTGACCACGGTGTCCCAAAAATCACTGCACCAATGAACTTAAAAATTAACAAGCTTTTTTTACACATCGAAAAGTAGTGTTTAATGAAGGTTTTTTTTGTGCATAGATTTTTTTTATAAACGAAAGTAGGGCGCCTTTTCACCGAAAATCGATAACTTCACGTTGGAGGGCGGCCATTTTTTCAAAAATCAATATAATGTTGAATCTTTCGTCCGAGCACTAGATCATTTCATGCCAAAACTAAATACGTTTGATTTTTTCCACCATATTTTCAAATATTTTTTAAAACAAAAATTGTAAACGATACTCAAAACCATAATTTTTAACGTAAAAAAAAGTTGCTAACCTGCATACTTTTTTGTATATTTGATATCAATATTAGGTAATTACCGTAGAAAAAACAATAGCTGCTATTGGTGGGGACACAAGACGAAACTCCATATTTATCATTTCGGACAAATGTTTCGGGAAGTTCAGGAAGGAATGAAATGACAGAATTTCATGAATCAAACCAAACGAAATATATGTTTTATTTGGATTTTGTTGTATTCCGCCATCCTTTCATCCAATATTCGATAATTAACATCATTTCTCTCAGATTTCAATAATATTTTCCATTAATGATAACAATACAACAGCAGTGATATCGTTATTGCGCTCGTTGAACTCAATCAGTAATTGCTCTCGCCGAATTTGTTTTTTAACTGATAAAATAGTAAATCAATTTTTTAACAATACGTAAAAGTGATTTATACTTTTGTTAACACATGCCTCCTTTCCTCTGCACATTTCTCATCCACTAATTACACCCTGGGCACAATTATATTGTTTTCAGACAATTGTCGAACGTTTAGAAAAAAAATGTATCGTAATCATGCACAATAAAAAAAAAAAGTATAACAGGTACGTGCACTACGATGAAAAATGTACTACGAGATGATACGTCTCGATAAGTTCATGATAGTGTCGTTTCATAAACGTGTCATTTGTCCAGAGATTTTCAAAAAATAGATACTCCCTCCTCGTTCGTTCATATATTAAATATTACATCGTGGATCCTTGTTCCTTTTTTCATTCTATTGTTTTTCTGTGCAATGTTTCTTTGTCTTTTCGCGCGGAAAAAAACTTTTTGAAGATCCTCCGAATTTCGTATACTCGATATATCTTCATTTTCGACATTTCGCTGGCAGCTTTCAAAGTGCCTATGAAAATTCGTCATATGGAAAATAAGTGTAAACGCAAAATGCACTCGCGTTCAGGAAGAAGATAAGATGACGAAAAATAGGCCGATCTATGGAAAAATGATTAATCAAATAAAAAGCGCAGCTTCAAATGATTAACCTTGCACTCATTGATAAATTTCATTTTATCTTCAATTGAATTTCATTTTATTATCAATTAAATTTCATTTTATCTTCAATTGAATTTCATTTTATTTTCAATTAAATTTCATTTTGTTTTCAACGAAGTTTTGTTTTATTTTAAATTAAATATCATTTTATGTTTAATTAAATTTCATTTCATTTTTATCCATTCACGCATTTTAGTCCTTGCCACGGAAAAAGAACTCCAGCGTTTGCTTCGCAGCGCCGGAAATACGAAAACGAATTCTGGGCATATAAAATCCCGTTTAGGTCGTGCGTACAGTCTCTGTGAATCAGTGACGTCCACGAAAATGCTTACACGTTTTAACAGTAACAATATTAGGCAACGACAATCATGACGAGGGTGATCGATATATTATATTTTTTTACTTTCCTTATTTGCATCTGATTCCGTGAGTGTATACGTATTTAATAATATCGATATTGTGCAAACGATGAGGCCGATATAATTACCATAACACATTTTTCATTTATATACATATATATGTATATGTGTGTGTATATATATATATATATATATAATCTTAAAATTAGACGATCATTTTTATTCCTTTCTCAATTGAGGATATCGACAGCCCTCTAATAATAACGAATCTAAACCATCTCCGTATTTTCCACCTAATCAACATGGCTAATTCAGTTTTTTGGTTTATTTTGACTTCGCATGAAAACCCAATCGAGCCCTGTTTGAACGTTTTTCTTTCAATTCGACAACGAACAAATCCTCGCAAACATTCACCAAAAATTTTATTCTCCTCGTTTCCCCACGTTCCGTCGAATTAAAAAAAAAAAAAAAAAAGAAGCTTCAAAATGGAGCACCCTTCTATCTATTACGTGTAGTGTAGAAATCGGATTCATCGTACTCTATTGACATCATTTTCACTTGCTCGTTTTCTACGTGGCACACAATCTTCGAATTCAAAGGGACAAAAGATCCACGAATCTTGGCGAGCAGCACACGATTGTTCCGCGTTTTCCTCGTGAAATTTACGATCCCTTCGGAAAGTCAATTGCGAACTTGGATAATCGCGTTGATGCACATTTCACACGCTCGCTTCTCTCGGATCCGTCTTTTCGAAGTTATATAGGTACAGCGTTCATTTCTCTTTCAGGAACTTGAACGACGAGATTTCGTGCTCGCTGGGTCCTTTTTCTTCGGGTTCGTTAACTATTGAAACGTTCTTGTTCACTCCGTGGCTTTCTTTCTTTATTTTTTTTCTCTCTCATGCACACGCACAGCCACCCCATGTGTACACAAATACTCACACGTATCTTAGAAACTAATCACGGGAGTTCGCAAAGCTCGTCGGAAAATTCTAGAGCTGGGCAACTTGCTCGTTATTTGTTTGGTTCGACGTATTCGTGGCTATCGAGATTTCGGTAACGCCAACTGACGTTTGTACCACCGCGCAAAGGGCACTTCGAAGGGGCACGTGCTCGCTTCCGGTGTCGCATCCAGTGTCTGCAACACGAACCAGAATATGCATGTTCTAGTTAATTTTTCGTCGTTATCAAAATTTTAATAGAATTATTTCTCATCGTCAAATAATTCGTCATTAGCAAAATTCTAATAGAATTATTCGTCGTTATAAAATTATTCGTCATTATGAAAATACAAATGGAATATAACTACATCTATTCTATATTTATATCTATACATTAGCGTGGCACAAATTTGAGGTTTCCTTTTTTTTTCCTTATCCTAACCATCCAATTATCTTCTTTGAAAAAAAAAAAAATTGTCACGAAAGCTGCGAGCGGTTATAAAATATTTAGAGGTCGCTCAACCCTCCCAAAAATTCAAATTTTCATTAGAAAATTGTTTTTTTTCGTCCACTTCTCACCCATGAATTTTACGCTTTATAATTTTTAATTTGACCTCGCGAAAGGTCTAGTTCGCCAATGAATAATTAGTGGTCGCTCAAGAGCTTCGAAATTTCCAATTTCTTTGATTCTTTTCACTCATAAATTTGACGTTTTGTAAAGTTTTTCAAAGCAATTAATCCTTTTTTCTTTAGAAACTGATTTTTCAAATTTACCTCACACTTCTAACCCAACAATTATAATCTTTGTTCTCATAAAATAATTCTTTAAGGCGCCAGTCGACTTTGAAAATTAAAAAAAATCGAAACCAAGCAAGACTTGAAGAAATCGACGATGATGAGCAATCAGAAGGGATTTTGTACGGTGCAGGAATTGCCGATTAAGATTAGGTAAGAGTTTTTCATAGTATAAACTTCAAACGCGTTTTTCTCGAAGCAGCGTTTTCAAAATCTAGCTCCATCGTATCTCTAAAACTAATAAACCGCTTCTCTTGAAATTTGAACCACATATTGTAAACATGATTCACAAGATGATCCTCGATGGTTTCAAAATTTTTATTTTTACTCTTTTTTTTAGAGAAAAACTGCGAAAAACGCGTTTTTAAAACTTTTTTCGTTTTTCATCTGCCATTTTTTTTATTTTTTGATAAAACTTTATATTCGAGGGTCATTTTGTAGCTGGTGTCATACTGAATCCAATGGACTTTGATTTTTTTGTTTCAGACAAGCCGTTGCCGAGTTGTGATGGAGCTACCTAGCTCACCTATTTTTGAGGCGTTACGTTAAACTATAGTTTTTGTACTTAAAAATGAATAAAAACAAATAATTTTTTTTTAAATGTATTTCCAGACTTTATTTATCAAGCCCAACAATTTTTATATTCATATCTTTTATAAAATCCTAAAAAAAAATCGCGAAAATAACCTGTTTTTCGTGACTCCAAAGTGTACTGGCCCCTTAAAGCTCGTGTCCGTAAACAAAATGATGGGTCGTTTTATTCGTAAAACTGAAATGGCAGCTGTTTTCCGCCCATCGTAATGCGTCCCACAGTTGGTCTCGTTGCAGCTTCGGCGACAAGTTTTGTTTTTTCTTTAAAGACGATCATTGCATGGTGAGAAAAAGGGAAAGAGAGCTAAAATTTGTGCCACCCTACTATACATATGGTAAAGCTGTGCGGGGTCCTTTTTCTATAATTTGTTGTTATTTTTACAAATTTTCTTTACTGTACCCACAATTTTTTCACTGTAGAGTTTTATAGCCTAGCGTCTTAAGGCAGTAGTCTGCTTTACAGGCTTCAAAAAATCGATTTTTCGTTTTTGTCTTAAATCTATTCTAGGAAGGATTATTCTATGGCCCGGGGATAGCTGATTAACATCTAATTAGTGTAAGTATCCAAAAACTTATATTTTTTCGGACCGAAAACTTTAAAGCCCGTTTTCTCGAGTTTTCATTTTCACAAGTTTTAGAAAACGGTGCCGGCGATAGCAAAAACAATATATGTTCGATCGAAAAAAATCAAAGTGATCTAGCTTCAGTATTAAATTATCTTCTATTTAAACTAAAAAAGTTGGACAAAAGTACTATTTAAATTACTTGTTTTGCAACTTAAAGTGCATTTTTTTTTCAAACTTCGAAAAAATTTGGAATTTCATCATTTCTTCGGTATTTTTTTAGTTCATATAGAAAAGGAACTTATAAAAACTAAAAAA
Organism: Ophion obscuratus; assembly: GCA_964007375.1. Taxonomy (NCBI): domain Eukaryota; kingdom Metazoa; phylum Arthropoda; class Insecta; order Hymenoptera; family Ichneumonidae; genus Ophion; species Ophion obscuratus. Next base: position 27,204,014 of record OZ023319.1, read on the forward strand.
AAAATTTGGTTCGACTGTTTCCGATGCATCGCACGATCTCCATCACCGGCACCGATTTACAAGTGCAGACTCCAGGCGCCCCAGAAAAATCGTTACAACTTTGAAAATTTTCAATATTTTTTAATAATAAAAATTGTTTTTTAAAGCTTGAATATAATACACTATCGTCTCAAAATTTCCTTTACCGCAATCATTTCCTTCCATTTCAAAAAAATTGCTGAAAAAACGTTTTTTTTCGGCTTCTAAAGCAGACTACTGCCTTAATGTGAATTTGCAATGAGGATTTTGTAAAAATGCCGAAAACTGACCGGATTATGACGTTTTTTGGGAAAAGTCATATCGCCCACTGCGCTACGGTCAATCACCCCGCTGCGATTCACCCTTTTTCCTTTTACGTTTTTCTCGCAATTGTTTTATGGAACGGCCAAAATTTCAAAATCTGTTCGTCGAATTCCCTTCAAATTCGCACAGAACATAGTTTTATAAGATTTTCGGTTTTACGACCGGAGGATTCAAAGGATATATTTATCCAGCGGAGGATTTTTGAAATATATTTTTTACAGCATGCCATATTCGTGATTTTCAAACTTTCAAAAAGGATTCTGGTCACACAAATTTTTTTTTATTACAATAAAAGTACATTGTTTTATTTTCCATTTCAGATCAACCTAATTGCCAAAACTGTCTACACCGATTGGCTATGCAGCAACGGCGGTACGTTGTTTACAAAATAATGACTCCATTGTTTCTCAATATTTTTCAATAAAAAAACTCAAACTTGCCAAGACTATGTATTCATTGTGTGTAGTATCCCGAATCGTGGGCCCCAAAAAAATCCGAATAGAATTGGGGTGTTTTGGGCCCCAAACTTATGCAAACGTGACTAAAATACGTAAAAAAAATTCTGTTTCGAATAAAATATGCCCGCCTGTCGGTCTGTACCGAAGTACACTTTAAGGGGTCTTCACGCTTCAGACGCTAAAAAAGGGTATTTTCATGAACTTTTTTGATAGGTTTATATTATAGATATTGATATAAGAGTTGTTATACTTAATAAATACACTTTCGAAATACATAAAAAACAGACGAAAATGGTAGCTAAAAAATGTCCTAAAAGAATTGTAGGTCTGTGCTGTTGATGAAATCTCGAAGATGGATCATCCGAAAAATAAAATCCAACGGTTTTAGATTCAGTATGTTAATGGCTATTGCGCATATCATACGGTTTTTCATATATATTCAAAAGGAACAAAATGGCGGACATTTTTCGAAAAAAAAACAAAAAAAACGTGCTTTTTCCATCGTTTTTGGCAAAAATGAGTAAATATCAAAATTTGAAAAATCCTTCATATGCGCTAGAATTGTAAAGAATATGTGGTTAAATTTTCATAAGGATCGGTTCAGCAGTTTCGAAGATTTTATCAGCAAACGTTGTTTCGAGAAAAACGCGTTTTAAGTCTGTTTGGGTTACATAAATACATTACATTTTTTTAAACTGTATTTCGAAAGTGTATTTATTAAGTGTAGCAACTTTTATATCAATATCCATAATATATACCTATCAAAAACATTCATGAAAACAGCCTCAGGCGTCTAAAGTGAGACGACCCGTAAACAAAAAAATTACCAACAATACAGAAAAACAACAAAAATATGGCCGCCGGCAGATAATACTGTATTCAAAGCCGGTGGACATGTTTCCATATGTACAGGAGATACGATGAGAAACATTTAAAGATCATTGACGATCTCACTTTTTAATACTTACGTAAAAATGGCTGCTTTTTTCATAGATTTTGTATGCTCGAGTTTCAATTCGTCGCCAATTTGTTAAAAAAAAAAGATTCAAAAAATCAATGAACGTCAACGACTCGTATTTAATTTTAACCTGAATAAACCGTTTGGTTTTTAGATTTTAGATGGACCGTTTGAGTTGGAAAATGTCCACCGCCAAACGTCGCAAAAAATGTCATCATGTTTTTGTTGTTTTTCTGTATTTTTTGGTGATTTTTAATAGGTTCTCAATATACAGGGTGTCCTATTACGAATGGATAATCCTGCAACCGTCGATAGATCAGATCATGTCCTACCATATGCTGCAATTTCAGTTTAGTAAAAGTCCCACGCTTTTCGAGATTTTGGGCTTTGTGTTATTTTTTGAAAAAAATCATCTGCTTCTGGTTTTTCGCGTGCCATTTCTACAAATGATACGGATCGACAATAACTAAGCAACTTTTTTAAGTAATTAGCGCGATATGCGTAGTAAATTTTTTTACACCGCAGACTATCAAAGTCAGATGTTCGAATTGGTTTGTATCAAAATTCTGCAAAAGATATTTTTGTCATAAAGTTTTCTTAACATTTAAGGTTAAAAAGAAGACTTTTCTATATAAAGCAAATAATCAAGAGTATTTTTCTTTTAACCGGGAAAAAAGATATCAATTGTAGAAATGACACGCGAAAAACCAAAAGCAGATGATTTTTATCTCGAAAACCGTGGGTCTTTGACTAAACTGAAATTCCAGCATATCGTAGCACATGATCTGACCTATCGACAGTTGGAGGATTATTGATGTATAACAGGACACTCTGTATGTACATTTGAGTTGAAAATAATGGATTTCTTTTTCACCCACCGTTTCCCAGCAAAAAATTGGAATTTGGCCATTTTTTCGGGCCCCTAGGTAAACGTAGCCCCTTAAATGAAATTTTCCACAAGCCCACGTAAACAAAGTTAAACGAAGTGGATTTGCCATCAATGTTCTTCGCCGAAGTTTCCTTGCCTGCAATTCTGGAATTTACGAGAACCTGAGGTTCCAATCGAACACTAACAATCAATGAAATGATACCGCGGAGCCCGGAAAATGGCAATTGGGAAAATAATTTGCTCGTGATTCCACGTTCGAGCTTGCAAAAATACAACGTTCTCGTCCCCAAAGACCATAATATGGCAAGCGAAAGAAATGTAGGTCACTTCGTGCGTTACCGTAAAAAAGATCCGCGAATAAGCGTCGTCGGCCATGTTCATTTGGCCTAATCGGCTGGTGAAAGTGGAACGAAACTATAAAGGTTCCTGGCTCTTCCGAAACGACGAGATCTTATTGAGAGAGAAGAAGAAGAAGACGAGAAGAGGGCTAACGGCGTAATTTTATTGTCCTTCGTAAGGGTCGTGAGACGGAGAGTGTTGTGTGCGTGTTGTTTGCACGAGAGAGAGAAAGAGAGAGAGAGAGAGAGAGACAGAGAGAGAGAGAGAGAGAGAGAGAGAGAGAGAGAGAGAGAGTGGGAGCGACACATCCGAGGGTTGCATCGATTGTGATGGCGCACGAGGTCAGGGTCGAAATGACCCGCGAGGATCGGCGTTATATCGCTTACGAGTAAATGCTTTGGGATAAAATCAATAAACAGTAATAACTGTTGGAAGGATTGTCGATCGCGTGTCGCAGGCTTGTTGGTCCTGATTTCGTGATAATACGGACGGAAGGAGCGAAAGGTGAAATTAGGAGACTCAGTCTCATCGCAACTTTGTGTGTTTTTCCTATCGCCGTTGTGCATCAGTTTTATTTTCCTGCTTTCTGCTACCTCGGTGAACGCAATTCCTACGAACCTTCGCCTTGGAGTTGTCAATGTCATCGCCATCCTAACGTCACTCTAACGAGCTACATCTACCAAGGTGGGTGAAAAAATTGTATTTTCCGAAAATAATCTTTTTCGATAGTATCTCACTTTTAGCTGTATTCTCTGAAAATTTCATGGATATATTCCTAAAATGTAATGAACTGCAGATTCTAACAGTCGACGGGCAAGCGGTAGCAGCACCGTACTCCAAACGTAAGGGGCCTTCTCACTTTAAACTCCAAAAAGGCTATTTTCATGAATTTTTTTGACAGGTCCATATTATAGATATTGATATAAAAGTTGTTACACTTAAGGAGGTTGGAGCGATTCGGTTGAGTCAAATGATGGTTTGATCATTTTTTTTTCAATGAACCTCAAAAAAATGCATACGAGGTACAGATTTATTCTATATATACTAATTATTTTAAATATATAATTAAAGGGCAAAATTATGCATTTTAACATTTTTATTACGTAAAGTAGAAAAACTTTTGTGTTACTATCAACTTGAAAAAGCATAACATTATCGATGATTGTTATGAAAAAACTACGACAACGAATGTTTTATACAATTCACAATAAAATTTTGAGTAATTCATAATTATGCCTATTCATATTTACGTCACGAGATTATTGGCCCATGGTTTACGATGGGCAAGATGATTTTTTTTTCTAATTGTTCACAAAGGTTCAGTTTGCGTTAATCCGTTATTAGAAATGGTTTATCTTGGTGCTAAATAACAATAAAAATTACATAAACTTTAGTGTGAAAGTCTTGCCCATTTAGCCGCACGTTAAATTACATACATTAAACTATTTTTTATCTCTGGTGTTTGGTGGTGAAAAAAGTTCAAAAAATTCGTAAATATTCAGTATAGTGTAAAGAATAACATGTATTTTTTAATTAAATTTAACCCTGGATTGTGGCTAACGCTCCAACCTCCTTAATAAATACACTTTTGAAATACATTTTTTTAAATGTATTTTTTTAAGTCACTATTTAAAGATGAAAATGGTAGTTAAAAAAATGTCCTGAAAAATTGTAGGTCTGCGCTGTTGATGAAATCTCGGAGATGGATCATCCGAAACAAAAAAATCAAACGGTTGTAGATTCAGTATGTTAAGAGGGAATGATACCTCATCGCGGTCGGTATGGTAGAACAATTATAGATTCCCAAAAATCTCGAAAACGGCTCTTCAGATCCCGTCGAAACTTTGCCAAACGACGTCAGATAGACGAACAGCTGTCTTCCCCTTAAATTTTCTGAATTTGAGGAAAAAAATGTAGATTGGCTTATCATAAACCAATCTAGTTTTTTTCTCAAATTCAGAAAATTTGAGGGGAAGACAGCTATTCGTCTATCTATTTGACGTCGTTTGGCAAAGTTTCGACGGAATCTGAAGAGCCGTTTTCGAGATTTTTGGGAATCTATAATTGTTCTACCATACCGACCGCGATGAGGTATCATTCCCTCTTAAGGTCTTAGGCCACGGTAACGAGTATAAAATCATGTGCGGATTTAACAATTTTTTTTTCATGTGAAAAAGTGATTCACTCATAAAATTAATTACACATCTATTTAGTATGAATATCAAGCTGTTAGAATTTTTTTCTTTCGATGTTCAAAATGGCCGACTACTAATATTTTCTTTTGTTATCTTTTTTACGCGCTCCGCGGCGTGACATTTAGCATCCACAATTTTTTACCTAGAACAAAAAACAGAAATTCTCGTTAATATATATTAGAATACCTAGAGAAGTACGTACGGAATTTAAAAAATATTGTTTCATTCAAAACTTGTAGGTATTTGAATTTGAGGAATGAATTTTCAGTGAAAAATTTCGTTATAACTGCTCATAAATCGCTCATAAGAGGAAGAGTTTTCGAGTATCAGAAATTCAGTACGTACTTCTCTGCGAAATGCAATTAGGAACAAAACTTTTAAATTTGAAGAAAATAGAGTGAACATTGTTCAAGTTATTTGTCACGCCAATTGGAAAAAAGCTGTTTCGAGACGTTTCGAGTAGTCGGCCATTTTGTACATCGAAAAAATATAAATATATATTTTCTAACAGCTTGATATTCAGAATAAATAGATGTGTAATTAATTTTATGAGTGAATCACTTTTTCATATGAAAAAAAATTGTTAAATTCTCACATGATTTCATAGCCGTTATTGTGGCCTAAGGCCTTAATAGCTATAGCGCATATCATACGATTTTTGATATATGCAAAAATAACACAATGTTGGACATTTTTCGAAAAAACAAAAGTACGTGTTTTTTCACCGCTTTTGGCAAAAAATAGTTAATACCATAATATAAAAAATCGTTGATATGGGCTATAGCTATAGCTGTAAAGAATATGTGGTTCAAAGTTCATAAGAATCGGTTCAGTATGTTCGAAGATTTTATCAACAAGCCGTCGAAAAACGTTGTTTCGAGAAAAACGCGTTTAAAGTTTGTTTGGGTTACATGAATACATTAAATTTTAAAAAATGTATCTCGAAACTGTATTTATTAAGTGTAACCACTTTTATATCAATATCTATAATATAAACCTATCAAAAAAATTCATGAAAACAGCCTTTTTTAGCGTCTAAAGTGAGAAGATCCCTCAAACACGTTTTTCTCGAAACGCTGTTCTCAAAGTCGGTGGACATGATATCTCGAGAACCACTTATCGGATTGTTTCCAAATTTACAGGTCATACCATGAGACACATTTAAAGGTCGTTGACGATCTCAGTTTTCGAAAATCGATATTCATTTTTGAATAGTTACGTAAAAATGATGACTTTTTTCATAGATTTTGTATGGTCGAGTGTTAATTCGTCGCCACATTGTTAGAAAAAAAATGTTTTAAAAAATCGACGATCGTCAACGACTCGTATTTATTGTTAACTCGAATAATCCGTTTGGTTTTTAGATTTCGGATGGCCCGTTTAAGCTGAGAGTGTTCACCGCCAAATGTCGCGAAAAAATATCATCATCCGCTGGCGGCCATGTTTTCGTCGTTTTTCTGTATTTTTGGTGATTTTTTTAGAGGCTCTCAATACATGTACCTTTTTGTTGAAAAAAATGCGTTTCTTTTTCACCGACCGTTTCCCCCAAAAAAATCGAAATTTGGCAATTTTTACTGGGCCGCGAGATAGATGTAGCTCCGTAGCGCCATTGGGATTGACTGTACGATAAAATGTTAACATATTGCGGGTAAGGGTGATTTCCTGCTCCAATCACGTGGGAACTATTCGAATTGGGTTTCATCAACGCCCATAACATCGATCAAGCTTTGTTGCGAAACTGAATCCCATACGTGAGGAATGGATTCACCGTATTCTCATCAGGATTTCGTAGAGAAATACGCGACGAAGCCCCTTTCGGAACAGGTTCTTGAGGTCCTCTTTGGCACTTGGAGATCTTGAGAAATGTCCCACTTATGGGTCACGTACGTTTGAGAAATTCGAGCCGGAAGGAAACAATGCAAAATCGACGGACGTTTAGGAGTCCCTTAACGTTCGAGAGTTCAATCTCGCGAATCCAGGGTATTTTTCCTTCGCCACGTACGTGGATCTGTATGGCAATTGAGGAAGCGACAGAACGGATCTATGTGCAGACGTTTTTCAAATTCAACGCTTTGTACAGTATTTCTCATATATTGGATAGATGGCATTCCGAAGAGAAGACGATACACTTAACCCTGCGTAGTCACCAGGGAACAAATATGACCCAGCTCCAAACGGCACGTTCTGTGCGCCCAATGGGGTTTAGCCGCAGAGGAACCTCCACCGAAGATTCGAAGTTCCCCCTATACGCAGAGACTAACGGTATTTTAATTGTATCGCCATTTGTCGGTGCCATCCGTTCGGAAAATATTTCTCGTCAGCTGGCCCTTTCCGGGTCTTGGAATAAATACCGTTTTTGGAACGACGTCGGTGGAACTATTTTTTCTCCAAAAGTACTGTATCTCAAGAGTATCACCAATTAATTTCACAAAAGAGTATGAAAAAATGAAATAACTATGATTTTGAGTAAAACAGTTAATTTTTTCAGATTTTTTCACGTTCAAGATTTTTTTTTCCTATTTTATTATTTGAATTCTAATGTTAATGAGAATTTTCCATATTCTAGCCTGGAGAGTGTACAATTCAGTATTATTTTAACTCAATTGGATCGACAGTTTTCGTACGGCAACCGTTTGAAAACGTCTGGGGTCATTTTGACCCCGTGTGACCAGCGTGAAACTAAATAATATTTAGAGTCAAAGGAAATGATCAAGCTCTGCGTCGGGGAATTCCCCAGAACCTGATGCTTTGTCTTTCCTTTAAAAAAATTACCCACCTATGAAAAAAACTCGGTTCAACAATTTGTGAGGTTATGTCAACCTTGCATGTGCCCGATTCGAAAGTTTAAATCGTAATTTCGACTCAACGACACAATCATTTGCGATAGAATTTATCGTGTACATACGATATTGTTGCAGAAAGGGCCTAACGTTGGCATTTTTGCAAATTGTGAAAAAACTTTACCGATTGCAAGTTCCATTACATGAATACGGAATTACTAACTGATGCACCAAATTCACGCACATTTCAAGACCGTTAGGTTCTCGACGGTTAAAAAACACATTTCGAACGATGTTTCCATTGATTTCATAAATAAATGACAGAGAAATTGCGTTTAGAGTTTTTGTTCCAACATAAAACTAGCAAAATTGTACGAACGAAGCTCAAAATATTATCGACAATCGTGAAAATCTAGTGCATCAGTTTTCCCACTGGCGGCGATCCCGCATGATGAACATGTACACATATACACGTGCCACACGCGGAATTGCAGCAACCGTCGCCCATTGGGCCTCAGCTCTTTGCTGTAGTGTGAGTAGCAGGCGATTGCTGCGACCTGGTGGTCGTTTGCCGCGGCTCGTAGCCAAAAACAACGAATTCTACAATACCGTTGTGACCGCTTCGAACTTTCGCAGCGTGCGATACGTGGCCTTACGGAGGCTGCGCAGGGTTTCTGCAGGACAGGCGGCAAGAGGGGAACGCATATGCTTAAACATGGGCGCCTGTAACGGCTGCCAACCCCGAATAATCAAATTTTCGGTTACGTGAAATAAATAAATTTCAGCTAATAAATATGTGGAATGCATATAATTGACTGTTTAGAAATGTTAGTAATCTTTTTCGTTTATTTACATCGAGAATAAGTTATTAACCGAGTTGAAATATGGCAAACGCGCAATTCAGTTATCAATAACTGGTATCACTGAGCTCAGATAGGAACGCCACATCGTGAGCGCGTAGCTGTAAAACATCCTTCGCGAATTCCCTTTTTTTGTTCGGCAAAAATGAAAAGATTGTAGGAAAAAATGCAAACCGAAGAACAGTGTAATCGACGGTTGGAGCACGTACAACCTGAAAAGTAGCGGAAAAAAATAGTTGAGCCGGAAAATGGATGCGCAGTCGAGGGACGACGCGTAATTGATTTGAAGGTTATGTCGAAACACATGCACTGCAGCGTCTGTAAAGAATGATTCAAAATATTTAAATACTCCTTACGAAACCGCGGTAAGAAATGTATAGCACGGAAGCCATACTTTGTGCGTGTCAAATTTTGGCGCCTGTCCAAAATGGCCGACTTGACAGCAGCGTTGCCAAGTGCCGAGGGCGCTTTATCGTTTTACGCGAATCAGCAGAAATTTCCAGTTTTATTTCACGAATATCTCGATAACGAGACAGACAAAACGCTGTACTCTTCGTTGAAACTATTTATAAAAATCTCAAGAATTTCTTCCGCCTATTTCCATTCAATTCTTACTATTTTTATTATGCTGCGGCAGTGCGAAATAGCGAAAGCTTCATGAGAACCCTAATACGACTATCGCGACATAATAAAAATAATAAGGTCTGCATGGAAATAGGCGAAAAAAATTCTTAAAATTTTTGTGAATAGTTTCAACGAAAAGTACAGCGTTCTGTCTGTCTCGTTATCGAGATATTCGTGAAATAAAACAGAAAATGTCAGGTGATTTGCGTAAAATGATAAAGCGCCTTACGGCACGTGGCTACACTGCTGTCAAGTCGGCCATTTTGAATAGGCGCCAAAATTTGAAACGCACAAACTATCGCTTCCTTCCTATGAATTTCTTACCGCGGTTTCATAAAGAGTATTTAAATATTTTCAATCATTCTTTACGGAAGCTGCAGTGCATGCGTTTCAACATAACCTTCAAATCAATTACGGGTCGTCCTTCGACTGCGCATCCATTTTCCGGCTCAAAAACTTTTTTCTGCCGCTTTCCAGGTTGTACTTGCTCCAACCGTTGATTGTACTGTTTTTCGGTTTGCATTTTTCCCTTCCATCTTTTCATGTTAGCCGAACGAAAAAACGGAATTCGCGAAGGATGTTTGACAGCTACGCGCTCACGATGTGGCGTTCGTATCTGAGCTCAGTGATACCAGTTACTGAGAACTAAATTACGCGTTTGCCATACTTCAACTTGGTTAATAACTTATTCGCGATGTAAATAAACAAAAGAGATTAATAACATTTCTAAACAGTCAATTATATGCATTCCACACTGAGAAAAAAACCAATTGAATCAAAAAAATATATTGGTCGATCCAAATAAATGTGCTGCTGCAGAGTGCCACCAATATGTGAGATTGTTTCAATACTATAAAATATTGGAAAATGTGATTGATTTAAATAACATATTATTTTATTTGTAAAAGCTGTTCTGTTCTCTGAATATCTACATCTACTATATCCTTCAAATAAAATTATATTCTATTGAAATCATTCTATTTACAAACCGTAGATGTATTGCATGAAATAATTAAGCGGTGGCTAAAAACATTTTTTATTTTGTACAAAAATATAATCCATAGAATTCATTATTTCTTGACGACATCTAAACGAATATGCCATGGGACGTAAGTTTTTCAACTTGTTTTAAATCTTAAATAAAAAGTGAGCATTAGAATGATCATCCACGATAATAGTGGAGAGAATATCAGATATCCAATGGAATATCCATGGAGAGAATATCAGATATTCAACTGATTAGAACAGATCCTACACTATGATCTTAGCCACAGGCCAAGAAGCGATACTCTTTAAAATTTCTCCAGCGTTTAAGTAGATTTTCAGTTCGCGCTACGCTTACGAGAAACGAGCGCGCGTGCGGCCTCTAGCGGTTACTCCGAGAACTACGGATTTCATCACACCTCTAATTTCGGTGGCGCTCGGCCAAGATTTGGTTGAATTTTTTCAACCGAATGTGCAAAAAACAAATTTTACTTTCGCATAATTTTTTAACCAATTCAGACATTAGCATAATAATTTTCAATCAAAATTAAATATTAATATTTTAACGAATAATGTACTTGAAATCAATATCGGATATGGTGAAAACAATAAAATAACATATTTACTCAACAGAAATTTTATTTGAATCAAACAAGCGAGATTCAATTTTTCTTGTGTACTCGAATCAACAACATTCATGTTATGAATTGAAACGCTTTTTTCGTTCGTTGCATAAATTGCATTCAAAACTATATAATTTGTTCGCGATAATTTTTTAGATAGTTTCAATAATATATTGTTCTCGGCTAACAATATATCTTTTGAATGAAAAAAAAACTTTCAATATTATCATGTCATTGAAGTCAATAGTCTTTTGTTTGGACTAATAAAGCCGATTATTTACACCAACAATTTTACAAGTGAATCAACGAAATTTCATTCAATAACACCAATGATATTGGATCAATCATTTTTTTTTCTCAGTGCACATATTTATTAGCTGAAATTTATTTATTTTACGTAAGGTAAATGTCCCAATTATTGAACAGCTAAGGATCTGGGGGATTGAATTCGGCGAGAAAAAAATATAAAATCAAGAAAAAACCATCGCTTTCATGTTCAAATGATACGTTGATATTTTTATTTTCGAAAAATCACCCTTTAAATTATTTTTAAATGATTTCAAATGAAAAAAAGAATAACGATGTGAAGCATACAGAAGTCCCAATTATTGAATACTGAATGTGTCTATGTTCCCAATATTGAACAGGCATGTCCCAGTTATTGAACACTCTCGAGAAATCTTTTTCCGTGTTGAAAATATTATTTTGGGTACAATGTTAAGAATTAAAAGTAAAATCAAACACTTGAATAATCTTTTGACAATCATGTAAAAATACAAAAATATATATCTAGTCTCTTTTGACAGGTTTTTGGTTCATTCGCATTTGGTTTATTTTTGCTTTTCAACTCGAACTTTATTTTATTTTTATTTTCAGCTTCCTCATTTTTGTGTTCTGTTTTTGTTTGATTTTGTCGCAGCCTGAAGTATCGGAGAGTATCGGACTCCCTGAAGTATCGGAGAGCAAAAAATATTGAACATTACATTCGTATTTTTAGATTACATTTAGGTTATATTCTCTTTTTACTTTTCTTTTTATGTTTATTGCACGAAAATACAAATGAAAAATATATTTGACGATCTTAGAGTTATTATTAAAAGAATAAAGGTAAGTTTATTCACGAACTTACAGTTTTTGTTTGAATAAATCCGATTCACACGATCTGTCAAACGTTAACTGTCTCGATGTTTTGATGGGTTTAATGACGCCATCTTGGAGAACTCGAGTGTTCAATAATGGGGACACACTGCATTTTCTATGTCCCAATGATCGAACACCGTATTTTTTAACAAATAATCAATTATTTTTTTTTGTTTATTGTTATTTGTAAGAAATTTCCTGAGGAACCTGAACCGCCTTTGCTTTTTGAGATGCGACAGTTTTTTAATTTTGTATGCCCTTACGCATGAAGCGGCGCGTCTTAGCAAAAACGATAAGCAGTTACCACGAGACGTCAAATCGGTTGCTGATTAAATAATGTTTTTCTCCATCTATTAAAGCTTTTTTTTGCACAAGTAAGGTAACATTTCGATAGCTAAAAGTTCCATATATGTAATGAAATTTTTATAAATACGTAAATGCATGCAGGCGAATGAAAAATAATAAAAATACAAGATAGTGTTCAATAATTGGGACCTGTTCAATAATTAGGACATTTACCTTGACCGAAAATTTGATTATTCGTGTTTGGCAGCCGTTACAGGCGCCCGTGTTTGAGCATACGCTCTTGCCGCCTGGCCCGCAAAGGCCCTGAGCAGCCTCCTCAATTGTAAAAAAGACAAATGCAACTCACATTTGGTTACGGACGATGTGCCGACGCTGCTGCTCGGTTTCTTGAAGGTGCTGCCGCCCATGGTGACCTTGCCGCGTATATTTTTGTCGGGCTGGAAGACTATAATATAGACTTTGGGTGAGTACAGGCAGACGAGGGTGACCGAAGCGCTCAAGCTTATGGCGACGCAGAGGGTCGTTATTTGTGTCTCGTGTGCGTTTCCGGTGCCGAAGTAAATCGGCACGAATGCCAGCCATATTATACAAGTCGTATACATCGTGAACCCGATGAATTTGCTTTCGTTGAAGTTTTCCGGTATTTTGCGGGTCTTGACGGCGTATATAGTCGAGACCGCAATCAGGGTCGCGTTGTACAGCTGCGAGAATAGAAAACTCATGTCCTGTATGTTGCACTTGAGTATAACCTGTCGACGATCGGGGTAAAAGTGTCTCGTGCCGGGAGGCTCGACGATCATCCAGACGAGGGTGAGGACCACTTGAAAAGCGATGAGCGCCGCGGCTATGCACACCTGAGAGGTTGGACTTATGTAGCGCGGTCTAACGGCCGATCTCGATGCCGAATCGAAGATCCGTGCTATTCGGTTAGTTTTCGTTAACAATGCACCGTATACCGCGCTGAAACTCACGCCTACACCAAAACGCTGAAGAACACAAGTGACGGTGGTCGGTGTGGCCAACAGTACGAAAGTATTCAAGTAACAAACGAGCACACCTGCCAAAAGTAAGATCGTCAATTCGCGTCCCGACGCACGAACCACCGGGGTATCACGATGTTTGAACATAAGACCGGCCACCACGAGAGTAACCACTATTCCTAAGCAGGATATCGCCGCTGGTGCTATCGCGAAGCCACTGCTCCATTTGATGTGCTTGATCGGCAACGGATAACAGCCCCGCTTGTCCTCGTGAGGCCAATAACCCGGCTCGCAATCCTTGCAGGTCTTCTCGTCGTAAACGTACTCGTACTCCTCGCAACGATCGCAAACCCAGCAACAAGTGTCACCCTGTTGCTTGCGTATCATACCGGGCTCGCAGGGCAACGAACACGCCGAAATCGGTATCTCGTCCGCTCCCTTCGCCCATATCAACTCGTCCGTATTCAGATCCAAACGATTGTACCATTTGCCCACTACCTGCCAAAGTCAAAGTCCAACAATCGGTCACATTGGCCGACACACATGGCCAACTTCAGATACCATGGATCGAGACTGCTTACGAAAAGTAACACTTTGTAATTTCACCTCGGAAACTAGCGTGATTATGCTTTCGTCGCGAAAACTAGCACCTTTTCGTATTCATCGCGAAAACCAGCATGTTTTGGCTGTCACCGCGAAAAATAGCTTGTTTGGTTTTCACTGTGAAAACTAGTGTTAAAGGCGTAAATTTAAAACCTTAAGGATCTCATCGCTCGTACAATCTTAACTAAAAAGAATTTTGGGGAGAATTTAAGGGCGGGGTAAAGTATTTAATTTTGTTTTTTCATTTTTTTTTAAATTTTTAAATGAATGCATAATATATAAAGAATATTGTGTTAAAATTTCAAGTCGATCGGAGTAAAATTGACGAAGTTATGAGTATTTGAGCGTCTATTGCTCCATGCCGTTCTCTTCTCTTCTGCGTTTTTCAAACCGTTTTTCTGAGACTTGTCATATTTGAAGTCCGTGTGCACGATAACTCAAAATCTACTGGACCAATCGCTTTGAAATTTTGCACAATGCTTCTTCACATAATTCACCAGGTATTGTCGAGAGCTTTTTTGTTTTTTTAATAATTACTAATTTGTCAACAACAAATTAGCCGATTTTTTTTAGCGAAAATCGGGTTTTTGGCTCCCGAGTGCTACGAAAAATCGAAAAATCGAAAGAAAAAATCCTCCCGTCATTACCTCGAGAAACATCTCCTTTAACAAATGCATTTTGATTTTTTTGTTTCAAATGATTCTGTTGCGAGTTATGGTGCACACCGCAAACCAACTTTTTTTTTAGGCGCCTCCGGGGTTTAATTTTCACTCGCTCAATTTTGAATATTTTGCAATGCAAATTTAGGAGAATGTTGTTCAAATGTTACTTTATTATATGTAAATTTTTCAATAAACGAACACTATTCGTTACGCCAAAAGAAAATCTTAAAAACATGCCTTTTTTCGCCGAATTAACTTTACCCCGCCGTTAAAGTATACTTCGTGCTCAGGTAAAAATCTGTAAACATAAACCATTAGTAGTTTTTTTAATGTGACAATTTTTTGCGTGTTGATATTTTAATTTTATACTCGTTGCTTTTATCAACATGTTGATAATAATTTTCAATTAACATCGATAATAGTCGTTTTTATAAAAAAAATAATAACGAAATTGTAAATGTAATGAAATATTTATTGTGATTTTCTATAAAACAAAAATAACGTTATTAAAAATATTATTTAACGAGTGTAATTTGTTGACTGATATAACAACAAGTAAGACGGTATAAAATGGCAAATAAAAAATACTTCGTTAATTTGGAGTAAAAAAAGCTTGGACAAAGGAATTGGAGTAAAAAAAGTAGAGACAAGGCGTAAAAAAAGCATGGAAGAAAAGTCGGAAACAATTCCAGTGTTACTGAAATACGTTAATTTTCGCGGTGAATACCGAAATCTGCTTCTTTTCGTGGTAAAAGCCGAAACGTGCTACTTTTCGGGTTGAATATAAAAAAGTGTCAGTTTTCGTGGCGAAAACCGAAACTTGCTACACTGTAAAAAAATTCTGTCTAAAAATTAATACACAAGTGTAGGAAGTTTTTATGCCGATACCGCTTATGAAATTTCAGACAAGATTTTGCAAATCCAAAACAGGTTATTTAAAAAATGAAAGTGCAGCTCCGTAATATTAATATACTTGTGCGTTTGAAAAAGAATGCACGTGTAAAGAAATAAACTTCCAAGTATATTGAAATCAAGAACCATTTGCTGATATCAAAATACGAGTGTATATTAAATTCAAGAACTATTTGCTAATATCAGCATTCGGGTGTGTATTAATTTTACGGAAACAAAGTATTACCTTTAATGCACACTGTGAAAAGCTTCTGTGTAAAAATTAATACACAAGTGTTTTTATGCGGACGCCGTTTATGAAATTTCAGATAATATTTTGAAAATCCAAAGCAGGTTATTTTAAAAATAAAAGTGTAGCTCCGTAATATTAATATACTTGTGCATTTGAAAAATAATGCATGTGTAAAAAAATGTCCACATCCATGAATATTAAAATCAAGAACCATTTGCTGATATCGATATACGAGTGTATATTAAATTCGTTCGTATATTAAGTTCGTAAAATTCAATTCTTTTGTGCTTTAAATGTAGTGTAAATTTGATATAATTTTCATATTGTTTCATGTGATTTTCATCAGCGTTTATGAATTTTTTTTCAATTCCAGTTTCGCACTTTTAAATAAATCTGTTGTGATCATGCATTATGTACGTATCGTAAAATTCAGTTTCAGATATATTATATTTTTCAGGCTGCTGTAAATAAATTTCAAACTTGTTTTGTATTTTCAATGCTCTGTTTTTTATAGTTGATTTATTATACATCTGTAGTAATTTTCAATTGAAGACACGGGTTAATGCAATATATTTTCCACAAATTTACAAACTTGTCTTTGAAATTCCATGTTGCATCTATTAAATTCTACATCCACGTTAGAATTTCATGTTCCTGTTTTTAATTTACGGTACAAGTGTTTCAAATTTAATTTCATCTACTGAGTTCGTAAAATTCAATTTCTTTGTATCTTAAATGTATTGTAAATGTCATATAATTTTCTACAGTGTAGTTTTCACAGTGATATCAAGCGTGCTTGTTTTCGTAAGAATTCTGAGACTTGCTACTTTTCGTAAGCAATATCGAGATATTCCGCTAAATCGGCGATCGACGCGTGGTTTAATGTCCTCACTATCGGAATAGTTTGGACTGTGCAGATGACAGTTCGTTAAGGCGGAACACCACTGTGACGGGTCAAGAATATCGATTTTTTTGCCTTTTTTCAAAGTAAATATTTTTAAGAAAATGTGAAAAAATGTTCAAGTTAAAATATTGAAAATTGACAAAGTTACAGACGATTTAGTGGGAGCAGGTAGCGCTGACGATTTACGTATAGTTTCAATCGCGGTTTTCTGGAAACGACTTTTCTCGACCTGGACTGAATAAAAACTCTAGCTAAAATTGTCCGATTTGCACTTGGGAAAACCCAAGATTTCCGTAGTTGCAGGAGCTATCGTACGTAGCCGTTTTTTTTATTTAGTATTTTTTAAGCTTCCGAATATAGGTAAGTAATTGTTTGCCAAAATTCCACTTTTTTCAACAACCAGCATTTAGTAATTTCTTTTTAAACCGCTGCATACAACTCGAATTACATTTATATATTATAGATTATAAAACTATTTATTGTTTTATTTTTCAAACCAACCATTGTCAAGTTATCGATCCGGCCGTTGGACCACGTTTTTTATTATCGATCGATTTTGCCTCGTAACGTTGCTATTTTTTAATTAAAACAATTAAAAAACTCACGAAATAAGTTAAATGTATGTTTAATAATATACCTATTTTCCAAATTCCAAATAAATAACCTAGTAGACGAAAAAACCGTAAATAACAACCCGAATTTTGTTCAAAGTCTGCCCACCATATATTTCCATTTGATTGACATGGCACCACTCATGATTTTGCGTCTTTTTTTATCAATACGGTTCTGTCGACTCGAAATACGAGCAGCTCATCCTCTATTTGTTTTCAACGGTGGCAATTTATGAACTAGATCATTTGCGATACAACGTACGATCCAAACATTTGCGAAATCGTAATACTTGTGTACAAGAAAAAGGGAATTCCAAATGTCCTAATACATTGTCAAATTTGGTAGATAATTTCGTAACTGAATTGTTACTAGTAGGGTGTCTCAAAATAACCTTACATTTTAATTCATTAAGGGGTTAGGCCACAGTAACGGGTATAAAATCATGTGCGAAATTAACCGTTTTTTTCGTATGAAAAATTGATTCACTCATAAAATTAATTACACATTTATTTAGTATGATAATCAAGCTGTGGGAAAATATACATTTTTTTTTCGATGTAAAAAATGGCCCACCACTAATATTTTTGTTTGTTATCTTTTTTTAGGCGCTCCGCGGTTTGACATTTAGCATCCACAGTCTTTTACCTAGAACGAAAAATAAAAATTCTCGTCAATCTACATTAGAATACCTAGAGAAGTGCGTACGAAATTTAAAAAATATTGCTTTATTGAAAAGTTGTAGGGATTTGAATGAATTTTCAAATGTTCAGTGAAAAATTTCGTATAAAACTGCTCACAAAATAAAAAGTTTTCCATTAATCAGAAACTCCGTACGTACTTCTTTGCGCAATGCAATTAGGAACATAACTTTTAAATTTGAAGTAAATCGAGTGAAAATTGTTCAAGTTATTAGGTGTACAACTTAGTTCGGTCCGTTTTCAAAAGATGGCTCTAGGTGCTATAAATGGTTGACGACAACAGCTGATTTTTGCTGTATCGTGAAGTATCAACATCTCTTAACCAAATATCGTTTACAGACCTTTGAGTGTTGCGCATCAAGTCTAATTTTTACTGGTGTGAAAATGTCGAATTTCGTCCCAAATAAGCACCATTTGCGGGAAGTGTTGATTTTCTGTTTCAATTGGAAGAAAAGTGCAGCTGAAGCCCACCGAATGCTTGTGGGACCATCACGGGAGACTTCTTCAGGCAACAATTGATCCGTTTAAAGCGAGCTATAGCCAAAAAACGTCCAGAATATGCGACCAGATACGAGTCCATAATCTTTCAACATGACAACGCTCGGCCTTACGTTGCTATTGTGGTTAAAAACTATTTGGAAAATAGCGGGTGGGAAATTCTGACGCACCCGCCTTATAGCCCAGATCTTGCCCCTTCCGACTACCATTTGTTTCGATCGATGCAGAACGCTTCGACGGGAATACGCTTCACGTCACAACAGGGTATCAAAAATTGGCTCGATTCATTCTTGGCTTCAAAAGATGAACGCTTCTTCCGCGACGGAATTAATAAATTACCAGAAAGATGGGGGAAAGTAGTGGCTAGCGATGGACAATATTTTGATTAATGTATTAATTCATGTTATCATTCAAATAAGTGCGTACTTGAAGCAAAAAAACCGACCGAATTAAGTTGTACACCCAATATTTGTCACGCCAATTGGAAAAAAGCTGTTTCGAGAAAAACGCGTTTAAAGTTTTAGGTACTCTATGGCCGTGCCAGAGGTGGGTTCACGTTATACGCTCAAAGTCGGTGAAAAAAAAATGTTTTTGCTATAAATCGAATAGTAACTTATTCTTATGATGATAAAGCACCGTTTTAGCGAAAAAAAACTGTGGCCTTATCCTTTAAAAAAACTTGTTATTTATTTGGAAAGTAGGAATATTTTTATTTTAATATAAGGTACAAACATGGAGGTTATGTGCGGAATACAGTATCCGATAAATGGCCGCCTCGTCCCTATTTGCAAACGTTCACTCTTTTGACAAATTTTTCAATAACACTTTGGCATCAATGCGGACTAAATTCAATAATAGTGCGTCCAATGGCTCCCTTGAGCTTCAGAATAGTCTGTGGATCATTGTCATGCACTTTTCCTTTCAGAAAACCCCAAAGAAAGAAGTCCAATAGCGTCAAATCGCACGATCTCGGTGGTCAATTCATATCGTCGCGGCGCGAGATAACACGACCATGAAACTTCGTCTACAATAGCTGCATTGTTTCGCCCCCTGTGTGGCGGGTTGCGCCATTTTGTTGAAAGAATATGCCTTCCAAGTCCATGCCCTTGATGCCATTTATCGGATATTGTATTTCAAACCTGCATGTTTGTACGTCATATTAAAATAAAAATATTCTTACTTTTCAAATGAATAATACGTTTTATTAATTAATTTAAATGTCAGGTTATTTTGAGACACTGTTTATTAGTGTCGGAGACGAACGAGTGCGTGGGTGGCTCAGCGATCTCCAATGGAAAGCAACGACGGCCCGGACCAATACTTCGATCGGTGACCGCTTAGCTACGAACTCGTGCAGCTAAGCGGTCACCAAGTCATCAAGAACGTTATTCGAGATGTGGTAGGCCAATTTTTTCTAAAGTACCTGATTACAAAACTTTCTGATACTTACCCGGTAATAATATCCATTCGTACCGCTCTGATTGGCCTTCTGGAAATTGAGAATTTCGTAGCGTGCCAATCCATCTCCGTGTTTGTCGAATTTCACCTCGCTTCCGGCTAAATCTGTGAAGAACATGAAAAAAAAAACGCTGCTAGAAACCTTGCCTCCAATTGCCCGCGAAAAGTTTTGAAATCGTGCATTATCATTTTACTTGTTCGTTATCGCGGGACACCAACGTGACGGGTAAAAAAATTGATTTTTTTGCATTTTCCTAGTATACATATTCAAGAACATGTGAAAAAATGTTGAAGTTAAAATATTGAAAATTGACCAAGTGACAGACGATTTAGTGAGAGCAGGTAGCGCAACGATTTACGTATACTTGAACTTTCGATCGTATTTTTTTTCGACACGAGCTGGAAAGAATCATAACTCTAGCTATAATTGTCCGATGTGACAATATAAAAAACCAAAATTTCCGCAATTACAATAGCTAGTGTTATATGCAGTTGTATTTTTTTATTCAGATTTATTCATTTATTCTTTAAGTTCCCGAACATGAGTAAAAAGTTCGCCAAAAATAATTTTTTTTAACGCCCGCCAAAGGTTTTTTATCCCAAAGACTTTATAAAATTTTATTTTATCACCAAAGATTATAAAACCTCGTTGTTTTTATCTTTCAGACCAACCATTGTCAAGTTATCGATCCAGCCGTTGGACAATATTTTTTATACAGAAGCTCCATCATACCTCATTAACGTTATTAATTTTTTATTTTTTTAAATAATAAAATTCACGAAACAAGTTCTATTTATGTTTAATAAAATAGCTTTTTTCCGAATCCTAAATAAGTAATCTAGTAGACAAAAAAAATTAGGAATAAACGACCTTTTTTCGGCCCATCACAGTGCAGCCCTCCCTTATATGAACCGGCGAGGAAATTATTTCTTCGCGGCTCAGAGTCTTCGTACGCGAAATTTTGCCGTGCCGGAGGGGATTATTCAATTGTGGAGGTGAGAAATTTTCATCGCGACTAACGCGCTTGCCGAAAGCATAAAGGGTGATCGCGAACAAAGGGAACTTCAGGATTAAATTGAGCATAGAACATACTCTTGATAATTACACCCGGGCGAAAGTCCAGGTGTAATTTACGATGTGAAAGGATACAGGAGACGTTTGATATTGCTTTAAGAATTTATATAGGTACTTTATGGATGCGCTGCATATGCAGCTGCGGCTTGAAGCAGCAGACCAAACTGCCGGGAATGAACGCGAGAAATTATTTCGGCCAGTATATAGCTAGAGGAAGGAACTTTCCTTCCGATTTTCCTTCGCGCCTCCGGCGATAAATTATTGCCGTGGCTCATTGAATTTCTGGAATGCGCCTGGTAAAAACGTATAACGCTTGGCGCCAGTGCATTTAGCTAAATTAATTTACACAAATTACGATGATTCCTGAACTCCGAAGAACTCTGAAGAAGAAAAAAGACGAGCAACAAACCCTTCGGGGACCTCTACTTTGACCCTCGTAAGGTTCATTTTTAATTGTTTCTACGATGAAACTGAAGATTAACTGAGATGAAATACACCTTAATGACGTATTTAAAAATGTATCACGAGTACGTTTCTAGTCCAAAGTTTGATTTAATCGGAATTTCAGTACGTCGCGAATTTACCAAAATATAACAAAAATCAATCATTCGAGACGTTATGGAGATTGATTTCGAATAATAATAATGCCAAAAATTTGTTGAAAAGTTCTTAATGGAAATAATTGTTCAACTAATGATTAGTAAACGAAAATTCTGTCACATAAAGTGAAATAGTTTTTTTTAACACTTGCGATTTATTTCCGTATTTTCTAGCTATTTTAGAATTACTTTTTTTCATTTTTTAAAAGTTTATTCTATCGAATCTGTTCGTTTCAACAGTTGGAAACTTTGTAAGGGCTATTTGGAACGTTTAAAAAAATACATGCATACATACATATATATATATATATATATATAAAACACTTGTGATTGGTTTTATTAATTCTGTAGAATTTTCGAAACCAAATAAAAAATAATAAAAAAATTAAAAATCCAGTTAGTATTGAGAAAAATCATTCAAAGAGAGAAAACACTTTTTTTCGTACTGGGTTCTAGCTATTTTAAAGTTCCTTTTTCATTTTTTTTAACGCTGCGGCTAGCCGTCTGGTATTGGGCGAATAAGCGTATGTTATTCGTCTGGATAGCTGCTCAGTTCACGCAGTTCACGCTGTACAACGCCCCAAACAAACAAACGCAAACAAAATTACAAAGATTTTATTCGGACGAATATGTGTAAACTATTCATCCGGATAGTTTGTTTAACAATATGACACATTCTACCCGGACGATTATATATAGGTTATTCGTCCGGATACTAGCTGACAAGAGTCACAATAATATGCACGCCTACTGGAAATACGGCGTGAACTGAGCCGCTATCCGGACAAATAACATGCACTTATTCGTCCGATATCCGGACCTGGAGTCACTCCGTTTTTTTAAAGGTTGTTCTATCGAATCTGTTCGTTTTATCAGTTTGAAACTTTGTAAGGACTATCTGGAAAGTTCAAATATATATATATATATATATATATATATATATATATATATATATATATATATATTAAAAACGCGTGATTGGTTTTATTAATTCTTTAGAATTTTCGAAACAATATCAAAAAGATGAAAAAATAAAAAATCCAGTTAGTATTGAGAAAAATCAATCAAATCATTGCACAGAGAGAAAACACTTTTTTTCACTGATTACTCGATGAACTATTATTTATTCAAGCTATTCGTTGATAACTTTTTGACAGTATTTTTCGAAGTCAATGTTCATAATAACGACAATATGTCGGAATTGATTTTTTTTTTCGAATTGCAGGAATAGACTGGGAATTCTCAAAGTGTTCTTGCCCTACGTTCATCGGTGCTACTTCATTCGAAAAACGTGCTTTCCGTGAATCGAATCTCGCAAAAGCTCAAGTCTCATAAAGAAGTTTTATAAATTGCAGGGTGTGGTGAAAAGGCACGTTCTATTGCGAATAGATATATGTTCCAAGACTCGGAGCCCGTCTACGGTTATTAAAATCATCGCTACGTACGGAAACACGATATTTCGAATTTTCATTTTTTTCCCTCTAGTATTTCCTTTCCCTATCATGTTCGTCTCGCCGTATGCTTTGATGGCGCGCGTGCGTGTATGAAGAAAAACTTGTGGAAAGAGTTTGCGCGATTTCAAGCAAATTGAGGAGGCATAAGGTTCTTCTTGGCATTCAAAGACTTTCTCCAGCCGAGCCGAGGTGGCAACTTGCGCGACGCGCAAAGTTCGAGATCGATACACACCCTTAAAATACACTGACTAGCCTATGCCCGTAATACAAAAGTTAATTTTTTTCTTTTGCTCTATTTGCTTCTTGTTCGGTGCCTGAAAAGACCACGGGGTCGTTCGCCGCGCAACAGATCGCAAACTACTAGCCCTACGAAAAAAGTGTAGAAATCAAATATGTAGAAGAATTAATACTCTTCAAGATTGATCATTACAATTTTCAGTTTGCGATCAATCGTTCGGGAGATATTATAAAAAACTAATTTCGAAAATCTTCCACGCCCTGTTACTGCAAAAATATTAACCGCACAGAAAAACCGTCTGAATGTATACTGTAGGAAATTGTTTTCTCTGCAGACATGGTTATTATCGTTTTGGTCATAGGACCAATTGTTTCGGAGATATTTGGAAAAACCTGAATTCCAAAATGACATCCACTCCCGCCAGCTTGTCTTTACTCCCAAGGAATACTCCGGAACATATGAATATTATAATTCATAATAATAATAATAATTATTATTATTATTAATTTTTATGATTTTACGTGACGTACAAACAATTGTATCTTGCTACATTGACAATTTTTCATGATAAGACGTTTTACCCATGCAAGTAAGAAAGATCTATAGATTATTAGTAGTTCTTCGCACTATAATTTTAATGCATTCACTACATAATATTTTCATTTTTCTGAACACTTTTTGCCGTTTTATGTGTTATAAAAAGTTCTCCGCGTACTACGAGCAACACTTCCACTAATAATTCACGCGGTGCAACGTTTACCAAGCTATAGCTCTTAAACTATTAATTTTACGGAAATAAGTGGCAAATAAAGTTTATTGGAAATATTATGTTCTATAAATTTGGTTATTACCATTTTGAATTTTTCATCGACCATTAACTGTATATTTAGCAATAATCATGTTGCAAAAAGTTCGACGCGCTATAAATAAAAACCTATGCACTATACAGAATAAAGTTTCGAATAAAAGTTGTAGAGAATTTTATCGTCTACGAAAATGATTTTTACTGTTTTTGTCGTACGATGCACGGTTCACGAGATATTTGATAAAACGTGTATTCCAAAATGGCGGCTGAAGCTGAACCCCCCCCTCGACTCGCCAACTTATATTTACACTCAGGAGACACCACTGAACATATTCCAATAAGAAAATCGGATTTATAGAAAATTGCAGAAAAAGTACCTGGTTCTTGGACTAACAAGTCAGGAAAAATTGGTTACATGAGATTGTACAGCAAGAATGTCTCCGGATCTTGGGCTCCTGATCCAGTAAAAGAGATGAAAACCCAGCACTCCTTAGCGTAAAATATGCATTTTGACCGAAGGTAGATGGTTGCATACTGAAAGTAACCCCAATCAAATGTTGCCCCTCAACTCGCCCCAACCCTAAGAAATAGGGGTTGAAAACCTAAATATCGCCGTATCTCGATAATTAATAGCCCGATTGAAAAATGTTTCAAACAAAAGTTGGGTGGAATAATAAAATACGTATAAAGTTATCTGACGTCCAATCCCCTATCTCCGAAAATAGCGGCACAAAAACACGACAGCACCACTGACCCAGGACAAGGTCGCAGCGATGTCTCCTCCGCTTGCACACGCATCAACCCCGAATTTTCGAATCGTTTTTGTGCCGCGATTTTCAAAGATAGGGTGTTGGACGTCGGATAACTTTATACGAATTTTGTCATTCCAAACAACTTTTGCTTGAAACCTTTTTCGATCGGCCTATTAATTATCGAGATACGACGATTTTTAAGTTTTCAACCCCTATTTCTTAGAGTTGGGGCGAGCTGAGGGGCAACATTTTATTTTGGTTACTTTCAGTAGGGTCAAAGTGGGAACAGTGGCAACAGTGGGTACACTAAACCTTTTCTGTTTCTCAGAAGTGGACATGTATCTATGTGCGTCTTTTTCACATTAGAATCACCATTGGGTGCCAATAGGTTTGAACCGGTCTGTGAGTCGCTCCTGCGCAATTCTGTTGTGAGAGGTGATTTTATATTATTTTTGGTGTCAAAAGTTGAAAAACCAGCTGAGTTTGTATGTTTTTTGCTTCTTTACCTATCGCAGTTATGTTCGAAGTCATTGTTCTCCCGCAATATACAGCTATATTGTGGTATTCGAGCATTGTGTTTGTTAACCTAACAAAAATAGAAACTTGTCAGTACCCGCTTTAGAAAAAAAGAGAGGGTCCGTACACAGTGGCTGAATTTTTCGAGGTACACAGAGGTAAGTCATAATATGAATATCTTCGCGTTGTGATTCAGATAGGCACTGGTACTACCTCATAAGATAGGTACTCATTGATGATTAATATTCAATAAATGTTTGTGATTGATCTCATAATATTCCGTCTTTTTGAAATCAATTTTTCGATAGTTTACTGTACAATACTCCCCATTGTATAGAGAAAAGCACTCCATTACCTACAAGTGTACAGTGGATGAGGGTGATTTTCTTCAAATTTTGCTTGATTTTTAAATTTTGTTTGACTGTGAAATAAGGCATGTTTCACTGTGTACACCCCCAAGTACACAGTGGATCAAATCCCATTTTTTTAAAAATGGTTATTATCTCGACATCTATTGGGTTAGGCCCCTCAGTGTCTTTTAACAAAATGAAGCCATTGAACACACCTCACGTTTAGTCAAGGATTCATTGAGATTGTGTGAACGGTTAGGCAACTATGGATCTCTGAATGATAATGAGCCACTGAACCCACTCTGAACCTATGCAACCATTCAAAAATTCATATTCTACGCTAAAAGTGCTGGGTTTTCGTCTCTTTTACTGGACTATACCGGCAACGCAACACAATACAGATGAGCGAGTCCAAAAGAAATCAGATTTCCTCACCCGTGAACGAAACGTTGAGCAGGTATTTCTTGTAGAAGGTCCCCTTGTCGTAATTGACCATAGCCGGACAGAGTGCTTCGATCTTGCCGCACAAATCCTTCTGGAGATTATGAAGAGCGAGGGCAAAAGCGTATACGGCGTCAACGACGAATTGTACCTTTGATTCCTGCTCGTAACCAGTAGCAGGGCTTAGACGAAGCTTGTTCGAGCATACGTTGAGGGATCTGTTCGTAACGAGTGGCACGTTCGTCCTCAGCGTACAACCAAAGACTTCCTCCCAGTACTCGGCGAACCAGGGATTACGTCGATTGGCCTCGGGTGTAAGGGACGACATGTAATCGTCGAAGCCGGGTATATTTTCCGACTGCAATTCCACGGTAATGGCGCCCTCGGCCTCGTCCTCGAGGCCTTCGACCAGTTTGTTCTGTCGTCCCCAGCCATCGCTCGCTATCCACTGGAACGGCTGACTCAGGTTAGATCTTCTCGCTGCCTCGAGGATTCTTCTCGCGTCCTCGGCTCTCGTGAATAACACCACGGCACGGGCGTTTGGCTTTTTCGACAATCGCTGAATTATACTGTCGAATATCTTGTCGTCGGCTGCACTCGGTACCTTCTCAGCCGCCGCTATGCACACGTTTCGCTCGGTCGCTTCCCTCGTGAAGACCTCATCGCGGAATGCGATACACGACGAAGCGAAAAAGTGACAAAGGAAATATCTATTTTATTGCCGGCTCAATTTTCGTGCTTTTGATGTTTTATAATCCCGTGCGGAAAATTGTCAGAGCGGTGGCGATAAAATTCAGGGCCTTTGAGGGCTTAAACGTGGTTGCCCCAGGAGAGACCGTGCCCAATTATGATCCCCATGGCGGGCTTTTGGGGTTTCACTGAATTTAATTGGACATCGCATATCGAAAAGTAAACTCTCGCTTATAATGATGGATTTTTAGTGTTTTTATCAACGCGGAATCTTAATTCGAGAAATTTTTATGCAAATTGAAAATGGAGCAACGTTATTTGGAAATAAAATATTGACTGGAATTTTCATCTATGTTGAATTTACGAAATATGAAGATTAAGCTACTTTGAATTTTCGAAATGTATCCTCAAATTAAGATTCAATAAGCTTAAATATACAAAATTTACATTGTTAGGGTGCGAGACTATGATTAGTTTCGGAATCTATAAATTTCGAGGAATCAACTCTAATTAAATCATTGATAAACAGGGAGAGATACTTTTAGGCGAGGAATTTTTTTCTGATTTCCATGATTTTTTTAATAAAGCAAGATTTCTTAATTATTTTTTTGACTTAAGGTAGTACGAGCACGCGCTCTTGACTTCTATAGATTTTGTTCAAATTTTAACTAGACAAATTTCAGAACAGTCGACTGTTTATATTGGGTTTTAAAATTGCAACTTTCAACACTGCAGGGTCTGCATTGAAATTTAGACACAATAATTTTCCCTAAAAAATATTCGTCCCCTATAATTAGAAGACATATGGCAACACCACATCATTCCACGTATCCAAAGACATGAGTTTGCGCGGCGTATTTAAAATAATACTGCAACTCAATTTTTTATTTGGAAGTAATTTTTCATCGAACAAAGTTTTTAACTAGTTATGAATGAACGAACACTTTTATTCGTTAATGGAGATAGCATAAACAATATAAAATATTAATATTTATAATGAAAATATTTTTTTATGTTAAAAGTGTTTAACTTTAGGAACACGATAATTATTTTTTTCTCGAAATATTGAACAATACTGTTTTGCGGTGTTGCCCATATGTCTTCTTATTATAGGGGACAAATATTATTTTACAAAGAATTATTCTGTTTTTACTAAACGTTTTTAGCACAACTGAATAGTAAAGGCAATTCAAATTTTCTTTCACTGTTTCCCTAACTAGTTTGCTATCTAAACATAATTTTTTTTTTTTTCAAAATTGGTAAACACAGTATAACGGTACGACGAATTATGTGACCTGACCCTCGGTCAATGCAGACCCTGCAGCGTTAAAAGTTGCAATTTTAAAACCCATTATCTCCCAATCTAAATAGTCAACTGTTCTGAAATTTCACTCAAACATGCATAATGATGTGAACCATGTCTGGTTAAAATTTGAACAAAATCTATAGAAATCAAGAGCGCCCGCTCGTTCTACTTTAAGAAATATTTTATTAATACTTTTTTCTGTTACGTTGTATTTTTTTAAATTGAGCTTTAAAAATGGCGACAGTATGACATGGTCTTATAAACTGCATTTTCAAAACTGAAATGTGGTATAAATCTTCCTAACCTTATTGTCTAAAACATGACCCTAAATGTTTTTAAAAATTAAAAAAAAGTATTTCTTTAATGCAAAATGGAGTCATTTTTTTTTCGGAAAATTCAATCTTTTTGTTTCAAAGCGCATCATTTAATCAATATTTTCAACATTTCTCACTTTTTCTTAGTTCATATTCTGCGTATAAGTGTTAACGAAAGAAACATGTTCGTTGATTGTTTTCTTCAGATTAATCCCGTCGACGCTACGTGTCACGACGTCTGACAATATCCGCCGCAACCCTTTTAGCAGACCATGCCATATCTCCGCCATTGTTAATGACTGATAAAAAAAACCACGTAACAGCCAAAAGAAGTAATAAAACATACCCTTAGTCTCGAAAATAGTGAAGACATATTGTTCTTTTAAAAAAATCACGAAAACCAGCAATGTTTCCCTCGCCTAAAGGTATCTCCTCCCTTATGTCTCCCCAGTGGTAAAGTGTGACCTTCAACGGTCCACAGGGCCGAATTTAAAGACGTGGAGTTACTCAATGACTGATTGTTACTAAAATTACAATTCAAACAAATATTTTTCATATTATACGTAAAAATTAAAATAGTGGAGACCCTTCTCTTGTGAAGGCCCCGGGGCTTCAGCCCCTGTTGCCCTCGCCCCTAAATCCGGCCGTAAGGATCCGCGAGTGTCCCAAACGAGGTAACCAACCAAAAAAAGGGAAAAAATAACCTATGCCTGACCAAATTTCTAATTCAATTTGCATCCGGGGAAGGCGCGAGGTCAACGAACGATGACGTGTTTTCTTTCCTCGAAAAATGCACCATCAAATTACAATCCGTTCAGGGGAAATTATCAACCGAAGGTGAGATTGAAAAGAAAACCTGCACTGTAAAAAATGTCTGTATAAAAATTAATACCGCTGATGAAATTTCAGATACGATTTTGAAAATCTAAAACAGGTTATTTAAAAAAATGAAAGTGTAGCTCCGTAATATTAATATACTTGTGCGTTAGAAAAATAATGCACGTGTAGCGAAATAAACATCCAAGTATATTGAAATCAAGAACCATTTGCTGATATAAAAATATGAGTGTATATTAAATTGAAGAACCATTTACTAATATCAGCATTCGGGTGTGTATTAATTTTACGGAAACAAAGTATTACCTTTAATGTACACTGTAAAAAGCTTCTGTGTAAAAATTAATACACAAGTGTTTTTATACGGACGCCGTTTATGAAATTTCAGATAATATTTTGAAAATCCAAAGCAGGTTATTTAAAAAATAAAAGTGTAGCTCCGTAATATTAATATACTTGTGCATTTGAAAAATAATGCACGTGTAAATAAATATTCACATCCATGTATATTGAAATCAAGAACCTGATATCAATATACGAGTAAATATTAAATTCGTTCGTATATTAAGTTCGTAAAATTCATTTCATTCGTGCCTTAACTGTAGTGTAAATTTAATATAATTTTCACATTGTTTCATGTAATTTTCATCAGCTTTTAAGATTTTTTTTTCAATTCCAGTTTCGCTCTTTTAAATAAATCTGTTGTGATCATGCATTGTACGTATCGTAAAATTCAGTTTCACATATATTATATTTTTCAGGCCGCTGTAAATAAATTTCAAACTTGTTTTGTATTTTCAATGCTCTGTTTTTTATAATTGATTTATTATACATCTGTGGTAATTTTCAATTGAAGACACGGGTTAATGCAATACATTTTCCACAAATTTACAAACTTGTCTTTGAAATTCCATGTTGCATCTATTAAATTATACATCCATGTTAGAATTTCATGATCCTGTTTTAAATTTACGGTACAAGTGGTTCAAATTTAATGTCGTCTACTGAGTTCGTAAAATTCAATTCCTTTGTATCTTAAATGTATGGTAAACTTCATATAATTTTTTACACTGTGGGTTTCCGAAAAGAAAACGAGGGATAGTCTTTGGCCTAACTAGCGTGTCTCGTTCGTCACCTTCGTCGCTCGCCGCCTTCAGCTACGTATGCTTGTCCTTCCGGAATGAAAAATAATCACGCCGGAAACGTACGTTCTACTTTCGAGAGTCTCGATTTCATTATATATATGCACGTATATAGCTACCTCGATTCCATACTCCCCGTAGGATCCCTCGGAGTATACGGTCGACACGTACGACCAGTTGGCACTCTTAACAACGTCTACGAGGGCGATTGATTGAAAAGTATCGGGTGGCACCGTTCTCGCGAAGTAATCGAACCGCGTTTTGTCGCTGAGCGCCTTGGCCGTTGAGGCCGGCGATATTTGCGGTATGTGAAAGAGCCTCAGGAGATTGGCAACCTGAAAAATACCGGGGACAGCGAGATTGATCATCGTGGCGATACGTCAAAATGTAGCCGCTATACGTTATATCGGTGAGGCTTAGAGATACGAAGAAATAAGAGATAAATTGTTGAGGTCTGCAGAGCTGCAGACTCTCCATCAACGTAGACAATCGTCACTCGTTATACCTACGCACTTAATTGCAATATTGAATTAAATTTAAGATTGTTATGGGGTTTAGCCGTCAGGGGTGAAGTACGAGGGGAGCGCCCTATGCACGGAGCCGATTGACTGTTACCAATTGTTAGCTTTCAAATAATTGTCATTACTGAACGTGCATTTTTTGTGCGATTTTTTTATTGCATTTTCGGAATGTAGAAATATGTGAGTATATTCCCTGAAAATTTCAAATCGATCCAGCGAATATTCTCGGAAATACACACATATTTGTAAGGACGCTCGGAGCGCCTCTCCGAGGACCTCCAGGAGACTTCCTACAGGAGCAATGTTAATGAATATTTTTGAAAATAAAGAATGCCAATCCAAAGCTAAAAGATGCCACTACACTGCCTAATACTTTTCGCTTTGCCCAAATGAAATCCTTTTCCAGAAAAAATCGTGAAAAACGACTTTTTTGGCCTTGCAACTGCGTATAACGCCTTAAGTGTCCTCATTACTTTGTATAATTATTTTCTATAACTTTTTCTCGCTCATTTAGCGCAAAACGAATTGGCACCGTCGTAAATCGTGTTATATTATAATTCCCAGGTTTTGGCAGAGGTCTCGCGAAGTTAGAGACATATGCGCCCCGTTCGTAACCTCAATATCGGCCCGAGAAGCTGTCAAAAAATGAATATCTGTTCGAGTAAAAAAAATTCCGCTGGAAAAAAGTGTGTATTGAAGCTGTCTATAATCTGGAAGAAATCAAAAACTTTAATAATTTTCCGATATGCTAAAAAAAATGTATCTACGAAAAAATCCGCGTTGTTTTGTCTTTGCCTAGAAATGTCTGCAAATTGATAATTTCTGAACATAATAATTAAATTAATATTCCGTAATTATTACTAATTAAGAGAATAAGTACCAATAATATTCGTTGTTAATTATCCTGCCCGAGTAGTTTGAGGTTCCCGGGCATAATTACGGATCATGCAATCATGGCAACGTCTACGACGTTGCCATGATTGCACAGTCTAATATTTGCTAAAACTAAATAAGTGTCTCTTCCCTCCATGAATTCAATAGGGGTCTCTTTTTCTAAGGCGCATACCTGAGGCCCCGCAATTTTATTCCAGCCGTGGTTGAAGCAAGTACGCGCGCGTCAAAATGAGTGAGCTCACCACGGAAGAAAAAGTATATCTGTGCTTCTTTATATGAGTGCTTCTTCTCGAGGGGAAAAATTTATAGTAATGCGTATAGAGGGTTTCGTACTAAGTTTGGAACTCATAGAGTTGCCAGCGAAAACACTCTGAAAAGGTAAGAATTTAATATTTATTCATATTCATCTATCACACAACTTGTGTTTCAATTCAATTAAACTGCATTGAAGTAATTTTACGTTAATTTTTGTAGGATAATCGATAAATTCGTGAAGTATGGTACACTCCAGGACCGTAGACACGATTTTCCAGGTCCATCTGTACGGTGACTACACCAGAGAAGATCAACGAAGTTGAGAATTATTTCAAACAAAATCCAAATGATTCGATTCGGAAAGCTGCTCAAGCATTAAAAATAACCAAATCATCATTACACAACATTTTGAAATATATTTTAAAGTTTCATCCGTATAAAATAAGCACTCATCAATTGTTGACTGAACATGCCATCACGAAACGCATCGAATTTTGTAACACTATTACGGGAATGTTTGAAGCCGAGGAACTTAATGAGAAATTGATTATTTATTCCGATGAAGCACATTTTTGGATGAATGGGTACGTAAACAAGCAAAATTACCGGTTTTGGAGAACGGAAAATCCAAACATATAGCTAGCGAAGTCCCTTCATCCACAGAAAGTAACGGCATGGGCAGCGATTTCAGTAAAAGGAACTTATTTGCAATTCTTGGAATCTATGGTAACAGGAGAGAGTTACAAACACCTTTTGGAAACGAAATTCTTCCCTTATGCAAAAAAGAGGGTACTGGTTAAAAATGTTTACTTCATGCAAGATGGAGCGACGCCGCACCGGACTCATATCCATGTAGGTTTCGCCAATCGAACCGTAACGGCCAATACTTGGACCAATGTTGGCGGGACGATGATCGATTAACCAATTGTACGCCAATGCTCGGCTGAGTATCGACTAGCCAACATTGGATTGTTGATACGAGGCCAATGTTCGGCCAAATATAGACTCGCCAATCATTGGGGTGCCGATACGCGGCCAATGTTCGGCCAAACGTAGACTCGCTTATCATTGGCTTGTCGATACGAGGCCGATGTTTGGCGGAGTATAGACTGGCCAATCATTGGTTTGCCAATACGAGGCCAATGTTCGGCCAAGTATAGACTTGTTCACTATTGGTTTATCGATATGAGGCCGATGTTTGGCGAAGTATAGACTCGCCAATCATTGGTTTGCCGATACGAGGACAATGTTCGGCCAAATATAGGCTCTCTAATCATTGGCTTATCGATACGAGGTCGATGTTTGGCGAAGTATAGACTCGCCAATCATGTTTTTGCCAATACGAGGCCAATGTTCGGCCGAGTAACGCATGATCGAACCGCAATTCGTATATTGACGATTCATTGTTTCACGTTGAAGTCATTGAGAGAAGAGATAAATACTTTTTACGAGTCCATTGGACATTATTCTTAACAAATAGACTACCAAATCAATGCACTCATTGTTGGGCGATTCTCGAACGAGCTCGTACGCGAATATTCTGCCGATTTTTATAAACCATCCTACACTGACAGAAAAATTCTATTAATATTAACTAACCGCGTCTATTTATTTCTTTATTATTTGAATTAA
This sequence comes from Ophion obscuratus, assembly GCA_964007375.1. Classification (NCBI taxonomy): domain Eukaryota; kingdom Metazoa; phylum Arthropoda; class Insecta; order Hymenoptera; family Ichneumonidae; genus Ophion; species Ophion obscuratus. The sequence goes on from OZ023319.1 coordinate 27,237,892, forward strand.
CTAGATTTTTCGTGAAATCAAATTTTTCCTATTGCATTCCATTATTGGAATTATTCATTTTAAATATATTTATTTATTCAAATTAAACTTGAACTAATGAACTAATGGTCTGTGTTTATTGCAACACACATATTAACGGGTTGTGGGGGTAGAGAAGGTGGAGAGGGAGGAATTATATATATAGGTTAGGTTTGAAAATTCTATAACATGTCATTCGATGACAATCTCTAATTATCACAATGATATTAACTAATTGATATAGTTTATGTGATACAAATAATGATAAGAATCGTTTGGTATCTTATGCCATATCTGCGATTCAAATGTTACAAGCACTCGGTAGCATAGGGGCAGCGTGTTTGGCTATGAGTAGGGAAGTCGAAGGTTCGAGCCCCATATGAGTGAAATATATTCTTCGAACTAATCATTTCGAAAGACCAGGTAATGACGAATTACAATACAAAAATAGTTAATTTTTTGTTTGGCAGCGCAGGACCAATTTTGGTGATCTATATTGGGTCACAATTATCCGCCAAGACTCGGTCGATAATCGGGCCAAGCTCGAGTGCCAATGATGGCAATCTTGAGGGGGCTTATTGTTGGCCGATTCTCGAATGAGCTCCTACGCGATGCTCGGCCGATTCTCATAAGCCATTCTACGGCCAATATTGATTGCGAATATCGGGCCGCTCTTATCATCCAAGGCTCGGTCGATGTTCGGGCCAAGCTCGAGTGCCAATGTTGGCAAGCTTGGCGTCGAGCATCGGCCAATCATTGGCCACTGCCGATCACCCTACATGGGATGAGGTGTTTGAAGCTATTCATCGCGTATATCCCCCATGGAAATTTATATACGCAAAAATATACGGCAAATTTATTTTATTAATAATTGTAATATATGTGAAATGTATGCCATATATTGAAAATATATGTTGCATATATGTGCCAAATTCTAATTTTCGTAACGTTTTTATATATGACATGTATATGCGTGGTATTACTGTATATCACTGTACCATATATCAATGATATATGTAGCATTTACCCTGCATATATACCACATATATTTAGCATATATGTTGCATACACACTGCATGCATACCACATATATACATATATGCCACAAACTATATTGAAAATATACTTACAATGTACTCAAAATACCCTCAAAATATACTACAAATGTATTTTAACTGTATTCGACTTATAATTGAAATATACTTTAAATGTATTTAAAGTACATCTAAAATATACACGATATATGTTCATACTCCGTTAAAAATATACTTGAAATATGTTCATACTACATTTAAAATATCATTGAAATATATTCAACGTGTATTTAAGATATATTTGAAATATATTTAAACTATACTTGAAATATTCTTAAAAATTTTGTTATGACGTTATTTACATCATTGCACCCTTTTACGATATTTTTTTCTTGTCCTTAATTACGAATATGGTGTTTGCGGTTCAAATATATTAATGGTTCAAATTAAAATTATATCAGACGCTTACACGCCGTAAGGTGGTTTCGAACCCGGGACCTCTGAGTGATGAGCTGGGACCTTCCCCACTAAGCTAGTTCTACTTGTGAAATTAACTTTCGTATCGTCTGCATATCGTACAATACACACAGTTAGTTTATTGAGAAATATGTGGATTTACAAGAGTAACTAACATTATCGGATCAATTACTTAATTGCGTTCGCATAGAGAGCGATAATCGAATAGAATTACGAGATTACATAACCTTCAATTTTTTTGTCCGATCATTTATTCCGGCTAGTGCGTCTAGGTCTTCGCGAGATACCGACTTGAAGATGTTTTTGATTTGCAACGTCATCTGTTACTCAAGTTGCTTAACCAACCATATTTAAAATATATAAAACATACATTCAGTTTGTATGTTTGATATATTTAAGATGTATGTTAAATGGATTTATATTTATATATCGTATAGGTTTTACTCTTGCCCAAAAATATAATTGGCATATCCAATTTTTCGAACCAATTATATTTAATACATGTTTTATATATTTTTCGATATATTTTTTATATATTTTATTTTCATGTGGGTGTATATATTGTTTATATGTAATAGTGTACTTTAACTGTAAATTAAGTTTTATTAAGTTTAACTGTAATAGTGTTTGTTCACAGCATATATTTCTTGTCAGGAATATGTATCAAAAATGTATGCGTCATATATGACGCGTACATTTTTTATACATTTTTCTGACAAAAAAATAGATTGAAAATATATCGAAAATATATGCGTCGTATATGCCTCATATATGCATCATATATAGTGTTTATACGTAGCATATATTTTCTTGGTCAGAAAAATATATCTAAAATATATGGGTCATATATGCGTCATATATTTGGTGCATATATACAGAATATATACGTATTATTCTATTTTTCGTCACTATATATGCGAACGATATATATGTACGTAGCATATATTTTCTGCATATATTTTACATACATAAATTTCCATGGGGGATGGGACTCGAGTAATCGGTCTGAGGTACCCTAAATTTGCTCAAGGCGGACAAGAATGACCTCCGTACTCACCGGACCTGAACTCTTGTGATTTTTTCTTGTGGGGTTACATTAAAGATCATTGTTACGCTAAAAACCCCAGCACAGTAGAAAAATTGATCGCGGTCATCCAGGAAGTGGTTCGCGGCATTACCAACGATATGTTGGACACAGTTTTCTACAGTTTTCAAAAGAGAATTTATTTTTGTGCACAATCTAACGGTTCGCACTTCGAAAATATCTATCATTAATCACTGTACTTTTTCGTTATTTTTATAAGATGTAATAAATTGACATAAAAAAATATTTGACTGGGTTTTATTTATGTGCGTTTAAAACTGCAGTTCCCTCTATTTAAAGCAATTCGGCTTTTCTGATTCTGTGCACGTGTTTTAAAATGACAGTCGTTTCAGCAACTTCCTATTACACTCAAGGGGGCTGTGAATCCTCATTTTCACGGTACCAAGGGTTAGTCTGATAATTAGTCGAACCGTACCTATTTTTTTCAGCTTTGTGGTAACATTCACTCGGCAGATATTAATAATGGACTGGAACATCATCGGGAGTTTTCCATTAGCGTAATGTAATTAGCCCATGAAATACGTCGATTTGCTAATTTTTTCTCTAAAAAACGGTACTGTGGATCGTATTCAAACTGCACAAGATGATCAGCAAAGAGGTTATAAAGGTCCAGAAAAAATTTAAGCTCGATGGTAACATGCTGACTTAACCCCATAACAACCTTAAAAAGGTAAAAGATCAAGAGGGAAGCACGTGCGGTGCCTGCTTTCCTCTTTATTTATAACCTTAATCACACAGCATACGTCAGTGATGTACATATGTGATCTCGAATGTATCTCGTGGGCGATACACCGTTAAGCCGTCGGCGCATATACTGACTTTGGACAGTCGCCAATTTCCACTGCCACATTACGCAAACCGAACCGGTAAAATAGCGCTCCCTTTTTGCGCGTCAAGCTACGATTTCATCGGCAAAAAAGGCAAAATACTCTGACCGGTAACGGCAAAAGTAAGCTCGGCGAAATACCACAGACCTTTGGCACACTTTATGGCCGTGCCGGAAGGTCAACACGACCTCGCGAACATTCGCATTTATCATTTTTAGAAATAGCCCTGGGTTCGATTCTTAAGGGATTGCAGCTTTGCTCCAGTCCTGAATATCGCGATGTTTGGGAAAAATGTATCCGAACATTTTTGCATTCAGTATCTTTATCTCCCTCCCTCTCTGGCGTCGGATCTTTCACCGTTCCGCAATGCGTACAAGTCAATTTCAGCGCAATGTGCACGCGCGTTGTCCAAAAACGAAAAGAATCGAAGGTGTACAGAGTCGGAGCTTCGCCGGTGCCAGAAACTCCTACCGTTCTTCAATGAAAGAGCTTCTTATTGCAATATTACTCGAATTCACGTTAAGGGGAGATATACACCTAGATGGTCGAGGTCGAGGATTTAGAAGCTATGAACATTCCGTCGACCGTAGAAGACCTACACTATGGGCCTGGTTTCGATGATTCCATGTAAGTTGACAAATTTCATGATTTATTCATTCCCAAATTTTCAAACGCGTTTTTCTCAAAACCACGTTTTTCAAATCTGTACCCAAAATTTCTCGAAAACCAATGAACCGATTGCCTTGAGGTTTTTTGTGGTTATTCTATACACCATTATCTAGTACTTGTCATAGGATTTTTTTTCCGTTTCTTAGTTTTTATTTTATAGGCAAAATAATAACTAATTTTTGGCCCAAAAATCACAAAAAGATATTTTCAAAATCGGCTACGACAAGTACTAGATTATAGTATCTAATTTAATAATCTTTTTGGTTTTTTTTTTCAGATGATTTTTGAAAAAACGCCCGTGGGTACCGTATACGCAGATTTTTTTACGACGCTCCAAGGATCATACAATATCCTTGTATATTTTTGATATTTTTAAATAAAGAAAATAAAACATATTTTTGAATGTATATATTTTTAGATAATTAAAAGCCCAATCCGGAATTTAAAATAGTTTTCCTTGAAAAAATTCATAAAAATGACCTTTCTTCCGGCTCCAGGGTGTATATCTCCCCTTAAGCTCGGGGCACAGCGACCTTGAGCTTTTAAGTCGAGGATTCAACGAGGACACCCGAGCTAGATGCAATGTCTGGCATTGCGTCTGCATGAAAGGCGAAGCAGTAAACTTACCAAGGAGTTACGGCGATTGACGCTTCAAGGTCGATAAGCGTGCTGGCGTCCTTCCAAGTTTTACGCGTTCAACATTTTATGTGCTTTTATCTCGTTCGTATTTAGATGCTATGTTTGGCTTTGTTATAAATTTAATGGAGTTGTCACGGAAATCGCCATATTCTAAAATAGTAGTGCAAAGGAATAACAAATATCGACCAGGGCCACACGTACAGGCCTGGAAACTCCGGCTGTTCCGTGCTGGTGTGGCTCGTTCTCAAAAGCTTCACGTATTCCTTTCACGAACCCGAATGTTTAACAATCAACTGATTTTCCACTATAATCGAGTAAAAATACATGCGAGTGCACTGGTAAAATTTCAAGCCAAGTTATCGAACTTTTACCGAAAAATCAGAACTCTAAAAATTGGCTCATTTATACGGCACTTTATGGAAATGACACGCGGGCCACATTTCTGTCTAATAATTTATACATTACACTAAATAACTCTATATGCTCGATTCAAACTGTTCAACGAGTGTAAACGATTCTAAAGATACCATAACGGCGATAAGAACAGGGGGTTCGAAACACCCCACCCACTTTTTTTCTTATGCGAAAATGTATTGATGTGTATTCTACACAAATGTGGTAAGTAAGGGTTAATTTTCATTTTCATTTATATATTTTTTGTTCAAATTTTAATCATACACTGTTTCATATCATTATGCATGTTTGAGTGAAATTTCAGAACAGTCGACTATTTAGATTGGGAGACAATGGGTTTTCAAATTTCATCTTTTAACACTGCAGGGTCTGCATTCAAGATTTAAAAAATCAAGATCGTGTAATTTTGCGAAAAAAAACCCTATTTTTGAATAACCGTGTGTTTTTCTCTAGCAGAATTAATGTAATTGATATCTTTTTTTGTTCCAGGTGCGAATTCCTTCCAAACCTCATTTTGATTGCTTTTTTAGCATTGTCAAAAACAATTGTCAAAAACAATTCCCAAAAAAGCGTTACATAGAGGTAACGCCTTAAGGGGTCATGCCTATTTGTAAACTCAAAAGATATCGATTAAAAAAACAAACAAAAATTGAAGTAGAACACTGAAAATCTGCTGTTAAAATTTAAAGTTTATTTGATGAAAATACAGTACACTGAAAATGGCTTGGGCTGACTAAAGTCCGTCATTGAGGGGTGTCAGGGAAAGATTTATCAGAAAAACGGAATGTTAGGTTATTTTGAGAATTATTTATTCCATTGAACTAACGAATACTCGGAATAATCAAACAATTTAGTGTTTTATTTTAATTGGCCACTTGTGCACGAACAATTTCGTTGATCCAAGTGATTTTTTCCTAAGCGCCCCCATGGGAATTTATGTATGTAAAATATATGCAGAAAATATACGATACATATATATGTATATATATATAACGGTCGTATATATAGTGACGAAAAATATAATAATACGTATATATTCATATACGTAGCATATAAAAATATATGCTACGTATAAACACTATATATGTTGCATATATGAGGCATATACGACGCATATATTTTCGATATATTTTCAATCTATTTTTTTATCAGAAAAATATATCAAAAATGTATAAGTTATATATGACTCATATATGTATCATTTATGCGTCATATATGACGCATGCATTTTTCATACACATTCCTGACAAGAAATATATGCTGTGTACAAACACTATTACAGTTGACCTTAATAGAACTTAAAACTTAAACTTAAAAAAACTTAACTTACAGTTAGAGTACACTATTGCATATATGCCACATATATGTGGTATGTATGCAGTGTGTATGCAACATACATGCTAAATATACGTGGTATATATGCAGGGTGAATGCTACATATATCATTGATATTAATACATTGATATACAGAAATGACACGCATATACATCTCATATATAAAAACGTAACGAAAATTAGAATTTGGCACATATATGCAACATATATTTTCAATATATGGCATACATTTCACATATATTACAATTATTAATAAAATAAATTTGCAGTATATTTTTGCGTATATAAATTTCCATGGGGGTGTACTCCCCCTGGGCTATCGGAACAGAGTCTTTGTATTCCTGGCAGGACGCCTCCCCTAATTGTGCGCTCCCCACATACTAACGCGCTTGGGGTGTTCTACCTCAAAATGCTCTGTCTGCCATCAAACCCATTTAGGAGTACTCAATAAAAAAAGGTTTAAAAGGTGTCTTGGCAAATACGGTCAAACCAATAACGAGAGCTATGATCAAATGATTTGGAAATCAGTGCCCGAAATTACTCTCGGCTGTGCGAACACGGTCCAACTTGCCGCATATATTTCTGCTTGCACCTTCTACTAATTGTAAGATTGTGGGGCACGAGGCCTGGGGCTATGTGGTCGGCCAAGTGCCCACGAAGACGCTGCGAGAATTTTGGATGTTGCATTACGTGCGGAAGCCATTCTTGATAGACTTGGAATAGACGGCTCAGTCAGTGTAAATAAAAAATAAAGTAGGTGTATTTTATAATATAGTATATTGTTAAATATATTTATATTTTATAATATAATATATTGTTAAATATTTTTATATCTTCTAATATAGTATATTGTTAAATATTTTTATATTTTGAGTGAAATAAAGTATATTTTTATTATATCAAAATATTTTGTCTAGGCGCAAAGGATAAGGTTCCGAACGCCACGTCCGATCGGGCTGAAATTTTGCACAAACCTTCCTTTTAATATCTTAAGACGACTCCTCAAGGGAATGTTAGCGACTCGTAATCATTTTCGAGATATTGAATTTTCAAGTTTTTTTTAGGGAAAATACAGAGCGTAGATACTATATTTACTACATATAAATAAAGTATATATAATGTGTTTCGCATGTATGAGATGGCAGCACCTAAATATAATATTTAATAAATATGGCTAAAAATCTAAATTTGATTTAGAGCGTAGCTACTAAATAAAATATAGTTTATAAATGGGATCGTCGTCTAGGAAATATCGATTTTATATTTCCAGAGAATTCTCAAAATATAACCGTTCGAAAATATTCTATGAAAATTTCAAGTTATTGCGTTCAAAGTTGAAGGAGTTATGAGCGTTTCGATCGAGCTGAAATTTTGCACAAACGTTCCTTCGAATATCTCAAGACAACCCCTTAAGGGATCTTTAGCAACGCGCAATATTTTTCGAGATATTGAATTTTTAAGTTTTTTTTTTTAACGTGGCTCGACTATATATATATATATATCTGCTACGTCTCCATTCATACCTCTATATGTTATCGCGCTCTCCGCTTTATCCAAACAAAGATATCCAAATAAACCCAAACAAACAAACCCAAAAACTATTGCGCGTCGCCAAAAGGGTTGTCTTAAAATATTAAAAAGAAGTTTTGTGCAAAATTTTAGCTAGATCGGGGGGGGGGGGGGGGAGGGGACTTTACCCGGTGCAAATTTCACTCAAAATTACAAACGCGTTTTTCTCAAAACAGTATTATTCAAAACGGGGACCATGATTTTTCATAACTTTTAAATTAATTGTTTCCAATTTTGAAGACTTATGGATACATAAATGTTTTCGTTGATCGAGGGATTTTTTTATTATCCTAATAGTTCTTTTTTATTAATAAAAACAACTGGCAATTTTTTTATCGATAAACTTTTGACATCTGACCACCACCACGTTGGCTGAAGATACAATTTCAAACAACCAAACGATTCGGGACAAAACGATTTGATATACTAAATAAAATCCTTTTTTTAGTTTAGATAAACTTTCTGCAGCCACGGTCACCGCTAACCACGGGTTTAAGAACCTATTTTTGGAGTCTATCATAATACAACTGGATGTTTTCATGAAAAATTTCCATATATCGTTAAGAGTGTATACTGCAAAATAAAATAACATTTTTTAATAATGTCGGATATTTGTTTAATGTCATAAATTATCTTTCTTCATTTATAACAAGTCATCTATCAGAAAAAGAATTGCATAAGTTTTCGAAATTACTTCAGTGATGCTATCATGTTTTATATACAAAGACGTTCATAAATCTTCATATCAAGGGGTACCCACGACCTATTCTATATTTCCATCCTCTCTCACAGAATACGTTGACTGATAGCAGCGTCGCTCGAGACGAAAAAGGAAATTAAATTTGTTATACGCAAAAGATCTTCCCTTACCTCTAGAGTTTCCAGACCTGTTTGTAAGACAGTGATCTTTCCATTCAAGAGAAAATACACACAAAATCGCGGCTCTCAAGGAGTCTGGGTAAGCTTGAAATTTCAGAAATACGTTACTTCATTACGTAATTTACAACTTACGACCTCAAATTCAATTTGTAATAAAGATTTCGCAGAAATTCCAAAAATTGATCGCGTTATAAAATTGATTGTGAAGGGTCGGATCGCCTGCTGCAATTTACGCTTTCTGTACGTTTTGCTCGAAAATGTGTTTCACTTCACTTCAAATTCGGCCATTTTGTACATCGAAAAAAAATCTAACAGCTTGATGTTCATACTAAATTAATTTCATGAGTGAATCACTTTTTCATACGAAAAAAAAATTGTTAAATTCGCACATGATTTTACACCCGTTATTTCGGCCTAAGGCCTTAAGGTAATACGGGCGCAAAATCTTGATTTCTATAGGTTTTGTTCAAATTTTAACCAAACATTGTTCACATCATTATGCATGTTTGAGTGCAATTTCAGAACAGTCGAATATTTAGATTGGGAGATAATGGGTTTTAAAATTGCAACTTTTAACACTGCAGGGCCTGCATTGAAATTTAGACAGAATAATGTTCCGTAAAAAATATATGTCCCCCATAATAAGAAGACATATGGCAACACCGCAGAACAATGTTGTTCAATATTACGCGGAAAAAATTATTATCTTGTTCCTAAAGTTGAAGATTTTGTCATAAAAAATATTTGCATTCTAAATATTCATAAATTATATTGTTTATGTTATCTTCATTAACAAATAAAAGTGTTGGTTAATTTATAACTAATTGAAAACTTGGTTCGATTAAAAATTACTTCCAAATAAAAAAATTTGTTGTAGTATTATTTTCAATATGCTGCGCAAACTCACGTCATTGGATACGTGGAACGATGCGGTGTTGCCACATGTCTTCCTATTATAGGGGACGAATATTTTTTACGAAAAATTTTTCTGTCTCCGTTTAAATGCAGACCCTGCAACTGCACTTGAAATTTGTAATTTTAAAACTCATTATCTCCCAATCTAAATAGTCGACTTTCATAAATTTCACTCAAACATGCATAATGGAGTGAACAATGTCCGGTTAAAATTTGAACAAAGTCTATAGAAATCAAGATTGCGCACTCGTACTACCTTAAATGGATTTTTGGCGCTTCGCGAGAGTTTTGTACCATATAATAGTGATTTATACCATACTATATGATACGACCTGCTAAATGCATAGTAATGTGTGTCCTACAAGAACAGAGGGTGAACTACAAGAAAAAGTGTTGAATTGATATCCTATTTTTGCAATACAACAATCATAATATGCAACAGTTTATGTGACATGCGTGGTTCTTCAAACTACCAAGCTGCGGTTGCTCTAACTGCAAATAATTTACGTCTTCGTTATAAGTCATTTTTACTAGAATTTTTTTTCGTAAAGTTACTTTTCATAAGGTCTAATAAATTATATTCGAAAAACATTAATGTTAACCATATGAATTGTACAAACTTGAAAAGAATAGTAGAAGTTTGATTTAACAAAACCTAACCTACAATATACAATATTAGTATTTGTACGCCAATTTTATTATAGCACTGAATTAACCACATTATATTGTCATGCCTTTTACAATGGTGAATAATCATTTCGGGGCTAATAGATAGTCAAACACGTCACCCGAATCACATGTTTAGGTATAACCTTCCGCTTATAGTCGTGTTAACCATATTATGATTGCAATGCCAAGAAACTATAAACGAATTTTACTATCCCCTCCTTTACCATGGGCGTTTATTGTAAATACCATGGACTTTTTTCTCAGTGATTCACCCAATGATTTTTTGATACGTTCATCCATCTGATGATGACAAATGGTGTGCTGTCGTTCGTACTCACCTGAAGGGAAACCGAGCTGTAGGAACCGCCGATAACACCGAAGATCGGTCCAGCGCTGGCGGTCTTCCGTATCCTCGGTGTTGACCGATCCGTGCACTCGAGTATGCTGATGTCAAGATTCGACAAGGATGCTCTGACGAAATGAAGGCTTTGATTGAGGGCGTAAGTGTCTCTGCTGCATGTGTCGAGTATGTGAACACCCAATGATATACCGGGCAACAGATTGTCCTCCCGATTGATCAGATCGACCGCGAAGAGCATCGCCTCGAGTCTCTGAACGCCACGGTTGTAAACCTTCGGGCCGCAGGTCGAGCCGCCCTTCTCGTGAACGGGAAAAAGCCCACCGAGAACAATGTCACCCGGTATCAAAATGGCCTCACGCTCGACCGGTAACTTCGTAGACCCGACGAGTACAATCGTACCGCCGTAATGATGATAAGTCATTTGAAACGTCAACAGCAGGTTGAGTAACGGTATGATGAGAAACGAAGTTCGAGTCATCTTAACGGACGCTAGGATGATGCGCTACGTCGGGTCCTCCTGAAGCGACGGAAGTGTCCGAAGACCGGAACCACTTTACTGTATAACAGCTCTACATGTAGTATGTACAGACATTGATTCACCACGGAGTATACTTCAGGCCGATGGGACGTCTGCTCCAGAAAGCTTCCTATATTTCGTTCACGATCTTTGCCCCTTTTGTACATACGTGCATGTTTATTTCTTCGATCGAGGCCACGGAAATGATTTTACCTCTCGATTTTCTTCATCCGATGATGACGCAGAGAAAACCGTTCAACTTCGGAATCCTTGGCTATTATCCTCCGGAAATCGAGACCTTTTCCTCAACTACACACGCGTATGCACTCTATGATATCCCGGATGTGAAGGGTCGATGCAATTCTACGTGGAATGCGACGCACAGTGGAGCAATACACTTTCGAGATGTTTATATCGGACTTGGATCCGCGCGGGTGGTTGGTCGTAAAGTGATGTTTCATTATTATTTTATCGTCGCTGGTGGTTGCTGCAGTCTTTTATATTTACTAACATATATTTATACGAATGATCACTTCTATGCAGTTTATTCTTCTTTCACGTACTTGTTGTTCCTTCTTATATCAATAATCGAACTTGGAGACTCATGTACAAGTTTTAGCCCGGAATTGTTGTCTTTTTCATCTGTAGAAATGTTCGTATCTAGGATTGCAATGAGAATCGATAAAATGTATCATCAACTCCCGTTCGTCCTTCATCGTCTTCGCTATTCTCATCGCCGTCTTCGGTGTCGTCATCATGGTTGGCGATTTTCACAAAATGTTCTTTTCGTCAGCGCTCTAGGTCAGTAGCCTCGATGGGTCGATGCTGGTTCCAATAGAACATTATATCACAGGGTGAGATGTCACCCTAATCCCATCCGTGCTCTAATTAATTTAACGTCTTTCCTCGTTATCATCGTATTAGTTGCTGCCAGTCGCATGGACGTAACCCTGCAGGCAGAAGCGAGAATTTTCATAGAAATACCAGATAGCGTATGGTTTTTCGATAAATGCGCGAGTACGGATTTTGCCAAGTTGGCGAAGGGCGTGAGAAAATGAATCGATCTCGGGCTGTTGGAGACGGGGAGTTATGCTAAAACGTGCAAGAAATATTTGACCACCGAGTCACGATTTTTTCGTTCCAATTTTTTAAATTCGTGGATTTTTGTGATTTCCTTTGATTACAGATACTAGGCTTAAAGTTCAATCACATAACGTAGTTCTCATGCTACGATTGTGGAGAAAAGTCTTCTTCATAATATATGTAAAAGCATCGGAAAAATTCTTGATTTTGTGCGTTGAACTTTTGATTGAGTGTATATAGATAAGGGCCTCAAGACGGGAGCCCGAATTAGAAGGTACAAAAAAGCGTTTTTCGAGATTTTTTTTGAAGGGAAGAAACAAGTGAGCCCTGTAAACATTGAGGTATCTTTTCATGTATATTTGAAATGTATAAAAAATTTTTTTCAACATGAAACAATAAACTTGCCACTGCAGTCCCTAATCGGCGGGAAATATGCAGCTCGTAATTCTCGACTGAACCGAATAAACCAATAAAATATTTAATTGTTATATATTTTTCTTCTGGGTGTATTAAGAAAAAGCTGAAAAAATCCTGAAATTATAACATTTGTTAGGTTAAAAAAAATGTGTTTAAAAAAAACAAATTATTTAAAATTACTCTTTCAACGACTTTTTAAATACACATTGAAGAGATTTTCATACTGAAGAAAATAAACTTTGGTTTGATTCAATAGGTCGTTTAGTTTTTTTTGCTATCACGCCCGACAATTTGGAAAAATCGTGAAAATGAAAACTGGAGAAAACGCGCTTCAAACTTTACAATAGGAGGAAACATCGATCGCTTCTTTGCTTTTGGCCTTGTATCTTCGAAATTATTTACAATTGGCCTCTGTAACTTTGTAAATATATTCTTGAATAGTTTATCTATCGATTTGAGCAATAAAAAAAACGATTTTTCGGAACTTCTGATTCAGGCTCGAGCCTTAAGGTGGGACATCACTGCGACGGGCGAAAAAATCGATTTTTTCCCTTTTTCTCAAAGTATACATATTCAAGAATGTGTGAAAGAAATGTCAAGTTATAATATCGAAAATTGACCACGTTACAGACGATTTAGCGAGAGCAGATAGAGCAACGTTATTAAACTTCACGTACACTAAAACTGTCAATCGCGTTTTTCTCGAAACGCAGTTTTTCTACCTGGCCGGAATCAAAACTTTAGCTATAATTGTCCGATTTTCAATTTGAAAAATCAAAATTTCCGTAATTGTAGTAGCTGTCGTTGTACGTAGGAATTTTTTTGTTTGAAATGTATCATTTTCCCGCTTCCGAATGTAAGTAAAAATGTCGCCAAAATTACACTTTTTTTTTAACAACCACGGTTCCGTGAATTTTTCCTCGAAAAACGGCCACGTACGGCGAGAACTACATTTATATAGATTTTGAATCTTTTTTATTTTCAGACCAACCATTGTCGAGTTGTCGATCCGGCCGTTGGACCACATTTTTTATACTTAACAACGTTGTGAATTTTCAATTTTGAAAAATAAAACCTCACACGAAATAAGTTTGATGTATGCTTAATAACACACCCTTTCCCAAATTCCAAATAAATAATCTAATAGACAGACAAAAATCGCAAAAACGACCTTTTTCGGCCCACCTCAGTGGTGTCCTTCCTTAACCCTTCCTTGACACACTGGGTCAATTTTACCCGGGTAGTGGCTTCATCCACCTGCCCTTAACAACCCTTCGGTCGGTTTTTATTGACAAGAATCCGGAATACACTTTAAACATTTCTTAATATGTCTGGATAATTAAAATACGGAAAATATAAAATTGACTTGTTGTAAAAAATTATTGAATACTTCCAATTTTGGGCAAATGAGCATTTTATTTCAAATTCGTCCGGGTCAATATGACCCAGTGTGTCAAGGGAAGGTCAAAACAGTCCGAGTCAATTCGTTCTCCTTTAAGGCGAGCAACCACTTTAGATGCATCAAAAAATCATTTTTTTTATATTTCATTAATCCTTAGCTAAATATCTTAAAAACATATCCTAAAAATTTCAAAACGATATTCGAATCCCTTCTAACGGTATATATAAAAATGATAAAGACTCTCCGCCCGACTCCCAACCAATGTGGCGGGTCAAAACATCCGATTTTATTTTGCTTTTTCTCCGAGTATACATATTCGAGAATACGTGAAAAAAATGCCAAGTTAAAATATTGAAAAGTGACCAAGTGACAGACGATTTAGTGAGAACAATTAGCGCAACGATTTACATACACTAAAACTGTCAATCGTTTTTTTCTCGAAACGATATTTTTTTTAATTTTCGGGAATCGTAACTCAAAAATTAATCGATGGATCATCTTCAAATTTGAAACACGTTTACATAATATAATTTATTAAAACATGAACCTAAACCCGGAAAGATTAGATTGTTTAAAACATTTTTATTATTGCAAAATACCAGGAAAAAAGCTAAAAATCGATCATTTTTTTTTCAAACTCATTCCAACATTCAATTCTCGATTTTTTTTTAAATTTAGGTCCACGATCTTAAAAAACATCTCAAGAATGCACAAAAAATTGTTGGACACTTTCAAATGTGAATTGCGAGCTGCATAATTCCCGGAAATCGACAACGACGATGAAGACACGCCAAGGGACACAGCGGATTACACCTTGATTAATGCATGAAATAACTTGAAAAAATTACCAGAGATGTATGAAAATATGAGTAAATTATTGTCAGAGTTGCGGAAACTTCCGTTTTTATTTCACAATAAAAAAAATCCAAAAAATCATCTCACTTACGGTCTCCTAAAGTGTTTGCCCGCCTTAAACTTCATATTTCATAAGTATCGTTTTTTGGTTTCTATCTATGTGTTATGGAGACCCAGCTTTTCTGCATTTCCTAAAATACCACGCGTCGCCATGGAATCGAGATTCGGGCGAGAGGGTAGAGATTTTTTTTAGGCCAAAATCGTTAGGACTCGCTCATATCGCCCGCCGCTTTACTACCCCGTCCCTACAGCGGTTCTCAAGTTATATCGGAGTTTTTTTTTCCCTCGAGCGCGATACAGATGGGGAGGAAGAAAATAGACGCGGAAAGCGATAAATGTCATCGTCGGGAAAGTCTCGGAAGAATCAGTTCGACCGAAACATCCTCGTAAACAGCATCGCTCCATTACCACCACAATGGTAGTCTTCCAGAGGTTCTCACACATCCGTGTGTCTGTACACACACAAATATTTATATTGCAACGCGCTCGATCGGAGATTCCCCAACGGCAATTACGTGGATCGATATGTGCGCAATCCCCAAAAGTACCAGGGCCATTTTTTTTGTCTTCTGCTCCATCGATTCTAGTTCTCTCTTGGTCCTGGGTGGGGATAAACTATTTATCTTTTTCGTCTTATTCTTCAGCAATTCTTTTCTCCCGCATCTTGGAGCAAGGAATGAAAAATTGGATCGCCTCCACTGCAGGCCGAAATGTTCATCCCATTCGTAAGCGTTGAATGCTCTCTATGTGCCATCCCATTTTTTTTTGTCTCTTCGCAATCTTATACACATTCAGGGCTCCTTTTCCCTACAGTTATAAATAATCCTTCGCTATGCACCGTGCTCAATCTCTGGTCCCCGTTATATCGGAATCGACGGTAATAAAATACTTGTAGGTTGGTTAATCAAGGCAGGAGTCTGAATTAGAAGGGCCGAAAAATCTTTTTTTTTATTGCTTAAATCGATAGATAAACTATCCAAGAATATATTTACCAAGTTGCAGAGGCCAGTTGTAAATATTTTCGAAGATACAAGGTCAAAAGCAGAGAAGCGATTAATATTTTATATTGATATTTCATACTATTGAAAACTTTGAAGCGCGTTTTCTCCGGTTTTAATTTTCACGATTTTTCCAAATTGGCAGGCGTGATACGAAAAAAAGTAAACGACCTCTTGAATCTAACCGAAGTTTTTTTTTCTTCAGTATGAAAATTTCTTCGAAGTGAATTAAGAAAGTCGTTAAAAAAGTCTTTTATAGCGCAAAATAAATTTTACAGCACGTTAGAGTGTTTTTTTTAACACATTTTTTTTCAAACTTGAGAAAAGTTATAATTTAACGATATTTTTTACTTTTTCTTAATTCACCCAGAAAAAAAATATATGAAAATTGAACATTTTATTGGTTTATTTGGTTCTGTCAAGAATTACGAGCTGCATCTTGCCCGCCGCTTGAGGACTGCAGTGGCAAGACGCACATGGAATAGGCTGATAAATCTACAGTCATTTATTGTTTCATGTTGAATTGTTTTTTAAACATTTTAAATATACATGAAAAGATACCTTAATGTTTACTGGGTTCATTTGTTTTTTTGCCTTCTCAAAAAATTCTCGAAAAAACACTTTTTTGGACCGTCGTCGAGAGGCATGAAAAATGCACGATGTTCGGGATTTTTAAAAAATATAAAATAAATACCTTTGAAAATGGGTTTCAACGTATAGTATTCTTTTATCAATGGAGCGTAAATTCCAATTTTATGTATTAAAAAAATCGGCTCTAGCTCCTGTCAAACAAAGCCATGCACGGCGTGTTTTGGTCTACGCAAGGCGCTCCACAGCCTTGCAAGTTAATTTAAAACAAAAACGGGTTAAAAATGGTTGACCCTTGGATAACAAAGTGGCAGCCGTTTAAAAAAAAACACAATTTTTCGCCCTTGTCGCTTCAACGGATGAAAAATAATTTTTTCAACAATTTTTTTTACAAACATCGCTTCCTGATGGCCCCGTAAATTGAATTTCCTTTTAATTGTGCAAAGATCCATGTGAATCGGTTCATCCGTTGAAGCTGTAAAGCGCCGCACGCGCTGAAAAATGTTGTTTCCAGAAAAACGTATTAAACGTTTATCGTTATCAAAAATCGCCTTTAATATTTGTTTTTGACAACCTAAAAAACAAAACCCACGTGTTCTAAATACTTTAAGGAAGAAAATTATGTACAAAAAATGGACTTTTTCGTCTTCATTGCCTCGTGCTTAAAGTGGTTGGAGCGTTAGCCACAATCGAAGGTTAAATTGAATCAAAAATACATGTTATTGTTCAGACTGTACTGAGTCTTTACGAATTTTTTTAACTTTTTCCCCCACCAAACACCAGAGATAAAAAATAGTTTAATGTATGTAATTTAACGTGCGGTTAGATGGGCAAGACTTTCACGCTGAAGGTTACGTAATTTTTTTTATTTAGCACCAAGATAAACCATTTCTAATAACGGATTGACGCAAATTGAACCTTTACAAAGGTTCAATTTAGATTTAAAAAATCCTCATCTTGCCCATCGTAAACCATGGGCCAATAATCTCGTGACGTAAATATGAATAGGCATAATTAAAAATTACTCAAAATTTCATGGTGAATTGTATAAAACATTCGTTGTCGTAGTTTTTTTTTCACAATAATCATCGATAATGTTATACTTTTTCAAGTTGGGAGAAACAGAAAAGTTTTTCTACTTTACGTAATAAAAATGTTAGAAACCATAATTTTGCCATTTAATTATATATTTTAAAAAATTAGCATATACAGAATAAATCTGTACCTCGTATGCATTTTTTTGAGGTTCATTGAAAAAAATATGAATAAACCGTCATTTGACTCAACTGAATCGCTCCAACCTCCTTAAATGAAGAACGAGGCAAAGTTGTCGTTTGCGTTATCGACTTAAACCCAGTCTTGTGGCCGAGCTCACATACGTGCGCATACCCGAGTAGAAATTGTGCTAGCCCGTCTGAGTTACGACCTAGTAACTGGTTTGCCCAATTGAGCTCATACGAACTGACCAATGGTTGGCTCGCTATGAGCTAGTAATATTGTGAATGTTTTGTTATCCAGCCCTTGTCCAGTCAGTACCCAGCTGATCTTGGTCACAAATGACAAAGTGAGGTTATGTGACTACGTGTAGTTTCATCGAGCGAATGATTCATGGCTGGCGAGCTAACTTGAGTTTCAGATGGCTTTGCAAAAGAAAAAAGTTCTCAAGTGGGCATGACGCCATGACCTAGCCAACACTAGCTAACTGCGGCTATGCAGCCCTTGGCTAGTCACTACCACGATATTGGTCACGAATGATAAAGTGTGGTTATGTGACTACGTGCAGTTCTATAGAGCTATTGGCTCATGGCTGGCTAAGCAACTTGAGTTACAGATGGCGTTGCGAATGCAAAAATTCCCCAGTAGGTATCTCGCCATGACCTAGCCAGCTAATTGCGGGTGTGCAACCCTTGGCTAGTCACTGCCCAGCCGATCTTGGTCACAAATGACAAAGTGTGGTTATATGACTACGTGTAGTTCCATCGAGCGACTGGCTCATGGTTGGTTAAGCAACTTGAGTTACAGATGACGTTGCGAATAAATAATATCCTCAAGTCGGCATCTCGCGATGACCTAGCCAACACTTCCCAACTACGGCCGCACTCGCCGGAATAAATGATCGGACAAATACAATTTAAGGTTATGTAATTCTATGCGATTATCGCTCTCAATGCGAACGCAATTGAGTCATTGATCCGATAATGTTATTTACATTTGTTAATCGACCTATTTTTCAATAATCTGACATTGTGTAGTGTAACACGTGTAGATGATAAGAACATTCAGAAAGTAAGGGAGACTTTGTCCTTGAAATTTTCAAAAAATTCTAGCAGCTCAACATGAGCAGCCAGAAGAAGAGGAGGGATGCCTCTATGGACCAGGCATTGCCGATTAGCGGTAATTATAAACACATTTGTGTAAACACATTACAAAACTTCAAACGCGTTTTTCTCGAAAACACGTTTTTAAAAATGGCTGACATTTTCCTGACCGCTGTAATTAACATATCGACCTGAAATTTGGAGAGCATACTCAGAAAATATGTCTTCACGGAATAACGGATCTTTTTTTTCGATAGATACATTTTTGCATTTATTATTTATCTTTTTATGCGAAAAAAACGCGAAAATTCGATTTTTTTTTTAATTGCCGCCATTTTCCGAAATTTGTACTAAACGAAAAACCCATCCGTCATTCCATGACCAAAGGGTCACAGATTGATAATATGCTTTGAATTTGTGTTTCAGATCAACAAAGAGGGGGCAGTGATGTCAGCCGTTTATCTCCCGCGATTTGAGGACCTGTTTTCGCGGAGCTGCAACGGCCGCCATTTTGGTTTTCTTTCAAAAAAAAATTTTTTAACGTTCTGTATATTATGAATAAAAGCAAGAAAAAAACCGCACTCAAAAAGCTTTACTCGTTTTCTTTAAAAAAAAAAAAAAAAATGTAAACACCTGAAATATGGCACTCCAAGGACAAAGTCTCCCTTAAGCAAGTAAAACTGGCTCAGTGGACAACGTCACAACTCCTCACCCAGAGGTCCCGGGATCGAAACCACGTTAAGGCGTAAGCGTTTGTCGGAGATAATTTAAAATTGAACCATTGATATATTTACAGCGCAAATATCATAACCCTAATCAATGAACAACGAAGAATATCGTAAAAGGGTCCAATGATGTAAATAATGTGCAAAAAAATCACGAAAATATAAATATATAGCCACAAATTTTTTTTTATCTAATCGCCACCAAATTTTTTGTTCCTAGTCGCTAGCTGAAAAAACTAGGTCATGGCTAGGTCAGAAATTTAATACAGCCGTGAGATATTCCCTTCTATCTAGTCACCATCTAATTTTTTATATTCAGTCACTACAGAACCAAAGCGTTACAAGGCTGGGTAGTCGATCGCTAAGACGGCTAGCTAATGACGATTCGAAACATCACTCTACCAGCTTGTGGCTAGGCGGTGATGAGTTACGTTTTCCACTCGGGTACATGTGAATGCAAAAAGGGAGAAAACGAAAAAAATATCAACATGGAGAGAAACGAAGAAAGGAGAGGAATTAGACCAGAGCAGATGGAAACCGTTGACGACATAATGCTCAAAGTGCATTTTATCAGATGAGCGTGTTTCTCCCAAAAGCGGACACCGCGACGAAACTTTTCGCGCGGCTTGGCCAGGATTATCCACTTTTGGAAAAATCCACGCACCATTACCCTCGACGAAGAGCATCCAAAGTGGTGAGAAAAAAGGAAACAAGCTTATACAGGGTAGTACAGTCGTGTTGTAGCTAAAAAACCCGGAATCGGACAAAATTAGAAGAAGGCTAGATTTTGACAGGTGATTTTGTAGGTGCCGCGGGTGCTAAATCCAAGTTTGCCTAGAAATCGGGGTGTAGGGTTCTTTTTTAGGGGATGAAAGGAGATGGGGGTGGATTAATGCCAAACTACAACCCCTATGAGGTCGGCGCCGTGAGACAAAATGTTCAGAAAAATCTGGGCTTTAGTTTTGTCCACAGCGCCGAAGTCGTGGAAGTTGATTTTGAGGGTGAAAAAGTGGGGTGAAATTTTGAAAAATCAGTTTTAATTCAATAACTCTTTAGAAAAAAATCGTACACTTTTTGTTCACATGGGAACGTTGTAGCCCTTAAAAAGACGCGTCGATTGAGTATTCGATCATCACTCTCCGATAATATCTTCACCCCCAAAAATGGTTAAAAAACAAAAAAAAAATAGTTTATCCCATAACTCAAAAACAATCGGTTTTTCGGGTAAGGTTCAAATATACGAAATGTAGAGAATAATTTTCTCCATATTTTCGTTGCTATGGACCACCCTTGAATTTTGATTTTCCAACCCCTCTCGGGGGTTGAATATTCAAAATGAAATTCTGGGAAAACTATTGACCGCACGAATTCGCCGCCGTGGAATAATTTGTAGCTTGAACCCTCAGCCACATTTTCGTCCACAGCGCTAAACTCGTATCTCTTTAGTTTCGGTCAATAGTTTTCCCAGAATTTCATTATGAATTTTCAACCCCTGAGAGGGGTTCGAAAAAGCGAAACTCAAGGGTTGTTCATAGAAACGAAAATATACAGAAAATTATTCTCTACATTTCGTACCTTTGAACTATCCCCGAAAAATCGGTTGTTTTTGAGTTATTCAATAAACAATTTTTTGGTTAATTCTTCAATAATTCTTTTGGGGGTGAAGATATTATTGGAGAGGGTTGATCGAATACTCGATCGACGCGTCTTTTCAAGGGCTACAACGTTCCCATTGGAACAAAAATTGTACGAATTTGTCCTAAAGAGTTATCGAATGAAAACTGATTTTTAAAAATTGCGCCCCACTTTTTCACCCGCAAAATGAACTTCCACGACTTCGGCGCTATGGACGAAAATAAAACCTGGATTTTTCTGAACATTTTGTCTCCCGCCGCCGACCCCGTGGGGGTTGTAGTTTGGCATTAATCCACCCCCATCCCCTAAAAAAACCCTACCCCCCGATTTTTAGGCAAACTTGGTTTCAGCACCCGTGGCCCCTACAAAATCACCTGTCAAAAAACTAGCCTTCTTCTAATTTTTTCCGATTCCAATACACAGCACGACTGTACTAGGGAATGAGTACGAAAAATAAAAGCAAACTACGAGGCAGTTCCGCGTTTGACTTGTTCCGTGGCCTTTCCGAAATCAACACTGATGCTAACCCAGAAGGGCAATATCTCTCATTACCTCTAACCTTCCCCGCGCTAGGGTTGCCAGTGGAGGGTGAGTGGCGAAGAGCCCTGGGGGCAGGGCGGGAGCAAGAGGGAAGACGGACAGGCTGATGGGAGGATGTGACAGTCAGCGGGATATGGTGCGAAGCTTTCGCGATGGCGAAAGCTTCGTGTGGTATAATATTGGTTGGTCGACGATGATGGAAGCTGTGTGGAGTGTTTCGACGCGTTAGTTTCCGATACACCCGGGCATATCGAGCCCGGGCCATTAAGAGTCTGAGAGTGTGACGGCTGCTCCTATCGCAGTGGTGTTACCACGTCCTTTTCACCTTCTCCTCCTTTTCACCCTCGTCGTTTTTTCTTCTCCATCTACCTCTTTCACCATTCCACACTCCGCACAAGGGATGAAACGGAGCTTTCGGATAAACCATCAGCCGTGATGTTCTTACGCGTGTCACGAGATTGCGGCAACCTTCTGGCGCCTGGTGTGCACCATCCGCCTCCAATTTTCCATTGTGAGCCACCTAATGCGAGGCACTCAGATATCTTTTTATCACCCTCGCACACACTCGGCTCACGGCCCGGCATAAATGAATCAGCGAATTATCGCTTGAAAGAACTTTGTATCATAAATTTAATCCGTTTTATTTTTTTTTTGCGAATGGAAGAAAAACTCAAAGAAGCATCGTTGAAAACGCTCAACACGCAAACAGGATCAATTGTAGTTTGCCACGAAGCAGCGTGCAAAACGGGAGGATCTCTTTTCTTTTCCATAGAACGCGCTGGAGCAAATTATTGCATGCGCAATATAACATGGAGCAATAACTCGACTGCAAGAGCACAGACATGAGATAATTAATCAATGTAACTGAGATATTTAGTTTCGTTTGACAACAAAGACAGGGATGATGTTAACGCCATAACCGATCCATAGTGGTTGAAAAATGTCTTAAGGGGAGATATACAACTAGGAGCCGGAAAAAGGTCACTTTTGTGAATTTTTTCAAGGAAAACTATTTGAAATTTCGGATTGGGGTTTTAATTATCTAAAAGTATATACATTCAAAAATATGTTCAATTTTTTTTATTTAAAAATATCAAAAATATACAAGGATATTGTATGGTCCTTGGAACGTTGTAAAAAAATCTGCGTATACGGTACCCACTGGCGTTTCATCAAAAATCATCTGAAAAAAAAAACCAAAAAGATTATTAAATTAGATACTATAATCTAGTTCTTGTCAGAGCCGATTTTGAAAATATCGATTTATGACAAAATGGCGGACGTTTGAACATAAATAGTGATTTTTGGGCCAAAAATGAGTTATTATTTTGCCTATAAAACAAAAACTAAGTAACGGAAAAAAAAAATCCTATGACAAGTACTAGATAATGATGTATAGAATAACTACAAAAAACCTCAAGGCAATCGGTTCATTGGTTTTCGAGAAATTTTGGGTACCGATTTGAAAAACGTGGTTTTGAGAGAAAAAAAAGCGTTTGAAAATTTGGGAATGAATAAATCATGAAATTTGTGAACTTACATGGAATCATCGATACCAGGCTCATAGTGTAGGTCTTCTACGGTCGACGGAATGTTCATAGCTTATAAATCCTCGACCTCGACCATCTAGGTGTATATCTGCCCTTAACCCTTTAGCTGCCATCGTAGCAAACTTGCTACGTTCACTTTGACCCCGTCGATAAAAGCGTAAGGACGCTATAGCGGACAAGCTACTTCACAGTTGCATCGATCTATGCTAGATGCAGCTACATATGCCGGGGCAGCTTGAAATTTAAACGTAAACATATGAATTATGTTAATATGGCAACAATGTTGTCGTAAAAATTTACGACGCTTGGACATTCTTCCAAGTGAAATGGACATTCTTGATATATTTTTGGATACAATTGTGTAAAGGAAGCTTAACTGGACGAACTAGGCTTTGAAGATTTTCGATTGAATAAGAATAATAGTTCGAACCGATCGGGTGAAAATGTTAGTAGCAAATTTGCTGCAGTTCGAAAATACTACTTCCCAGGCCCTTATCGACAAAATTATGGTTGGACATTCATATTTAACCATTTTTTAGCTATACCACCAGAGGAAATAATGTTGAGCCATTCAGAAATAGGCGTGGCCGTCAAAGGGTTAAGGTTGTTGTGGGGTACAGCCTTCGGGGGTGAAGTAGCAGGTGAGCCTATGCTTATTCACGGAGCCGATTAACTGTTACCAACTGTTAGCTTTCAAATGACCGTCATATTGAACGCACGTTTTCGAACTATTTTTCTACATCTGTTTGTAAACATATGCATATTTGCACATTCGGTGATTACTTCAGTGTTTTCATTACTTTGTATAATTATTTTCTATAACTTTTTCTCGCTCAATTAACACGAAACGAATTGGCAACGTCGTAAATCGTGGTACAGTCCGACCTCCGAATAAGAAACCAAAAGCCCCCAAGGGGAAGAGTTTTTCTTATATATCGCATACCCCCACCAGGCGCGCGCTCCGCGCTCGATACCTCTGTCTGTCTCTCTCACTCTTTTCCGCATGCGATCCTCTCAACAAGAAACTCGCTCGAACCAGTTGCAACTTAGTATTCACATCGTCCATGCAAAAACGTTTTCGACTGCGCGTGGACATTTAGCGAATTTTTGTTTCACGTTAATATATATACTATTGAATATTATTGTGTACTACTGTATCTGAATTACTATTAACTGTCATAAAATGACCGCAACTGTAAAGAAGCGTAAGAGATCAGACTGTAGTATACAAGTCGAAGAAAATATTACAGAATCTGTGCCACAAGGCGATAATTTAGACAAAGAGCTTTATGTCCATATTGTTTTATCCCATTTATATTGGGTTGGTACAAAAATCTTGCAACACACAACACGAGTAAAAAAGAAAAATATTTTATTTTAACAATAAACGATTATTCAGTAATCCTCCCTCCGCATCTACAACTCTTGCCCAACGCTCTGGTAGACTTTGCACGCCCGCAGACCAGAATTCTTTTGACCGTGAATTAAGAAAGTCGTCCAATGTATTTTTGAGATCTGACAGACCATCAAATTTTTTACCCCGTAAATAGTTCTTCAAAGCTCGAAACAGGTGATAGTCGGTAGGTGCTAAGTCTGGTGAATACGGTGGGTTTGGTAGAACTTCCCATCCTACCTGCGAAATAGTTTCTTGTGTCATCTTAGCGACGTGGGGTCGAGCATTGTCATGGAGAAGTCGAACGTGAAGACGTTTACGCCTTTTCTGTTTCATAATTTTAGCCACCTTTTGCAGTTGTGCAGTATAAATCTCTGCCTCTGCCTGTATTGTGGTGTTGGTTAGCAGAAATTCGTAATAGAGCATGCCCTCAGAATCCCACCAACGACAGAGTAAAACTTTCTTCATTTCACGGGGCTGTTTAGGGGTCGGTTCTGGTTTTTCCCCTTTCGATAGCCACTGACGCTTGCGCGTGTGATTAACATACAACACCCAGCTTTCATCCCCAGTGACTATTTCTTGAAGAAAATCCTTTCTTTGCGGACGATGCAGGAGTGAAAGACAGATGGACATGCGTGTTGCTTTGTTTGATTCGCTGAGATTGTGCGGTATCCAAGACGAATCAACTTTCCTATATCCCATCTCTTGTAAATGTCGAAGGATAGTAGGATGACTGCAGTTGAGTTTGTTCTCTAATTCTCGTGACGACATATGAGGCTTTACCTTTATAAGTGCTCGCAGTTCTTTATCGTCCACAATCGATTCCCTGCCGAACCTAGGTTTGTCTTCAAAAGATGTATCGCCAGAATGAAAACGCTGATACCATCGGGAGACCGTTGAATAATTAACTACATTAGCCTTGGACGCACTGCACATATTACGGGCTGCAGCTCTTACAGAATGCCCTTGCAAGAATTCGTAATATGGGATTGCTCGAAGTGCACGTTGATCCATCTTTGCTCATACTGACTCCGCGGAACATCTGACTCGCTTATATATCCTGCGGCATGGAAGGTTCTAGACCATTCTTGTATTTCCTATTCTCGAATGTTCTCGAACTTCATTATTAGGAAAAATATTTTAATTGAAACAAAAAGCGTTGCAAGATTTTTGTACCAACCCAATATAAAAGAAGAAATCAATATCTCTGAGGATTCGTCTTCAATGGCAGAGTTCGATTCTCTCGAAAATATTCCACCGTCAGTTGAGTCCGTTGCGGATCAAAATAATACGCAACAAGGAGAAAACGCTTTTCATTACGTCTCGGAAACTTTTGCTGTTTTATATGAAAATCTTTAAACGCCCTTGTCTTTGTTTTTATTTTATATAAAATCTTGTCAACACATATATGTATCTTTTTAATGAATACAAAAAATGTCTAATAAACTTGTAGATTTTTTGTTCGATTCACACAAGCACACTCACATACTCACGCACGCATGCACACATTAATTTACAGTGCAGCGTTCACTCTATTTTGCCCGAATAATCTCTCCCAGGCTGGTTTTTTAACCAGAGGTTCCGCGCACAAAATTCTCGAGCCGGAGTTCGAGTCGGAGTGGGGGAAGCGCTCGAGTGAGAAAATGGGGAAAGTTTCTTATTGCCGGGTTTCTTATTCGGAGGTCGGACTGTATATCATAATGCCCAGGTCGGCGGACGTGTCGCGAAGTTAGAGACATGTGCGCCCTGTTCGTAACCTCAATATCGGCCTAAGGAGCTGTCGAAAATTAATATCGGTCCGAGCAAAAAAAATTCCGCTGGAAGGAAAAAGTGTATACTAAAGCTGTCTATAATCTCAAAGAAATAAAAAACTTTAATAATTTTGCGGTATTCTAAAAAAAAATGTATGTATGAAAAAGAAATCCGCGTCATTTTGTCTTTGCCCAGAAATGTCTAGAAATGTATAATTTCCGAACATAGTTTTCAAATTAATATTAAGTAATTATTACTAATTAAGAGAATAAGGACCAATAATATTCGTTGTTAATTGTCCTGACCGAGTAGTTTGAAGTTCCCGGGCATAATTATCGAATACCGATAAGATAGGTAACATTTGTACCGTCTATGACGTTGCCATGATTGCACAGTCTAATATTTTGTGTGCTTGATTTTCACCCAAATTCGCTATCAAAAACATGAATTATTTCATAACGGTACTGTGAATCCTCATTTTCACGGTACCACGGTTTAGTCCGATAATTAGTCGACCCGTACCTATTTTTTTCCACTCCGTGGTAACATTCACTTAGCAAATATTAATAATGTACTGAACAATGTTCGGAAGTTTTCCATAAGCGTATGTAATTAGTCCACGAAATACGTTGAGTTGCCGATTTTTTTTTTCTAAAAAACGTTACGGTGGATCGTTTTCAAACTGTACAGGATTATCAATAAAGAGGTTATAAATGTCCAGAAAAATTTCAGCTCGGTGGTAACATGTTGATTTAACCCTATAACAACCTTAACGGGCTACACCTTCCTAGGTGGGTCAAAAAATTGCATATTTCAAAAATATTTTTATTCCATAGTATCACCTTTTAGCGATATTTCCTGAAAATTTCATCGAAATATTCCTAAAATTGAGCTACAGCTTCTAACAGTCGGCTGGGCGAGCGGTAGCAGGACCGTACTTCAAATTTTGAACGATTTTTTTCTCGAAATACTGTTTTCAAACTCGGTAGACATAGCTCGAGAACCACTTGATGGATTGGTTCCAAATTTACAGGAGATACGATGAGAAACATTCAAAAGTCGTTGACGATCTCACTTTTTTAAAGTCGATCTTCATGTTTTTGTAGTTACGTAAAAATGCCTTTTTTCATAGATTTTGTATGCTCGGGATACCATTCGTCGCCACGTTGTTAGAACAAAATGATTTTAAATATCGACGATCGTCAACGACTCGTATTTATTACTAGCTTGCCGCACGCGGCTTCGCTCGCGTAGACTTGTGTCGAATGCTTTTTAATGAAATGTGCTCCTGACATGTTTCATTAACAGGTTATACGCAGTTAGAAATTTCAAAAAATCAATTTTTTATTGCATTTTAGGAATGTATAAATATGTGAGTATTCCCTGAAAATTTCAAATCGATTCATCGAATATTCTCGGAAATATATACATATTTGTATGGACGCTCGGAGCGCTATAAAGTTGACTGTTGAAACTTCAAACGCGTTTTTCTCAAAACGGTGTTTTCAAAGTCAGTGAGCACGATTTCTCAAAAACGGCTCAACTGATCGGTTTGTAATTTTAACACAACCTTGTCAGATATATTCTTCAGGTATTAATCGAAGGAATAAGATTTCTGATAATTATTTATATTTTTTTTTCAACGATTTAACGGAAAAACATTGGTCGAAAATCGAAATTGTTTCTTGCCGGAGCCACCATTTTGTCAAAAATTAAAATTTCGCTAAAAACACGCTGAAATACGTGTTTCATTAACCAAATTTCAAGTAAGTCCGACCATATTTTCTTAAATTTTTATAGAAACTTCGCCACTCCTTTTTTCCCCTTAAGGGTTGAATTTCGAAAGATCTCTTCTTAAATGGCGCCTACGTGAGAAATTCAACATGCCCTCCAAATTTCACGTTTCCACATTTAGCGGTCTAGGCTGAGCGATGACGAGTCAGTCAGTCATTCAGAACTTTGCCTTCCATATATATATATATATATATATATATATATATATATATAGATACATAGATTTAAGCCAAGTTTCCCGTCAATCCACCCGTGGAATAATTTATTTCCATAGAAAATTGAACACCCCTTTTTACTCCTCAAAGGCGGTTATGTTGAAAAATGTTCAAATACGTGTTTAATTATTCTCTTCAAAGGCCATTTGTACGAAGTTTGAAGTCAATCGACCCATGGATTATGCTGTTCCCGTACAAACTTGAGCACATTTTTTCACCCCTAAAATGGGGTTGTTTCGAAGAATCCTTAAACACATGTTTAATTATCTTCCTTAAAGACCATTTGTGCCAATCGACCACTTATATCAATCGATCCAAGGATTTGTTTTCCATATAAACATTAACACCCTGTTTACCCCTTAAATTGGGTTGTTTCACAAAATACTTAAACACGTGTTGAATTATTTTCCTCAAAGATTATTTATTATTATTTATACCGAGTTTCAAGTGAATTGGCCGAATAAAACGAACTGTTCCATAAAAACATTAACAACCTGGTTAACGCCTTTTGGGGTCGAATATCACAAATTCGTTTCGCAGTGGGTATTTACATCGTCAAAGGAATCTACTGTCCAAATTTCACGTTGCTATCGTTAATGGTTTGGGATGTGCGTTGATCTGCCCGTCAGGACTTGTCCTTTTGTAGATATAGAAGACTAACTTGGATAACCCGCTTGGTTTTTAGATTTCAGATGGATCCTTTAAGCCCGAGAGTATCGACCGCCAAACATTGCGCAAAAAAAATTATGCGCTATAGCTATAGTTGTAAAGAATATGTGGTTAAAATTTCACAAGGATCGGTTCAGTAGTTCGGTTATCTATCCCGTTTATCTATTAACGAATAAAGTTCGTTTGTTTTACATAAATACGTTAAAAATTTTGTTTATGTATTTCAAAAGTGTATTTATTAAGTGTAACAACTTTTATATCAATATCTATAATATCAACCTATCAAAAAATTCATGAAAATAGCCTTTTGAGCGTTTAAAGTGACAAGGCCCCTTAATGTGACCACCGAATGTTCAAAGATGCATATTTTTACGAATAGATTTAGAAAAACAGTTCGAAAACGCATGTTTAATATGACGATTATTTGAAAGCTAACAGTTGGTAATAGTCAGTCGGCTCCGTGCATAAGCATAGGGCGCTACCCTCGTACTTCATCCCCAACGGCTAAACCCCATAACAACCGTAAATTTCTAAGACTACAAAACGAATGTTAAAGCACAGAATTATCAAAAATTGAGTTAATTATAGAAAATCGTTGGGACAATTTTCACCGAACGTATTTTCACATATATATTTTAATAATATGAACATTCAATGTTTATTTAATATTATAAACACATTTTCCGTCCAGTTGTAAACCATCGAGAGTAATAATCATTTTCAAGTTACTCTCCAAGAAATCCGTCACATAATTGAATTTAAATAGAATTTCAGAGTGCCGACGAAAACTTCATGTCAATCTGTTGGCGAATCATCAATACATACATATACATGCACATATATGTGATTGCCTATATGATGTGATTGATGTATATACCAGCCATATACGTATATACGTAAGTGGGGAGCACTTTGCTCGGGACGAAGAGGTTCGGATCGAAACCCTTGGCAATGCCTTTTCACTCATGCCCAAGGGAGAGTCTCCCTCGACTCTTTGGGGGAAAATTGATGGTCTCAAAAGTTCTGAAACAGCGTGACCGAGAGACCGTCCAGTTCGCTTAACACTCTATGAACGACGGTTGTCCACATGCAACGTGTTCCAATTTGCGGAAAAGCGATCTACAGCCTGGGAATTTCATCCGGTACATTTCGAGGCTCCAGAAGTGCAGGGAGGCAGAGAGAAACGGCAAGAAATATCGGACAAGAATACCGCAAAAACTTTAGGACGATTTCACGAGACCCAAGGGAGTTTGAAAAAAATGGTCTCGTGTTTTGTCTCTTTAACGAGATTTTTCTTGGCTCAACTTGTTGATAAAATTGTCTCACTGTTGCGGTGCTTCATTTTCTCCGCGTGTAGGAGGGCTCGGAATATCCTCTACATATGACATACATTTTCTTTGTTCGAAGGCATAAGACACGTGTCGAGCCCTGAAAAGAGACACGAATGCCATGACAGTGGCAAAAACACGAGGATAATTCGTTCACTCTGTTCATTTATCATTCACACAGATCGTTAAAACGTCCTTCTCGTCACTGCCATGTACGAACCCAAAGAAAGAAAAAAAATCTCGTCCTCCAGAAAGCTTGTATTCGGTAATCACGAAGATCCAACACGCCATACCTCGGACGAGTTCAACAATTAACGGAAAGTTCAGATTTTTTTTTAGAAATAAGACTCTGAACTTCTATCGAATGGCGCGAATAAAATAACTTTTGTATTCGTATATTTTTTATTTTCACTTTTCCTTCGTATACGATTGCAAGCTTTTGCAAAGCACTGCCCCTTCTTCGATTGCGCCCCAAACTTCGTCTTGTCATTTCGCTATGGTGAGATCTTTTTTTTATCAGGTACTATCGTGCCTGGAAAAACATTTAGTAGAGTCAGCGAAAGTGCATCACTAACTATAGAATTAGTACTAATTAAATCGCTCGAAATTTTATACAGTCGAACCTCGATATAACGAATCTGTAGGGAAGTTCGTTATATCGAGGTTTCGTTATATCGAAATCATGTTGTTTAAAATGTTCTTTAAAAAAGATCAGTGGTATAAATATAGGGATATTTTTTAAAGAAAGAAGGGTTCTAATTTCTGCGATTTTTGCAAGCAATCAGCAATTAGAACACAATGTATATTATTATGTTGTTGTATAAAGGTTTCGGGTGTCTATCGTAAGGGAATGGACGAATCTTCGTTATATCGAGGATTTCGTTATATCGAGGTTCGACTGTACTATTGAACTTACTTTTTCACTAGTTACTAGTTACTTCACTAATCACTATTTCTAACTTACTTTTTCACTAGTTACTGGTTCCTTCACTAATCCCTATTTTAAACTTACTTTCTCAGTAGCTACTAGTTCATTCACTAATCACTATTTTAAACTTACTTTTTCACTAGTTACTAGTTCCATCACTAATCCCTATTTTGAACCTACTTTTTTTTACTAGTTACTGTTACTTCATTATTAATCACTATTCCAAACTAAGGTACCTGCGGGTGATAAGGCCTGTCGGCTAATAAGGCCTATCGAACGAAAATCTTATTTCGAATCAGCACTTT
Organism: Ophion obscuratus; assembly: GCA_964007375.1. NCBI lineage: Eukaryota > Metazoa > Arthropoda > Insecta > Hymenoptera > Ichneumonidae > Ophion > Ophion obscuratus. The sequence goes on from OZ023319.1 coordinate 27,269,875, forward strand.
CGCGCAAGGTTACTCACGCAGGCGCATAACGCACGAAGATGTCGCCACAAGCTGGCGCATGCACGATAACCCGCTCTCTGCCGCCGGTGTTGCATATTGGTCTTGTTCGTTGGGTCTCATCATTTTGATACGAACAAGTGCGCATGCGCATAATGATGCGCAATAGATGATGCGCACGTTTCATTTCGCAGTTGCGCGTTGCGCATCATTATGCGCATGCGCACTTGTTCGTATCAAAATGATGAGACCCAACGAACACGACCATTGTGAGAGACCGCCGCGCGGCGCGAATAATAAAAATCGTTCCGGATCAATCGTAAGTATTTTTTGGAATATTACACATAGCTATATAAATTTGCTGTCCATTTCTCTATTATTTCATGTTTCTATGATATTAAATATTTGAATGAGTTATCGTGGTCTGAATATTTTTCATTTTGATTTTTCTACAGACGGAGTCGACGGATATTAAGGCCTACCAAATTTCACCATAGGCCTTATTATCCTCTCTCTTCTTGTAACAAGGCTGGTTGTTTTTGAATGGATCTTTCATTGCTTTTAAGATGCTACAAATGTAAATAAGGTGTGAATTTGGTTATTAATTGATCAATCTCCATTTTCAGTGTCTACGGGAAGCTTTTACCGTATGGTTCACGATAGTTCGAGTCCGGACGACGATGAAGACAATTTGCCGCTCACTCGGCTCAGAGCGGCATTTCGTCAACTTATGCCCTTACCAGTAAAAGTTACAGAAAATAACCTTCTTTAAGCGAAACGCCATAAATTACAGAGCAACTCCGTTGACGAAAGCTCTGTTCAATAAAAATAATGAAGATAAGGTAAAAAATAAAAAGACCTCCACCACCAGAGGAAACCGTGGTTGACAGAAGCAAGCGAGTTGGTACTGTCATGGCTGTGAAAAGGACAGGACAGCTGACATAATACAGTGCACAAAATGCAGAAAGTGGTACTATGAAGAATGCATCGGTTTGTCGCTTGAAGATGCCGCTGACTTTAAGTGCCCTGATGGCTGTTGAATGTGTAAATGTATAGTTTACATGCGTTTCTGAAATCTAATTTGTGCGTTTCTATGATTGTTGATAGGAAATACCAAATTTATAACATCCAGATTAATTATTTAAGTATGTTAAAAGAGTAGGCCTTATTACCCTACCATAGTAAAATAAGGCCTATTGGCGAGGTTTTTAAAAACATTTAATTTTGGTTTTGTTTATGGCGGGAGTTGCCATTTTTGTTTATATTTTATAATCATTGATACAAAAGTTCGATTACCATTAAAAATCCCTCGATTAATTTGAATTAATCATTCATTTTTTATTTTATCGCGACCCTCGCTTAGGTAGGGCTTATTATCCGCAGGTACCTTACAGATAATTTCAAATGATAACAATAATAATGGTTATTATCATTTTTATTCTTACTTTGCTTGTAATATTGCTCTGTATACGTTCTGTCCTGATTTTATTGTTATTTCTCCGTGGCTCGGTTGATGAGTCTTTGCCAGAAATATCAATGTCCATACATACCCTTCGATTTGAAGTAGCAAACTATTATTGTTGGGTGGTAACTATTATTTTTTTAGCAGCAAAGCAAACACACATATAATATTTGTGTGTGTGTGTGTGTGTGTGTGTGTGTTCGCGCAGAGGTTGTCATAAATTTTTCATATTCCCATGCCGTCTAAGTGCTCCCGGTCTATATACGAAAACTGTTTGATTCATCGACTTGAAAAAACATTCCGTTCACGGACGCAGATCGCGATTATTCCGTTTGACTCTCCGGGGAATGAGCGTTTTCAGTCGGCTGATTCTTGGTCGATAGGGAACACGCGAAGAGGGATGAAACTCAATATTTTGCGACAGTATTTAGAGAGTACCTCTTCGGTTATCACTGGCATTTCCTGCAATCACAGGCCGGATACCGTGCCTCACGTACCGGTGCCTCGCTCTTGCCAAATCGATAATCGAAGTTTCCCAGCTTCGAACGGAATCCGGTTTTCGTACGATATTTATATATATATATACCTATGCCTAAATAGGCTGAGGGGCGTTCGTCCATATTTGAAAGCGAGAAAACGAAAATAACATGTAAATATGCTTTTTTTTGTAACTCATATTTCCGATAAACATTCGAAAAGCGATCAAACGATCGCTTTTTCCTATTTCGGTATTTTAACATTCCGATTCGAGTGCAATTCCAATATCAAAACATAAGGTAAATGTCCCAATTATTGAACAGGTCCCAATTATTGAACACTATCTTGTATTTTTATTATTTCTCATTCACCTGCATGCATTTGCTTATTTATAAAATTTTATTACATATATGGAACTTTTAGCTATTGAAATGTTACCTTACTTGTGCAAAAAAAGCTTTCATTAATAGAGAAAAAAATTATTTAATCAGCAACGGTGACTCGATTTGACGTCTCGTGGTCACTGCTTATCGTTTTTGCTAAGACGCGCCGCTTCATGCGTAAGGGCATAAAAAATTTAAAAACTGTCGCATCTAAAAAAGTAAAGGCGTTTCAGGTTCCTCAGAAAATTTCTTACAAATAACAATTTTTATGAAAAAGCTTTAATTAATTATTTGATAAAAAATACGGTGTTCGATCATTGGGACATCGAAAATGCAGTGTGTCCCAATTATTGAACACTCGAATTCTCCAAGTTGGCGTCATTAAACCCATCAAAACATCGATACAGTTAACGTGTGACAGATCGTGTGAATCGGATTTATTCAAACAAAAACTGTAAGTTCCTGAATAAACTTACCTTTATTCTTTTAATAATAACTCTAAGATCGCCAAATATATTTTTTATTTGTATTTTCGTGCAATAAACATAAAAAGGAAAGTAAAAAGAGAATATAACCTAAATGTAACCTAAAAATACGAACGTACTGTTCAATATTTTTTGCTCTCCGATATTTCAGGGAGCCAAACTGCGACAAAATCAAATAAAGACAGAACATGAAAACGAGGAAGCTGAAAATAAAAATAAAATAAAGTTCGAGTTGAAAAGCAAAAATAAACCAAATGCGAATGAACCAAAAACCTGTCAAAAGAGACTAAATATATATTTTTGTATTTTTACATGATTAACAAAAGATTATTTAAGTGTTTGATTTTGGTTTTATTTCTTAATATTGTACCAAAAATAATATTTTTAGAACAGAAAAAGAATTCTCGAGAGTGTTCAATAAATGGGACATGCCTGTTCAATATTAGGGACATAGGCACTTCCAGTGTTTAATAATTGGGACATTTGCATTTTTCACATTGTTATTCCTTTTGTTCATTTGAAATCATTTAAAAATAATTTAAAGGGTGATTTTTCGAAAGTAAAAATATCAAAGTATCATTTGAACCTGAAAGCGATGGTTTTTTCTTGATTTTATATTTTTTTCTCACCGAATTCATTCCCCCAGATCCTTAGCTGTTCAATAATTGGGACATTTACCTTATTCGAAAAGAAGCGAGCACACTGGGAGAAAAGTTCATGGTATTTACAAAAACCGCCTATGGTAAAGGAGGGAATATTTAAATTCTCTATACATAGTTTGTTGACATCACAATCATAATATGATTAACACAACTATAAGCGACAAGTATATCTAAACATGCGATTTGGGTGGCATGTTTGACTATCTAACATCCCCGAAATAATTATTAATTATTGCAAAAATCTTGACTATATAGGGATGATTACTTCTGCACGGAAAAAACAAGAAATAGTACAAAATACAGGGGCTACACAGTTCGCATTGGACTCAAGCGATTGCACAGCGATATTTACTGAAGCACAGTGCTCAAAATACAGTGTGCTCAAAGTAAATTATTACAGTTCCTATTACGACTCTTTGGACTCGAACCGCTCTACTGTATCTTTTACTGGAACACACAGTCCAAAATACAGTGTAGTCAAAAGTAAATTTTGACAGTTCAGCACTGTAATATAAGTTTAACAAATCTTGTAATTTGACAGTTGGTTGATCTGTATTACGTACAATGAATGCGCCAGTTATATCGATAGAGTTTATGTAGACACACAAAAAAAAGATTATCCATAAAAGAATTTTGAAAAAAATGTGTAGAAAATATTTAAAAATCAATTACATACACAAGAATGTACGTTTTTGTAAATAATTCTCTCTTTTTTTTATAATTTATTGAATTATGTTGCACAAAATTTAACGTTCGCATCCTATCGACCATGCACTACTAACTGGCAATCCTTTGTGTCCTGGCCACGTGCCTCACCCCACGAGCGAGACAAGGCCTAATTAGACAAGAACGTATCTTTGAAAAAAAATTCTCTCATTCTTTATAATTTCTTGAATTCTGTCGCACAAATTTCGATGCCGCGTCCCATCAACAACGCACTACTAACTGGCAATCCTTTGTGTCCTGGCCTCGTGCCTCACCTCGTGCCTCATTTGCGTACAGTATACAAATCAGTGATCGCATTTAAATTTTACAGTTGAATATTTTTACTGAAATCACTGATGTATTCACAATATCAAACTGCAAGTAAACCGGGGTGACTGTAAAAATCTCAGAGTGCACAGATAACGTCACGAACTGTCGAAAGAAGAGTAAAACTACCGTGCCATACTGTGAAATTTAATGAATCACTTTGTACTCAAAACAGTGTACACTGTAACACTTGCACTTTACGTAAAGTATAAAAATCAATGACCTCATTTAAATTTTACTGTTGAATATATTAACTGAAATCACTGATTTATTAACAATACCAAACTGTAAATCAATCAGTGTAACTGTAAAAATCTCAGAGTGCACAGATTACGTCACGAACTGTCGAAAGAAGAGTAAAACTACAAGTGCGCATGCGCATCATTATGCGCATGCGCACTTGTTCGTATCAAAATGACGAGACCCAACGAACACGACCTATGTAATGTCTCCGCCATTTGTTAAAATTTCTGATTTTGTTTTACACATACTTAACCATGTACATAAATGATCTGTAAAAAAAATGTCAGTATATGTGTCATTTTTTTTAACCGCGTCTAGAAAAGTACTTTCGAAAATCGGCGAGATGGCGTATATGAGGCCTTAAAGACTGTGCACCAGACAATCAGAGCAATATAGGACCGTCTATACTGCTACGGGTTTTCCACAGTTTCCTCGTACCGTCGGCGAATGCGGTATAGTGTAGCTTGAGACGGCTGTGGACGTAACGGAAGTTAGGTTAGATTAGCGACGTGCGGGTAGGGTGTGATAGGAAAGGGTTCAGGTGGGAAAGCCCGAAGCCCTTTTTTCCAAGACTGGCCGCAAAAGCGTGGAGCGCTGCAATCTCGGAGGTCTGTGTGTAGCAGAGGCGAAACGAGGTTACGCTATAACTACGTGCATGCCATGCTCCGTAAGCACGGTATAAGCCACGGTCTTACATACAGGTCGTGAAGCAATGGTCGTATTTGATAGACGGCGAGTGGGCAGCTTAGTGTTCGAGCTTTTTTTTCTTATCGTTGCCACCGTGTGTCGTTATGATCGGGGGGTGTCACGAGACAAGCCTAAACCGATCATAAAATGTTTCGTCGATGGAAACGACAAAATTGTATAAGGCTTGTTGTATTCCTATTTACATAAATACGACGAAAAGTGCCCGTAATAAGGTATTTCTGAATGTGCCACAAGCAGCAAAATGTCGAAATCGATGGTTCGATGAAGCACGACGTGTTAACCCGAAATCATCGTCCACTTATTTTTGCTGTTAATACCACTTAGATAAAAGTGTAAACGTGTTATAACATAAACTGTAGTGAAATATATTTTTTTAAATACGTCTTTTTCAATTTGCTTATAATACGTAGCAACAATAAGTGACACAATTTATCAAGCCTCTCCTAACCTAAAAATCCACGGTCGGCAAATTACTCGAATTTGCTTTCACAAATCCACTTTCACACATCGTTGCACGAAAATTAAACTAGTATTCGACTTTTTGAAAATGCTCAAGATGTTTTCCGATGTAAAATAATACCAAATTGGACACTTGTGTACACTCGCGTGTAAGCGGTGTGCATAGCCTATTCGGCCGCGTTCGAACGGTGACGTCACAAGCGCCAGCGCCGAGAGCGTGGCGTTTTGGCGCTAACATGTACAGTTTGAATTACCGTGACATAAAACAATTAATAATCGTCTTCAGAAATATTTCAAAGAAAAACCTTTTTGACATTCTGTTTTTTATCACAAAAGATCAATTCTAACTAAAAAAATCGATTTTTTTTAAAACTCTATTCAGCTCAATTATCATCGCAATACAAGGAACAAAATAGCAATCACAGTCGCTTGAGTTAATATAGGTTAATATAGGTTTGATTATATTTTTAAGCATGTATGTATTAATTTGTTAATTTTAGCATGCAAATACATACTTTTTTCGTTTAAGGCGGGATATACATTTAGACAGGAAAAAAGCAATATTGAGAGATTGTTTAAACTGAGAAATAATTATTCCACAATGATCAAACTTTAGGTATACTTTAATAGTATATTTAAGTATATAAAACATTTTTTTTTTAAATTAATTCATCATCAAAATGACAGATCTGTGGCAGAGTGTTACAGCAAGGTCGCCGCGGGAGGGTCGAATCGGCGTGCAGTCTAGCTTCCCGTAGAATTTGATTTGCAAAAAAGTTCAAACATTTTTTCACTTAGAACATGTATAATTTCTATGTGACGGTAAATAAAATGAAGAAAATGCATATTTAAGAAAATGGCACGCATACACAAATAAAAATCAACATTTCACGCAACATTTCTGTAAAATGTGGATTAAAAAAGTAGTTTTTTTCCAATTTTTTAAAAACAATTCTCGTCAATTAGAAGGTACCAATATTATCAATATTTTTACCAAGTTTCAACTCAATCGGCTTAATAGTTTTTGAGTAATCCTGGACGCCAATTTCGATAATTCAGTTTTGAGAAAAACACGTTTAAAGTTCACGCCCGCTCCGAATCCGAGCGGTGAGGCACAACGTTGACGGGCTGTAACGTTTGAAGTTTTTCGAATTTTGCTTTGAAACTTTGGGAAAATATTCTACATATATAGTTCTATCGTTTAAAGAAAAAAGAATTCGATTTTTTGATCGTTCTAAACGTATATCCCGCCTTGAAGTGCATGCGCTGTATGCAAGGCAGAGACGTATGATATTTCTGTCTTCTTCGCACGCGACACCCCCTTTCCTATGCGCACCATGCGGCCGAAAATTGAAGCAAAAATTGAACGCGAAGTGAACCTTCCCATACTACCGCCATTTCAAGGCCTGTATGTAAGACCGTGGTATAAGCAAGCAGGCCTCTCCTTCACTAGCGACGCGGCGAAATTTGGCAAAAACGGCCTCACTTACAGGCACACATTTTTCCCCGCAGTGTCCAGACCTGTATATACGACCTTTATATGAGGCATTTCACGCCGTTTCGCTCGGCCGTGAACCTGACCATTTTTAATTTTTTTGATTTTTTTTTTATAACATAGTATGCCATGCAACGTGTATTTTCACAAATTTTAAAATTTTTATCGCATGTATTTCAGAAGTTACAATTTTTCGAAAAATCTGAATTTCAGAAAGTTCGGAAACGTTCTAACGCCGATATTTCTTAAATTAATCGATATATCGAAAAATGTCCATAGATCGATTAAATCGTCGTTGTCAACATTTTTTCAGCGTGTAAAGTGAAAACTATTTTTTTAAAAATGATTGCCATTTGTTTTTTTTTTTTCAAAAATTCTCTAAAATAATATGATGTATTATATGAATGTTAACGCTAGTCCCATTGTGGGCCCATTTTTCCTTGTATTTTTTTTTTAAATAAATTTAATTTTTTTCACGAAAATTTCGAGTATTTTGTACGAATCATATTTATCGTATTCGCAATATTTTTTTTATGTTTTGGTACCATTTCTAAGAAAAATCACGCCTATACTTCGCAAGCGTACACCCCAAGGTTCAAACATTACATTGTTTGAAATGCAAACATGGGAGTGTTAGTGTCTCCTTCTGTCCAGGAGCGAGGCTCGTGAAACCAGAGTTTTTTTCCGAACAGTTTGTAAAAGCAGCCAGCAGCAACAGTGTCTCATAACCTGTTGAAAAGTACGAAAGAAAAAGAATTTTCCGCTCCAATTTATCGTTTTTTGTCATTGCTATGGCATTAAATGTGCATTTCGATCGGTGTCGCGATCCTTTTGACGAAAAAAAATCATGCCAAAAAAAGGAATGCGAAAAAGAAATCATGTGAAAAAAAGCAGAAAAAATTGAATTTATTAAACAAAAAAATGGATGGAAAAATGGGCCCACAATGGGACTAGCGTTAACATTCATATAATTCATCATATTATTTTTGAGAATTTAAAAAAAATGGCAATCATCTTTTTAAAAAAATAGTTTTCACTTTACAAGCTGAAAAATGTTGACAACGATGATTATATTTTCTTCTTTTTTTTTATGAAAGTGTGAACTAATAGGAAAAAATCGATCTATAGACATTTCTCGATATATCGATTAATTTAAGAGATATCGGCGTTAGAACGTTTCCCAATTTTCTGAAATCCAGATTTTTCGAAAAATTGTAATTTCTGAAATACATGCGATAAAAATTTAAAAATTAGTGAAAATACTCCGAGCATAGCATACTATTTTATAAAAAAGAATCAAAAAAATTAAAAATGGTCAGGGTCACGGCCGAGCAATGCAATGAAATGGCGTGAAATGCCTCATATGCAGTACAATGTACTGTAAATATCGGCGCAATCCACAGGCGACATTTTAACTCAATGTATATATGATTTAGACCTGTTCACTTTCGGACCTTGGGGGAATACATTTTTTATAGTATCAGGGAGTGTCCACTTTATGAAAACATACTATATTGTACAGCATTGAACAATAAACGTTCGCTTGTAAAATTGGCGGTTGCGGTCAACACACGCGCATAATTAACGCAACTGTTGAAATACCAATGAGCAGTACTATACTTTTAGCAGTAACTATGGGTATAAAATATCATTGTCCCTCAGGGAAATATAAAAAACATTAAAAATATTGTTAAACACACCATACATTTCTCTCCGTGCAGTGAAGCCATTTCAAAATCATCGTTGTGAGTTTTCAGGCAACATGATTTTATTTCCAGAGTGATAACTTTTACAACATTGGTCAAACCATTTTCCGACATTTCACTGCAAATCCATACGATCGTTCCGCATTGTGACTGTAAAAGTGGTATTGGAATTCAAAGCTCCAATCGGCGTCCACCTGTTATGCCATTCAACCAGTCACTTCAATGGCCCACTGACACGGCCAGAATCGATCGAACAACATCGAACATCGATCGTCCCTTTTTCTTTCTCAAGATAAATTCATCGTTTTTCGTGATCAATGGCGTATTTTTTTTGCACCCGAATAATGTTATTTCTTTTTTTCCCGTCGCAACAATCGATCTATTTTTCGTGCGGTTCGCGTCATTATTCTTTGTTTTTTTTCACCTCTTTGTTCTCGCCATATCACATCCATTTTTTCCCGGAGCTCAAAGGGATTACAACACGTCCACTGTTTTTAATCAAAGCATCTCGTAAAATCGTATTTTCCATCTCTGCCCCTTATTTCGACATTTTCCTTTCTCCTCTGATCTCCGCATCTGTCTGGCTACTTGCCATATATACATTGAATTTTTCTCGGCGTCGAATGAAAAGGGCGCGAAGCCGCGGTAACGGGGATCCGGAAGGAATCAACCGTGGAAGAATCCTCAAGAGTGCTTCAGGATTCACTTGAAAGTCCTACACAACTCCGCCTCGACGAGAAAGACCAGAAGTAGAAGTATTCAAATTTCGCACGGAATACTCGGTTTGCTTCACCGTCGAGATGTATACGTCGAGAGTTGTCAAAAAGAAGGGCCTAAAAAGCAAAGTTCAACGCGCGAAACGAATATGCGTGAAGGCGCTTTGTTCGCCAGCCGATTGCATTCACGTTTGCGTAGGGGCGAGGAAAGAAAGAAAAAAAAAAAGGTCGCACCAGCATGCAGAGTCATTTATGCCAATTGCCTTTCTTGTTCCTGCGCTGCCCCCTCGTCGCGCCTGCGTTCTTTTTTTTCCGCCCCTGGCCCGCGATAAGCAAGCTCACCCCTCGATAGTCCCAGTGCACTTGGGGGAGAATACCAGCACGACTGCTTGACAAGGAGCGTCGAACAGGCTTTGCTAAACGACGATGTTCCAATTCACCCGCACGAACTATCACGATTTTTCTTCTTCTTCACACCCTTCATAAACGCCCTATTCGAAACGGATCAACGTTCTCGTGTAACACGTACAGCGAAATTGATACCGCAACTACCTTGGCAACTGAATTGTGCAATGGTGACCACTTGTGTATTTCCAATGTAATGCTTCTTCGTGTGCTCTTGCGAGCCTCTGCAATCTTTACTTTGCTGTTTCCAGTCCTTGTGGGGAGCCCTCAAGACTGTTGTCCACAGCCGATCTTTCCTAATGCCATGTTTGAAGAGCCACCTGTAAGGCAGGGTTGCAAATAATGCATTACTTTTTGTAGTGCATTCGCGTTTTCATTGCAAATTACTTTACATTTTGTAGTGAAAAAAATTTTTATTACCCATTATATTACATTCATCAATGTAACAAGATTCCGTTACGCATTACATTACATTTTGTAATGCAAACAATAGCTTTTACTCATTACATTGGAATTTGCAAGGTAAAAATTTCCATTCCTCATTACATTACATTTTGTAATGTGGTAATTTTCATTACCCATTACAATGGAATGGGCAATCGAAATTGTTTACATTACAAAGTCCAATGTAATGGGTAATGGATTTTTTTTACATTACAAAGTCCAATGTAATGAGTAATTGAAATATTTTACATTACAAAATTTAACGTAATGAGTAATGGATTTTCTTCACATTGCAAACTCTAATGTATTGAGTAATGGATTTTCTTCACGTTACAAAATGTAATGTAATGAACAATGGAATTTTTTTCACATTACTAATGCAATGCAATGTAAAAAATCTCCATTACTCGTTGCAATGTAACGAGGATTATTATTCGATTCTCATTAGGGGCAGCGGTTTTTGCACTGGTTTGATCTGACCCGATGGGAAATGAACAATAATCCATATTACCTTGTAATGAGCGATGCAGATTTTTTTCATTACATTAGTAATGCGAACAAATTCCATTACTCACTACCTTATATGTTGTAATGTAAAAAAATTCCATTACTTAGTACATTAAATTTTGTAATGTAAAAAACTTCCATTACTCGATACATTACACTTTGTAATGTAAAAAAATTCCATCGCCCATTACATTGGACTTTGTAATGATTTTTTTTTGTCATTACACATTACATTGCATTTTGTAATGAAAATGTTTCACATTACAAAATGTAATGTAATGAATAATGGAAATTTTGTACAATACAAAATATAACGTAATGAGTAATCGACATTTTGTATATTACAAAATTCAATGTAACGAGTAACAGAAATTGTTAACATCACAAAATATAATGTATTGAATAATGGAATTTTTTTACATTTCTAAATGTAATGGAAGATGAAATATTTTCGGTTACCCATTCAAAAAGTAATGAATAATGCATTACTTTTTCATTACAAATTTCGCAACTCTGCTGTAAGGTGACTATATGTTATTGAGTTTCAGTTGTCATGTCATTGGAAACTACGGGAACTCGGGGCAAGACGAATACGTGGGGTAAGATGAATCATAAGCCTAGCTACTAAACAGTGCGTGCGAGCACAGTGCTCCCATTTGAGTTTGGTGCTCAATATCGATTTTTTGAGAAAACGATCTAATTTTTGGTAAACTTTACCATCATTTCAGTTCGTTTGAGTTGCTGATATTTATTTGAGACAGGTAGGTAAACACAATGAAAGTACCAATTATTAAGGGCAGGTACCTGAGTAAGCGGCGAGAAAAATGGGTGAACTTCGGGAATTTTTATCTCAAAAACTAATGTTTCGATTGGGTCCGGGTTTTTTTTATTGGAAAATATGTACATCGAGGTATGTTTACGATTTTTTGAAAATAAATTCGTCAACTGGAAGCGATTCAAACGCGATTTATCTCGAAATGTAGTTTTCAAAGTCGGTGCTAGATGTATCTCGAAAACGGCTTGTCCGATTTTGTCCAAATTTGGATGCAATATTCTTCGATAGTTTTTCTCGTTCGCCACGTAGGATTTTTTTGAAATTTTAATTTTTGACGGAATTGCGACCGTTTTAATTTAACATTCGTTTTTCGTTCGCAATTTCCGACAATTTTGGATTGCATACACATTGCATAAAAAAGCAATGGTTCAATCAAATGAAAAACCCCTACGTGGCGAACGAGAAAAACTATCGAAGAATATTATATCCAAATTTGGACAAAATCGGACAAGCCGTTTTCGAGATACATCTGGTACCGACTTTGAAAAACATGTTTCGAGATAATCGCGTTTGAATCGCTTCCAGTCAACGATTTTTTTTTTTTTAAATCCTAAACATATCTCACTGTAAGTATTTTCCAATAAAAAAAAACCCGGATTCAATCGAAATATTAATTTTTTAGATAAAAATTCCCGAAGTTTACCTGTTTTCTCGCCGTTTACTCAGGTACCTCCCCTTAATATAATAAAAACGGTTAGTCAGAAAATTTCAAGGTTATTGCGTGATTTCTTGTTAATTCGTTAACCGTCTAATGGGGCAAGATGAATACAAGCTATCGCAAAGCCGCAATATTTTACAACGTACCACTATTTACGTTAGAAAGGGTGAAACAAAAGTAGTAAAGCCTTTGGTTCCTCTTCAATCGGTCTTTCTACCAGGGGAAGAGAAAAAAGAACTTACGAATGATTAAAATGATATGGAAGCAAGATTGTTCGGACTAAATACTACAGAACTTAGACGATTGGCTTATCAAATTGCTAGCATTGAGAATGAAACCACTTTTATATGCGACAGATGCTAATAATTCGTGTCCCATCATTCTCCCAGCGCTGTTTCATCTTACCCCGCATACGGGGTAAGGTAACATTGTATGGTAACAATCAATCCAATTTTCCACGATTCACTTTTTTGAACTTTGTAAAAGTTCTAACTCTTGAACGAAGGTTCAGATCGCTTGGAAAATTTTACAACATATTCTTAGTATCATCACCTATCGTGTGAAGCACAGAAACAAAAATTTCAATGACACAAAAAATTATAAAAAATAAAATACCGACAAAAAATTGAGTAAAAAAATATTCCGTTTCGAATTTTTGTTATATTTAAAAAAAATAATATTGTTGGTTCACACTGAAGATACATTCATTATGCAATTATGAATATGTTCATTTTTTTCAGACACCCACATCGATGCCGAGAACTTTCGCCATGAACGCGCGCGCAAAAAAAATACATTGCTTTATTATGTTATATCTCCGCAATGTGTTAATCTTTCTGATTTTTTTTACATATACTTAACCATGTGCATGAATTATCTGCAAAAAAATAATTTTTTCGTATAGTCACTTTTCATTAAGTCTTCTAACAAAGTATACTCGGCAAACGCCAATGTTAACCATATGAGTTGCACAAACTTGAATAGAATAGTAGAACGTTGACTGAACAAAACCTAACGTGCAATATAAAACATTACACTGTAAAAAATTATATGAAATTTATAATACATTTAAGATACAAAGGCATTGAATTTTACGAACTCAGTAGATGAAATTAAATTTGAAACGATTGTATCGTAAATTTGAAACAGGAACATGAAATTGTAACGTGGATATAGAATTTAATAGATGCAACATGGAATTTCAAAGACAAGTTTGTATTGCATTAACCCGTGTCTTCAATTGAAAATTACTACAGATGTATAATGAATCAACTATAAAAAACAGAGCATTGAGAATACAAAACAAGTTTGAAATTTCTTTACAGTAGCCTGAAAAATATAATATATGTGAAACTGAATTTTGCGATACGTACAATACATGATCACAACAGATTTATTTAAAAGTGCAAAACTGGAATTGAAAAAAAAATTCATAAACGCTGATGAAAATCACATGAAACAATGTGAAAATTATATTAAATTTATACTACAGTTAAGGCACAAAAGAATTTAATTTTACGAACCTAATATACGAACGAATTTAGTATACACTCGTATATTGATATCAGCAAATGGTTCTTGTTTTCAATATACATGGATGTGAACATTTTTTTACACGTGCATTATTTTTCACATGCACAAGTATATTAATATTACGGATTCACACTTTTATTTTTAAAATAACCTGCTTTGGATTTTCAAAATATTATCTGAAATTTCATAAACGGCGTCCGCATAAAAACACTTGTGTATTAATTTTTACACAGAAGCTTTTTACAGTGTACATTAAAGGTAATACATTGTTTCCGTAAAATTAATACACACCCGAATGCTGATATTAGCAAATGGTTCTTGATTTCAATATACTTGGATGTTTATTTCTTTACACGTGCATTATTTTTCAAATGCACAAGTATATTAATATTACGGAGCTACACTTTCATTTTAAAAATAACCTGTTTTGGATTTTCAAAATCGTATCTGAAATTTCATAAGCGGTATCCGCATAAGAACTTCCTACACTCGTGTATTAATTTTTATACAGAATTTTTTTACAGTGTAGTTTCAGTGCGCTACTTTTTTGATAGCACTGAAGTAACCTTATTTATATTGTCAAGCCTTTCACAATAGTTGATAATTATTTCAGGAACAACAGATAGTGAAACACGCCACCCACAACCCCTTGCTTAGATATACTGGTCGCTTATAGTGGTGTTAACCATATTATGATTGCGATGTCAATAAACTATAAGGAATTTTACCATTCGCTCTTTGACCACCGCCGTTTTATTTGTAAATAGCATGGACTTTTCTCTCAGCTCACAATGACTTCCCATTCAGTAGATGACGCACAGCCAAACGGTCACCTATCCATGTGTTCACTCGGGCTATGCTACGCTTGATATCAGAGCTCGTCGTATCGTTTACAGCTTCAAGCACAGCGTCAAGCACAGCGCACCCCGATCTCCGTGTCAAGCGCAGCGTCAAGCACAGCACCCTCCATTTGTGGACGTTAGGACTCTTCCAAAGCTTTGCTGATTGTAATAATGTATATAATATTTGCTACATGTCGAGCCATTCTCCAAAAATAGATGGTATTGCACGAAACGAGGGAACTTTTGAGCAGCTTTTGTATTGCTTATAATTATATTTATAAAGTACGCTAGCTTACATGAATTTGTGCCACGTGTAAAATACAGCATTGCAGTGAAAAATGATCCTGGGAGAACAGGGCCTTGTTACTTCCGGTGGGGGTCAAGATCTCGTATCGTATTACCGACAACTTTACGTTGCCTACAACATACGTTCTTTGTTCACTTAATTCACGTCAAATTGCCACGTTGATTAAAAAAAGCCTGAAGTTAGTGCGAGCGCTACGAGAAACCTCGAGTCTGCAGCAAAAATCGTAGAAACTTCACATCGGGTCGTGGAGAGTGCTCCTTGGAGTTATGGTACGAGAATCGCGTGGACGACTGGACTTGTGCAGCAATAAAATTCCTCACACAAGTTCCTCGGTAGCGTAGAAATAAAACGCAAAAAAAAAACGAGGCCAAGCATTATATTCTCACTCTCATCTGAGACTTTCCAGGTTCCGTCTAAACGATCCGATATAGTTGAACGCGCGACATTTTGACGAGGGCAAAAAACAGAACATTGGAGTAGATCTAGTGGAAAAAAACGTTTCGTGAATGACTTCCGGATGATTGGACCGAATTCTCGTGTCTCTTCGATGCTACATACAGTGCAATCGATAGACGCGTTGAGGGAGACTGCCAGGCTAGAACCTGGAAAAAAGGTGAATTGCGACAATTTTTTATGGGGGTCGATGAAATGAAAATTCCGTTTAGTGGTCTTTTTATACATATCTTTAAGTACCTTCACAAATTTTTTCATTGCTGAAGGTCAAAGGTGACTTGCTGAAGCGAGTCACCTTTGCCTGATAGTGCCCTGCAGTTGACATTATTACATCGCCAATTCTTCACCGATTGACTTGACGTTTATTTTTGGAAACCTCATTACAACATATTACATCGACGTACGAAGGGGATTTTTGACACGTTGAAAACTTTTTTCGAAAGCATTGTTTTCGGCGACTTTTTTTGATCATCGAAAACTTTTTTCCAAACATGTAGCATTTAAAAAAAATCACTATTTTTCGATTTTCCCACGTATCTCAAAGGGAAATCTAAATCGCGAACTCGCATTATTTTGAATTTTCGTTGCAGGTGAAAAATTGGAGAACTAGAGTAAACCCCCATGAATAGAATTTTCAATCGACCAACTGGGTATCCATTTTTAAAAAAATGGATTTTCCCCTTTATCCGTGCTCTAGACTAGTAGTCTCCCTTAAGGGGTCTTCTCACTTTAGACGTTAAAAAGGCTATTTTCATGAATGTTTTTGATAGATTTATATTATAGATATTGATATAAAAGTTGCCACACTTAATAAATACACTTTCGAAATACATAAAAAAATGTTTTTTTATGTATTTATGTCACCCAAACAAACATCAAACGCGTTTTTCTCGAAACAACGTTTTTCGACGGTTTGTTGATAAAATCTTCGAAACTACTGAACCGATCCTTATGAAATTTTAATCAAAAATTCTTTACAATTATAGTTATAGCGCATATGAAGAATTTACAAAAAATTGATATTTACTATTTTTTTTGCCAAAAAGGTAAAAAAATAACGTTTTTGTTTGTTTTTTTTTCGAAAAACGTCCGCCATTTTGTTTTTTTGCATATATCAAAAGCGTATGATATGCGCTACAGCCATTAACATACTGAATCTAAAACCATTTGATTTTCTTGATCCATCTCCGAGATTTCATCAACAGCGCAGACCTACAATTTTTTGACATTTTTTCAACTACCATTTTCGTCTTTAAATAGTGACTTGAATAAATAATTTTTTTTGAATGTATTTCGAAAGTGTATTTATTAAGTGTAACAATTTTTACATCAATATCTATAATATAAACCTGTCAAAAAATTATAAAAATAGCCTTTTTAGCGTTTCAAGTGAGAAGACCCCTTAAATCTCTCCGTTTCACATTGCGAGAAGGAAAATTATGTGTTGCTTTTTCCATAATATATACAGTGAGTAACGAAAATATTCTGATACCACGGTATATTTAAATAAACCGCTGTGAATCTTAATTGTTTATGAAAGAAATAATAATTCTTTTTCAATTGATGAATTACTGATTGTAGTTAACAATAATGTATCATAATATTGCAATCGAAAAATGTTTTTATCTTTTTTTAAACATCGAATGAAATAATGTTCGATTTTCACGTTAATAAAATATTCGAACACCTATAAAAAAAATGACAGATTTTGGAATGATAAACGAACTTTTAATATTTAGTGGCATATCCTTTTTGATTTTTGACGTCTTTCAGACGTTTCGGCATATATGAAATAATTTTTTTTTTTAATACTGAAATTATTTGTTGCCATTATTCATGTAGCTTCATCTTTAATTCATCTTTCGTACGCGTGGATGTTAATCGAATTTTCGAGTCCAATTCTTCCCATAGATTTTCAATGAGGTTTAAGTGTGGAGATTGAGGTGGAGGATGCAGCACTTTTCGACAAGTATATAACAAGTATTCTTGTACAATATTTCATATTTGCACAGACTTTTTGTGCTTCGGATTATTGTCTTGATAGAATTTCTCTGTTCTTTCAATCTCCACTTTTTATGAAATTATCTTTTAATAACTTCAGACATTAATTTTTGTCCATAATAAATACCTTCATTAAGGGGGTATCCCTCTCTGGAAACTTCAAAAACTCGTTTTTTTTGCATATTTTCTATAGTGTGAACTTTCAAAGATATTGCGAGACCCACCGGGACCCTGAAGTTCTAATCATTGACGAAGTTACACCAATTTTAGTGGAACAGTGTGCGTCGGGTTTACCGCGATCCGTCGAGTTTGAACGCGATTATCTCGAAACTACATATCTTGACACGGTGGGATTGATATCTTGAGTAACCTTCGCACTATTGACTTGAATTTCCACAGTTGGCGTTCAAACAGTAGTCATTTTCGGTTTACGATCGTATTTTTTAATTGGATGAACCATTTTTTTTTTTTTTTAATTGGATGAACCATTTTTGTGAATTGCGATTTTCTTTGTTAATAACAATGACATCAGCATGCTGTTTTTCAAGAGAAAAATGAGGTTTTCTTTGGAGAAGCTGTCATAATTCGTATTTTTCGAAATTTCGAAAAGTGGATCGTGAACCGATAGCCAGCTGGATATATTTGAAGAAAACATTTTTCGTTAAAAAGCACCACCAACACTTTGAAAGATTTTCTTCCGAAAAAATTATATTGTGACCACAAACATGTGTACAACATACTGGGCAAAAAAGAAATTTATTCTAACCAACGTGTTACTAGAAAAAAATGCATCATTCTGACCCTTCAAATTGGGCTTCCAGAGAGGGATACCCGGTTAAGGCTTTAGGCCACGGTAACGGTTATAAAATCATGTGCGTATGTAACCATTTTTTTCGTTGGAAAAAGTGATTCACTCACAAAATCAATTACACATCTATTTAGTATGAATATCGAGCTGTTAGAAAAAATATATCTTTTTTTTTTTATGTACCGACTACTCGATATATTTTTCTTTGGAGGCCGACTACTCGAAACTTCTCGAAACAGCTTTTTTCCGATTGGCGTGACAAATAACTTCAACGATTTTCACTCGATTTACTTCAAATTTAAAAGTTATGTTCCTAATTGCATTTCGCAGAGAAGTACGTACGGAATTTGTGATTAATCGAAAACTTTTCATTTTATGAGCAGTTTATGAGCAGTTATAACTAAATTTTTCATTGAAAATTCATTTCGTATGTTCAAACACCCGCAACTTTTGAATAAAACAATATTTTTTAAATTCCGTACGTACTTCTCTAGGTATTCTAATTTAGATTGACGAGGATTTTTGTTTCTTGTTCTAGGTAAAAATTGTGGATGCTAAATGTCACGCCGCGGAGCGCGTGAAAAAAATATAACAAAAGAAAATATTAGTAGTCGGGCATTTTGTACATCGAGAAAAAAAAACATATTTTTCAACAGCTTGATATTCATACTAAATAGATGTGTAATTAATTTTATGAGTGAATCACTTTTTCATACGAGAAAAAATTGTCAAGTTCGCACATGATTTTATACCCGTTACTCTGGTTTAAGGCCTTAAAACCAATTTGCCAACACCGGCAGTCGAAATACATCCCCAGATAAGTACACTCCCATTGGCGTGCGCTAACGTAGCACGTACATTTTTCGGATTCAACTCCGTATTAGGTTTACGCCACACCATAGCTCGTGCATCGGACCGAAAAATGTTAAATTTACTTTCGTTGCAAAAGATGACGTCATTCCACCAGACTTCATCTATATTGCTGAATTCTTTCGCGAATTGTACACGTTTTCGTCTATTGAATGAATTGAGTCTCATGAATGAATGTTTTTTTCCTGGCTACTCGACCATTATATTCACTTTCTTTCAATATCCATTGAATTGTTTGGGGATGTGTATTTTCCCAGCTCCTCGAGAAATTTCAGCTGCTAATTTTGGAGCACTTGATTGTGGATTTAAAGAGAAAATTCGCACTACTTGTCTGCGATCTGCATTATTTAATATTCTTGGTCGGCCACTTTGCTTTACACATTCCATACGATCGTCACGTTTGAATCTTTTTATAATATCCACAACAGTACTTTTACATAAATTCAAAAATCCACCAACTTCGCGATAAGATTTTCCCCGTGCATGATGAAAATTAACGAGTTGTCTCACATCAAATGAGGTATTTTTACTGCTACGTAAATCTTTACTTACGATAGACATTAGACTGGTGAAAAATTTAGTAAAACGGACATTGTTGTATTCAATATTTGAAAAATAATATAATGGTTGTAAAAAAATGAAATATTATTGTTAACCATATTATTGTTAACTATATATTAACTATAATTGTTAATAGTTGATAGTTAATAGTTAATATTAAGTCCAAGTTAATGAAGTTAATATTAAGTTAAAGTTAATTAAGTTAATAGTTAACTATATTGTTAAGCCATATTATTGTTAACTACAATCAGTAATTCATCAATGAAAAAAAAAAAACAATATTTATTTTACCTATAATTACTATGTATATCGATTTATTTAAATATATCGTAGTGTCCGAATATTTTTATTACTCACTGTATGTCCTAGCTCCTTACGCTAACTGTGGGGGAAGGTGGGTTACAGTGTGTCACTTTTTTTCTACCGAATTTGTACTCTAATCAGAGTAGTCTGATTAGAAAAAAACGGCCATAAGCGATTTTATAGACCTTCGGGCGTACAATGAAACTCCCATATTGTTTGCAAAAAGATTCAAAATACCAAAATAATGGGATCGAAAAAAATTTGCGAATTGGCTCATTGCACCCCCTGGGCTACAATGCGGGGTACAAGGTGGGTTTCAAAGCAGGCAGGCTTCTGAAACGGAAACTAAAGCACTCCAACATTCGTTTGACGTGACTTGGACATACATTGTACCCCCCATGGGTGGGGTACAATATATCATATAGGTGGGTACAGTGTGTCAGTAACAGTTTAAAATCAGTAATATCACAGGAACGTCTTATTTTTACAAATTGCACCCCGTTGACCCCTATGGAAATTTATGTATGTAAAATATATGCAAAAAATATATGCTATATATATATATACATATATATATATATATATATATATATATATATATATATATATATATATATATTGGTTGCATATGTAATGACGAAAAATAGAATAATACGTATATATTCAGTATATATGCACCAAATATATGACGCATATATGACCCATATATTTTCGATATATTTTTCTGACCAAAAAAATATATGCTACGTATAAACACTATATATGATGCATATATGAGGCATATACGACGCATATATTTTCGATATATTCTCAATCTATTTTTTTGTCAGAAAAATATATCAAAAATGCATGCGTCATATATGACGCATACATTTTTAATACATATTCCTGACAAAAAATATATGCTGTGTATAAACACTATTACAGTTAAACTTAATAAAACTTTAAACTTAAACTTAAAAAAATTTAACTTACAGTTAAAATACACTATTACATATAAATACTATATACAGATATGCTACGCATATATACAGATATGCTACGCATATCTGTATATATGTGGCATATATGTACCATTTATGCCGTATATGTGTGATATGTATGCAGTGTGTATGCAACATATATGCTAAATATATGTGGTATATATGCAGGGTAAATGCTACATATATCATTGATATATGATACATTGCTATACAGTAATACCACGCATATACATCTCATATATAAAAATCGTACGAAAATTCGAGTTTGGTACATGTATGCAACATATATTTTCAATATATGGCATACATTTCACATGCCATGTATTTTCAATATATGGCATACATTTCACATATATTACAATTATTAATAAAATAAATTTGCAGTTTATTTTTGCGTATATATTTTCAATATATGGCATACATTTCACATATATTACAATTATTAATAAAATAAATTTGCAGTTTATTTTTGCGTATATAAATTTCCATGGAGGGACAGAGGCCAGTGACACATTGCGCTTCTTCGGAGCGTGGTCACTTCTTTGTTTCCTCATTGGGAGTCTGGGCATTGTGCCCCATATCTCGGTGATACGTTGTACCCTACTAGTTAAATATTTGATTATTGATGAAAATAACTATTAATTAAACTACGGATGGAAAAAACACAAGTCACTGAGCTCATCATGAATAATAAAACTATCGATTAGGACCGAAAACCCGAGCCGCTACAGAAAGTCACCATATATTTTTCGTTTTTCCGCCGAGCGAAATATTTTTTTTTCCAAGCCTCAAATCTATTTTAAGGGGATAGCTCCTTAAAATAGATTTGAGGCTTGGAGAAAAAAAATTTAACCGGTGTGAAAAGCTTCAGTTTTTATGGTAAATATATCATTTTATCCTGCAAAAATCGATAGCTAATCTTTAAAAGTCTTTTCCTCGAAATGAGATTTTTCAAATTTTCTGACATTGTAACTCAAAGAGAAATTATCCGATTGACTGGAAATTTGAACTGAGTACTCTTGAATATTATTACTCTGCAATGACGTAGGATATTTTAGATTGGATGAAAATTGACGATTTGGCATTGAAAAACGAACATTTTATAGACAAGAAAACAGACTTTTTTCACAGCTACGCCATTTTGTTAGATTTTGATATTTTTCGAAAATCGTACGTCATTGTACAGGAAATACCTTTCCGTTTAACGACATTTTTTTCCTTTTTCGGTTTCAGCTACTCAATCGGTCGGTATCATGTCAGCAAAGGAGGAACTTTTTTTGGCACCTCCGAAGGCAGCTCATAAATCGCTTGGATCTCAATATTTTTCTATGAAAAAATTATGTAATATAGGTAAAATATAGGCAAACATATTCTTAATTTTCTGAAACATTCAATTGAGAACTTTTCTTCCGAAAAATTCTCGAAAATAACCCAAATTTTCAGCGTTCATACTGGTATAGCCCCTCAAATTATCAATAATTCTTTGTGAGCTGTTATCGACATTGTTTTAGGCCGGACGGAACCATATATAAATCGCGGTCCAATACAAAAAAAAATCGGAATTTACGAGCTACAAACGTGATACATTGTACCCCACTCTCCCCTACTGGTTTTGTCTTTTGATCAATAAAGCAGGAACTCCATTCATTCGGAGATATCGCAACACATCAAAGGCGTGTTATTATGTGTCGTTTATCTAGTGTACCGTCCAATAATAATCGGCAATTAATAACGCCAGTTAATTATTCCCAGTGTGTAGCGTTGATTCCCATTTGTTTCGCGCGACCTTCCACGAAATTGGACATATCGCCTTGAACGAGGTTTGTATATAGAATGGCCGTAGTGGCCTCGAAAGCTCGCGAAAGCTCTCGCATGTGCACCAAATTCCAAGAGAATAACATGCACGCGTACGAGCAACTTGGTTTGCGCTGTTTAGCGAATGGATCGAAACTAGACTTTGGTATGGAGGCCTATTTGGATATTTCGGGATGCCCGTCTCGCCATCGGGGCCAATGAGAAATGAAAATCCTTTCACAATTCCAGTACAATGCATTCAGTATTTTCCCATCGCAATGAATTCCCGTCCATTTTCTTGGAAAACATACTGAACCTCTCTTTGTCGGAGACAAAAGAAAATTTCCTTATTTTCAAGTCTGCAATAGCATGTCGGAATTTCGGCTTTAATCGGAAACTGCCACGCTCATTACGCAGAGTACATGGTTGGCAGGAGATAAAGATGTCATCCGAGTTCGATGCATTTCGGGAATTTAGTCCAGAGCGCACATCAAAGTCCCTAGAATGCAAAGATGTAAGTCAGATGACAAAAGCAAAGCAGGCAGGCTTCTGAAACGGAAACTAAAGCACTTCAACATTCGTTTGACGTGACTTGTTTGGGATGACGTCTCTTGAAAAATGTGATAGCGAAACACGGAGGGCTTGATCCTTCTAGCTCATCACCGGAAGTTGTTTCAGATCACAATGACAAGACCCAGTTCAAATTTGTTAGCCGCCAGCGGGTCTTGCGAGTAACGAAAACACATCGATCGCTGCTTTTGGCACGTGGAGAGAAAGGGGCCAAGTGAGGGATGAAGAAAGGGAGCGCGCACCGAGAGAACAAAATAGTATGGCGATATTTTGACACCCCCGTGCCTAACTCTACTCGACAGCCCCTACAAATACTTCAATCTATCAAGGTATTATTTTAGTATGGAAAAATAACGATTTTCAATGTGAATATACATTTTTATACATGGATAAGTTTCATACGAGCAAACGGTGAACCGAATGAGAAAATTTACAAATGCCACTCAATATTGCCCAAACAAATTCATTGTATGGTTCATCGTTTGAATAATTGCAGTACAGCTTGTGTTCTATGTAATATAGATTTGTTTGAAGATCGTAGAAGTTGTGTATTGTAGGGTCTACATGAACTTGAAATGAAAATACGTTTTTTTTTTTCATAGTTGTATACCCTAGGACCTGATCTAGGACCCTGGGACCGACCTTAGGATCTACCTGAATTGTTACAAAATCTTTCTCGCAAATTAAAGTTAAGACTTTAATTTGCGAGAAAGATTTTGTAAATATTTACATTTTTTTTAACGTGATAAGATCGCCTGCGCAACAGCGAATCGCCCTGCTGCAATTTACTCTTTATTCTTTTGGTTTTCCTCGAAACTATGTGTTATTGATAGGTGTAAGTCATATCTCAAAATCTATTTTTCCGATTCACTCAAAATACGAACAGAGAGTAGTTTGTGAGATTTTGTGTGGTATAACTGGATGATTTTTTTATATTTTCATCAATTTTATTCATTAGTAACGAGTTATTAAGGGGTTAGGCCACAGGAACTGGTATAAAGCCATGTGCGAATTTAACAATTTGTTTTCGTATGAAAAAGTGATTCACTCATAAAATGAATTACACATCTATTTGGTATGAATATCAAGCTATTATAAAAAATATATATTGTGACGGAAAATTCAAGTTCCACCCTTCGCGTCATAAAGAGCGATATATTTTTTCGATGTACAAAATGGCCGACCACTAATATTTTCTTTTGTTATCTTTTTTTAGGCTCTCCGCGGCGTGACATTTAGCATCGACAATTTTTTACCTAGAACAAAAAACAAAAATTCTCGTCAATCTAAATGAGAATACCTAGAGAAGTACGTACGGAATTAAAAAAACATTGTTTTATTCAAAAGTTGTAGGTATTTGAACTTAAGAAATTAATTTTCAGTGAAAAATTTCGTTAAACCTGCTCATAAACTGCTCAGAAAATGAAAAGTTTTTGATTAATCAGAAATTCCGTACGTAATTCTCTGCGAAGAGCAATTAGGAACATAGCTTTTAAATTTGAAGTAAATCGAGTGAAAATTGTTGAAGTTATTTGTTACGCCAATTGGAAGAAAGCCGTTTAGAGAAAAGCGCGTTTAAAGTTTTAGGTACTTTTTGGCCGTGCCAGGTGGGCTTACGTTATACGTAATTTCTTGCTATAAATCGAATAGTAACTTATTCTTATGATGATAAAGCACCGTTTTAGCAAGAAATTTTTTTTTTTTTTTAAATTCTGTTGTGGCCTTACCCCTTAAGGAGGTTGGTGTGGTCGAGTTGCAGCAAATGACGATTTATTAGTTTTTCTTCAATGAACCACAAAAAATGCGTCCGAGGTTAGATTTATTCTGTTCATGCTAATTTTTCATAAAACATATAATTAAAGGTTCAAATTATGCATTTTTATATTTTCATTACGTAAATAAGAAAAAAAAGTTGTGTCACTACCAACTTGAGAAAGTATAATATTATGGATGATTATATTGAAAAAATTGCGTCAGCGAATGTTTTATACAAATCGAAATTAAATTTTGTAACATTAAGTGTTTGCAAAATACGGCAATTTCGCGGACATTGAGGTTGGCACCAATGCTCGTCATTCGCCAGCCAAGATTGGTCATCTTTAATCAAACCTTGACGGTTCAATATCCTTGCACACACAAATATAAAATTGATATTACCGATGAAATGAAAGCAGTTTTAACGAAATTCGTGAAACCTTCTGCGAAACTTCAAACGAAAAGCAATTAGAGGGGGTAGTTTACCCTTAAAATGTAAAAATTTAAAAACGTAATAATTTAACGTGGTGTGAAAACGGCAAATGGAGGGGTGGTTTACCCCTTAATTATATTTCTAACCAACACTCTTGTAGTGGATTTTTCATCGCTTAATATTAGAGGAATTTTCGATTTTGTATCATTCAAATCGGTGGACTGCTTGTGGGAGAAACTTTGAGGGGTGGTTTCATCCCCTAACACCGTTTTTCTGCCGATACAAAAACAAAACATGTTTAATAGTTTGCAATGCTTTACCACATATATGAGTTTCAACGAAATCGAAAGCGGATATTTCAATGATGTTTCTCGTCAGAGGGGTAGTTACCCCTTAAGACGAATGTAATAATTTTGAAATATGATAGAACATTAAATTGTCGCTTATAGAAATATTTAAAATCAGCGGATACACTTTAAACAAAGAAAAAACGACCATGATCAATAAATTTATGTTAGGGGTGGTTTACCCCCTTAAATTTGCTATGCTGCCAAAACGCAAAAACCCGTCAACTTTAATTTAAATTCCCCTTCAAAATGATACCTGTTTTATTAATTTGCATCCAACCCTCTTCAGTATAGGGTGAAAAAAGGCAAATTGAGGGGTGGTTTACCCCCTAATTTAATTTTTTCTTAACATTTTCATAGTGGATTTTTCATCGCTTTTCATTAGAAGAATTTTCGTTTTTGTTTCATTCAGATCGGTGGATTGCTTCTGGGTGAAACTGCAAAATCACCCCTCGACACGCTTTTCTTTGAGGGGCGGTTTCTCCCCTTAAATCCGTTTTTCTGCAGATAAAAAAAATACGTGTCTCAAAGTTTTCGATGCTCTATCACATATATGAGTTTCAACAAAATCGGAGGCGGACACCTGAGGGATGTTCCTTGTGAGTACTCTTGAATATATTTACTCTACAATGACGTAGGACATTTTTTTATTGGATAAAAATTGACGATTTGGCATTCAAAAAGACGACCATTTTATAGGCAAGAAAACAGACTTTTTTCACAACTACGCAATTTTGTTAGATTTTCATATTTTTCGAAAATCCTGCGTCATTGTACAGGAAATACCTTCCAGTTTAACGACATTTTTTCCTTTTTCGGTTTCAGCTACTCAATCGGCCGGAATCATGTCAGCAGTGGAGGAACTTTTTTTGGCGCCTCCGAAGGCAGCGCATAAATCGCTTGGATCTCAATATTTTTCTATGAAATAATTATGTAATATAGGTCAAATATAGCCAAATATATTCTTAATTTTCCGAAACATTTAGTTGAGTAGTTTTCTTCCAAAAAATTCCCGAAAATCACCCAAATTTTCAGCGTTCACACTGATATAGCCCCTTAATAAAAGCAGGTGGTCACCTAGCAAACACGCAGAGCCAAAATACCGACCGTTAAAAAAACCGATACATCGCTCCGTTCGGTCAATTGTTGTAAGGCTGAAAGACACGCGATGTGTCTATGATTTTTATCTCCAACACGCAAACCCATTGCCACCGCTATAAGCAGACATTTTACTTATCCAATTCGTAAATTCATTGTTTGCCACCAAGTCCTTATAAATTCGCGGCAAGGGTGTATGCGGACCGGAGATTATGGACTAGATTAGATTGCCATGCGAGTGGCTTCCTCTTTTCACCCAGCCCCTTGAGTGTCGTCGCAACTTTGGAATTTCCCCGGTGACACGTTTCACCCGGACCATCTTCCGGTAATTTGAAATCTTTCGACGACTCTCACCTACATCGACTCAATATCCATTAAATGTCTTGTAGTGATATGGTTGAAAGATTTCGCTCTCCTATCGCTATTGATCAACCCCACGCAATTGCTCTATCATTGAATATCTATTTTCTCGTACGTGCATGCACGATCCGTCGAGCAAACGATTTATCCGTTTCGCTTATCAAGCAAAGCTGCTATTTCTTGTTGCACTATCTGTCTTTTTTCCCCAAGATCTGACGGACCGAAATCGGAAAGAGAAAAAGGATCAACATAGTTTTCCACTTTCCACTGAACGTCAAAATCGCAACAATGCTGCTAATATAAAATCAATTGAGGGGTTACACCTAGTTGACATTTTTTATCATATCGATTTTTGGTTTTCGACGGATTCTCAAAGTATAACATTGCAAAGGTATTCTTGAAAAATTGCAAGTTGATCCGTTCAAAATTGAGGGAGTTATGGGCGTTTATAGGTTGGTTCCGCGAACCGGCGAACTTTCGACGCGTTTTTCTCATTATCACTTTTTTAAGGTTGTTATGGGGTTAAGTCAACATGTTACCACCGAACTGATTTTTTTTCTGGTTCTTTATAACCTCTTTGCTGATTATCCTGTGCAGTTTGAATACGATTCACAGCACTGTTTGTTAGAAGAAAAAAAAATCGGCAACTCGACGTATTTCGTGGGCTAATTACATTACGCTTATGAAAAACTCCCGATCATTTTTCAGTACATTATTAATATCTGCTAAGTGAATGTTACTGCTGGTCTGAAAAAAAGGTACGGTTCGACTAATTGACGGACTAACCCTTGGTACCGTGAAAATGAGGATTCGCAGTACCGTTATCACATTATTAATGTTTCTGATAGGGGATTTGTGCGAAAATCAAGCACGCAAAATATTAGACTGTGCAATCATGGCAACGTCGTAGACGGCACAAGTGCTACCCATCTCATCGGTATTCGGTAATTATGCCCGGGAGCCTCAATCTACTCGCTCAGGATAATTAACAACGAATATTATTGGTACTTACACTGTAAAGAATGATATGAAATTTACAATACATTCAAGATACAAAGGAATTGAATTTTACGAACTCAGTAGATGGGATTCAATTTGAAACATTTGTACCGTAAATTAAAAACAGGAACATGAAATTCTAACGTGGATATAGAATTTAATACAACATGGAATTTCGAAGACAAGTTTGTAAATTTGTGGACAATGTATTGCATTAGCCCGTGTCTTCAAATGAAAATTACTACAGATGTATAATAAATCAACTATAAAAAACAGAGCATTGAAAATACAGAACAAGTTTGAAATTTATTTACAGCAGCCTGAAAAATATAATATCCGTGAAACTGAATTTTACGATACGTACAGTGTACGATCACAACAGACTTATTTAAAAGTGCGAAACTGAAATTGAAAAAGAAATCATAAACACTGATGAAAATCACATGAAACAATGTGAAAATTATATTAAATTTACACTACATTTAATGTACAAAAGAATTGAATTTTACGAACTTAATATACGAACGAATTTAATGTACACTCGTATATTGATATCAGCAAATGGTTCTTGCTTTCAATATACATGGATGTGAACATTTTTTACACGTGCATTATCTTTCAAATGCACAAGTATATCAATATTACGGAGCTACACTTTTATTTTTAAAATAACCTGCTTTGGATTTTCAAAATATTATCTGAAATTTCATAAACGGGGTCCGCATAAAAACACTTGTGTATTAATTTTTACACGGAAGCTTTTTACAGTGTACATTAAAGGTAATACTTTGTTTCCGTAAAATTAATATACAGCCGAATGCTGATATTAGCAAATGGTTCTTGAATTTAATATACACTCGTATTTTGATGTCAGCAAATGATTCTTGATTTCAATATACTTGGATGTGATTATTTCTTTACCCGTGCATTATTTTTCAAACGCACAAGTATATTAATATTACGTAGCTACACTTTCATTTTTTAAATAACCTGTTTTGGATTTTCAAAATCGTATCTGAAATTTCATAAGCGGTATTCGCATAAAAACTTCCTACACTTGTGTATTGATTTTTATACAGAAATTGTTTACACTGTATTCTCTTAATTAGTATAAACTACTTAATATTTATTTGATAACTATGTTAAAAAATTATACATTTCTAGACATTTCTAGGCAAAACAAAATAACGCGGATTTTTTTCACACATAATTTTTTTTTGGAATATCGGAAAATGATCAAAGTTTTCGATTTCTTCGAGATTATAGACAACTTTAGTACACACTTTTTCTTTACAGCGGAATTTTCTTTACTCGGACCGATATTCATTTTTGACAGCTCCTTGGGCCGATATTGAGGTTACGAACGAGGCGCATATGTCTCTAACTTCGCGACACTTCTGCCAACCTGGGCATTATGATAGACCACGATTTACGACGTTGCCAATTCGTCTCGCGCTAACTGAGCGAGAAAAAGTTATAGAAAATAATTAAACAAAGTAATGAAAACACTTAATGTAATCACCGAATGCTCAAAAATGCATATTTTTACAATTAGATGTAGAAAAAAAGTTCGAAAACGCACGTTTAGTATGACGATTATTTGAAAGCTAACAGTTGGCAACAGTCAATCGGCTCGGCGCATAAGCATAGGGCCCTCCCCTTGTACTTCACTCCCGACGGCTAAATCGCATAACAACCTTAAGAGCGAGATATCTCAAAAATCACTGCACCGAGCAACTTCGAATTTTAAAAACTTTTTTTACATATCAAAAAGCAGTGCTAGAACGAAGACTTTTTTCCAATGCATATTTTTTACCTTTATTAACGAAAATAGAGCGTTTTCATCACCGAAAATCGATGCCTTCACTTTGGACAGCGGCCATTTTTTCAAAAATCGATATTTTATCAAACCCTTCGTCTAAGCCCTAGATAATTTCCTGCAACAACTAAATGCGTTTTATTTTTTTCGTTTCGGACGATTTGTTTCTCAGTTTTCTCAACAGTGGTCTGCACGAACCATTGTATCTACCACATTTATCAATATTTTTCAATACGAAAATTGTGAATCATACTTGAAACCGTACTTTTCAATATGTAAACAAAAATTTACCTGCACACGTTTCCCAAAATAAATGCAAATCTTTAATTGTTATATTGTCACCTCTTTAATGTAGAAAAAAATAATATCTGCACAAGTTTTCTCCAGGACTAAATAATTTCATGCTAAAACTAAATGCGTTTGATGTTCTCATTTCGAATGATTTGTTTCCGCGCATCAGCGATCACTGCGAAAGGTTTTTTTCCAACAGCGGTTTGCACAAACCATTATATCTACCACATTTATAAATATTTGTCAGTACAAACATTGTAAAAGATACTCAAAATCGTACTTTTCAATATTTAAAAAAAAACATTTCCTGCACACGTTTTCCCAGAAAAATGCAACTCTTCAATTGTTATATTATACCTTTTTATTACCAGTTCAATTTATTTGCTCGTATCAAGTCTCTGAAATTGCGAAATACCAATTCTACTAGTTTCTCGCATTCGCAAAATAAATAAACATTGCAGAAGTTTCCATTCGGTTCAATTCCAAGAGATCCTTCAGTAATCACCAAGTCCTCCATCCCAGAATCCTCTCCAATTCCCTGCCCAGAAAACTCTACACACGTTTTCCCAGAATAATGCAACCCGTTGATGTTTATATTATACAGTTTTATCATCAGTCCAACTTATTCGCCCGTAACAAGTTTCTGAAATTGCGAAATACAAATTCTACTATTTTCTCGCATTAGCAGGATCGATAAACATTGCAGAAATTCCCATTCGTTTGAATTTCAAAAGATCCTTCAGTAGTCACGAGATTCTCTTTGTATGGCAAACTCATCGTTTCGAATTTCATTTTGCGAGCTCCATTCATGGCGCGATCGCTCGATAATTGCATTGCAATAATGCAAGGCACTCTAACATAATTGTAATGTCGAATTTACCTTCTTGTTATTCTATTCCCAGATCAGAATTAACGCGAGACTACGATATTTCATATTTTACTTATAGAACACGTTCGAATGAATTTCAAATCTCGATATTGCTCCTTGCCGTTCGTACAATTTGATTTTCATAAATTTTGTTCAAATTGTAACTAGATATTGTTCATATCATTAGGCATGTTTGAATGAAATTTCAGAATAGTCGACTATTTAGATTGAGAGATAATGGGTTTTAAAATTGCAACTTTTAACACTGCAGGGTCTGCATTGAAATTTAAATACAATAATTTTCCGTAAAAACTTTTTCACTCTTTTCCTAACTAGTTTGCTATCTAAACATATTTTTGTTTCAAAATATATAAACATAATAGAATGGTACGACGCATTATGTGACCTGACTTTCGGTCTATGCAGACCCTGCATTGTCAAAAGTTGCAATTTTAAAACCCATTACTTTCCAATCTGAATAGTCGCCTGTTCTGAAACATGCATACCGATATGAACAATGTCTGGTTAAAAATTGTACAAAATGTATGGAAATCATGAGCACGCGCTCGTTCTGCCTTGAGGGGCCTTCTCACTCTAGACGCTAAAACAGGCTATTTTCATGATTTTTTTTTGATAGTATTATATTATAGATATTGATATAAAAGTTGTTGCTCTTAATAAATACACTTGCGAAATACATTAACATTTTTTTATGTATTCATGTAACCCAAACAAACTTTAAACGCGTTTATCTCGAAATAACGTTTTTCGCCGGCTTGTTGATAAAATCTTCGAAACTACTGAATCGACCCTTAAAATTTTAACCACATATTCTATACAACTAAAGCGATAGCGCATATTAAGAATTTTTTTTTAATTTTGATATTTACTATTTTTTGTCGCCAAAAACGGTGGAAAAAACACGTTTTTTTGTTTTTTCGAAAAATGTCCACCATTTTGTCATTTTGGCATAGATAAAAAATCGTATGATATGCGCTATAGGCATTAACACACTGAATCTAAGACCGTTTGGTTTTTTTGTTTCGGATGATCCATCTCTGAGATTTTATCAACAGCGCAGACCCACAATTTTCTTAGGACATTTTTTTAACTTCCAAAAATGGTCTATAAATAGTGACTTAAATAATATTTTTTAAAAATGTATTTCAAAAGTGTATTTATGAAGTGTAACAACTTTTATATCAATATCTATAATATAAACCTATCAAAAATGCATAAAAATAGCCTTTAAGATGCCTTTAAAAGATCACTCAATCAATGATACTGCAACGAACGCGGATGAAATTCGTTTACGATACGATGGGGTGAATAATTACAGCGTTTTTTAGGACATTTTTACCATTACTACTATTTTCGTCTATAAATAGTGACTTAAATAAATATATATTTTTTTAATGTATTTCGAAAGTGTATTTATTAAGGCCTTAGGCCACAGTAACGGGTATAAAATCGTGTGCGAATTTAACAATTTCTTTTCGTATGAAAAAGTGATTTACTCGAAAAATTAATTACACATCTATTTAGTATGAATATCAAGCTGTTAGAAAAAATACATATATATATATTTTTTCGATGTACATAATGGCCGATTACTCGAAACTTCTCGAAACAGTTTTTTTCCAACTGGCGTGACAAATAACTTCAACATTTTTTACTCGATGTACTTCAAATTTAAAAGTTATGTTCCTAATTGCATTTCGCAGA
Organism: Ophion obscuratus; assembly: GCA_964007375.1. Lineage (NCBI taxonomy): Eukaryota > Metazoa > Arthropoda > Insecta > Hymenoptera > Ichneumonidae > Ophion > Ophion obscuratus. The sequence goes on from OZ023319.1 coordinate 27,303,269, forward strand.
GAAGTACGTACGGAATTTCTGATTAATCGGAAACTTTTCATTTTATGAGCAGTTTATGAGCACGAAATTTTTCACTGAAAATTCATTTCTTAAGTTCAAATACCTACAACTTTTGAATAAAACAATATCTTTTTAATTCCGTACGTACTTTTCTAGATATTCTAATGTAAATTGACGAGAATTTTTGTTTTTTGTTCTAGGTAAAAAACTGTGGATGCTAAATATCACGCCGCGGAGCGCCTAAAAAAAAGATAACAAAAGAAAATATTTGTAGTCGGTCATTTTGTACATCGACAAAATATATATATTTTTTCTAACAGCTTGATATACATACTAAATAGATGTGTAATTAATTTTATGAGTGAATGACTTTTTCAGATGAAAAAAATTGTTAAATTCGCACATGAATTTATACCTGTTTCTGTGATCTAAGGCCTTAAGGGGAGATATACACCTAGAGGTCGAGGATTTCGAAGCTATGAACATTCCGTCTACCGTAGAAGACCTACACTATGGGCCTGGATTCCATGTAAGTTAACAAATTTCATGATTTATTCATACCCAAATTTTCAAACGCGTTTTTCTCAAAACCACCTTTTTCAAATCGGTACCCAAAATTTCTCGAAAACCAATGAACCGATTGCCTTGAGGTTTTTTGTGGTATTCTATACACCATTATCCAGTACTTGTCAGAGGATTTTTTTCCGTTACTCAGTTTTTGTTTTATAGGCAAAATAATAACTAATTTTTGGCCCAAAAATCACTATTTATGTTCAAACGTCCGCCATTTCGTCATAAATCGATATTTTCAAAATCGACTATGACAAGTACTAGATTATAGTATCTAATTTAATAATCTTTTTGGTTTTTTTCAGATGTTTTTTGAAGAAACGCCAGCGGGTACCGTATACGCAGATTTTTTTACGACGCTCCAAGGATCATAAAATATCCTTGTATATTTTTGATATTTTTAAATAAAGAAAATTAAACATATTTTTGAATGTATATACTTTTAGATAATTAAAACCCCAATACGAAATTTCAAATAGTTTTCCTTGAGAAAATAAAAAAATGACCTTTTTTCCGGCTCCTAGGTGTATATCTCCCCTTAACTGTAACAACTTTTACATCAATATCTATAACACAAACCTATCACAAAAAATCATGAAAATAGCCTTTTGTCAGCGTCTAAATTGCAAAGACCCCTCAATCAATGATACTGCAACGAACGCGGATGAAATTCGTTTACCATACGATGGGGTTAATAATTACAGCGTTACTGTGTAAGTAGAATCGCAGCATCGTCAACGACGGCAAAGCGCCTCAGCTCACGAAGCTCACAGAGTGAAACGATGCCATGTGCGAGCGCTACGTTTCTGGCTGGACGAAGAATGCACCAGCATCAGCATCACTTAGGAAGATTGCAGTTCGGAAAGCACGAGCCGGGATCGTGAACAGGTTCGAGGGCTTGCCTCTTTGTTCCCTTTTTTTTAAAATATAAAATAGTAATGAATAGCGGTATGTATATAAACGCGAAAAATGCTGTCGCTCCACGAGGGGTGTGGGAGTAAGGCAGAAAAGTTTCACTCTCAAAAGAATCTCGGTCACCAGTTATTCGACGACATTATTGAGCTTTTCACGTGACTGTATTGCACGTGTGCCTTCGCTTTTTTCAAATGTTCGCGACGTTTTGCGATTCGGTATGCAAAATCCGGGTCTCTTAGGGGATGCTGCCAACCCTCTCTCTCCAACCTCAAACACTAGAGCCTCCGTACCAACAGGCCTTCCGTACGGATCCACGCACCCACACGTTTCGCCAATTCCGTGTGAGTAAACGCCTGCGGACGTGGAAACGAAACACATCGCAAATATCGGGTTGAGCAGCTGAGCCGAGAAGATATCGTTGCTAATATCGAATCGATAACTGACGCGCCTCCCCCGCCTACCCCCCTGCACTCTATTCACCGCGCGTGCGATAATTACAACGATTATTAATATGGGTATTGTTGCGACGTCACGATCGAACAACGAGCCAACATCAACGAAGTACCTTCATTGCTTGGCGTATGGAATGATTTCGATGCTGGTCCCGCGAAGGATGAGTATTGATGTCATCAGCTGTCCTGACGACATCAGCACTCTCCGTTATCGGAAAACAACAGCAACGACGATAGTATCCAAGCGATGAACCCCTTAATGCGGATCTTCAAACTTACGTGCGTTCTCTTCTTCCCATTCTCTTCTTTCTTTCCGAAACCGATGAGCCGTCATAACGCGACCACGATGACGATAGGGTTGAATCAATCCGTCATCAAGCGGAGATACGTCTCTCAGCGCGAAACGTCTTCGCGGCTGCCTATTGTTCGCGCGTATTTTGCCCGCACACGGAACGTCGTAAGATCATCGCGACTGACGTCCCACACGTGACCCAGGATTATTGAGGATAAGGTTAACGTATGGGAGAATCGCGGCGATGTTTTGTTTGCCAACATCGATGTGAGAGGATGAAAGTGATGATGTTGTAACGTGGAGAAAGAGCAACGGGGCAACGGCAGATCGAAGCGCGAGCCGAGAGTCGTTGCCGCCGGAGCACGACTGGCTTGGCCGGCCGGCCACCCGAACGAACCTACCCTTTCATCGTATCCCTCTCTCTCTCTCTCTATCCTCTGGATCTATCAACCTCCTCCTACCTCTTCCCCACTGATTCGCAGCCTCCAACCTTCCCCCAACCCCTTGTTCTCCCCTATTCTCAAAAGCCTCTTATAAACTCGCCGTCTGCCTTCATCCCGCGCAGACTCCGATGATTTTCCTTGTTCCTCGTTTTCCACCGAACACGGAGCTACGCTTCCGCGTCTCTTTAGGCCGTCTCTTTTCTCCCGTACCTCTCCTTTAATCGCTTTCTCTCTCTGTCTCTGCCTCTCGCTCGCTTTTCTCGTCTCCTATGTCGGTCACTACCCGGCCGCTTTTCCTCACCGTCCGCAGTCGCTGTGCGCGCCACTGTAGGGCGGTAAATCGGGTCGACTTGGCGATGCGAAAGACAAAATGTTTGTACTTGGGTACTCGGGAAACCTGTTACCACATTGCGGCCTTCAGCACAACGGATATCTTTTTCCACCAGCTGATGACGAAGTTGGGCTCCGGACGAAGAGACTTCCTTCATCATCTGAAAGTTCACGGCGCCAAGTTCACCCTCGGTTCGGCAACGGGGGCTCTTACCAAGATTGGCACGACTGTGGAAGCTCAGTTGCCAGGATGGAATGTGGAATGTGTCTTTGGGGTCGTTGTCGATATTCCTATGGGGCTCCGAAGTGTCTTCACCGAGTTGCACATCTGCCGGTGTCGATTTCCTCATAGCCTGCTCATGCGGTAAAGTGTACATAGGAGAAACCGGGAGGAAATTCAGTACACGGATCAAAGAACACCAACGGTGTATCAAATATGGCCATATTACACAATCAGCGCTGGCCGAACATTGGATGGAGACTGGTTATGCCATCCAGTTCGACAAAGCCCAAAGTCTGGCCCCATCAAACAGCTATTTTTCCAGGAAACACCGAGAAGGCTTGGAAATCTGAAAACATTCGGACAATCAAAACAGAGATGGAGGATATCATATCAATCCTATTTGGCACACCGTCCTCCCGGTTTTTTAATTGACCAGCTGATCAATTAAAACATCTGATTGGCTGGTGCAGCGATCCGGAACGATGACTGCAACTATATAAGGAATACCTGAGACACGAGAGCTTCAGTATCGGAGCTCTCAGCCCTGATGATGCAGACTGTAACGTTTGCGAAACGTCGGCACAACGCTGATCCTCAACACGGCCTCCATCCGGAAGCCACATACTCTTTTAGGCTGATACAGTGGTTAAAAATTCATTTTTTCAACGTCATAGTTTTTGGGGTCTCAAGGTCAACAATTGTTTTTCGAATGGGAACATGTTATTAAGACGTTATAACTGATTTTCAAACGAATCCAACGACCTATGGTGTCATGACCTTGAAACGATTGTTCATCATTTTGATTTCTTTTCTTTGTTTCGACCACATTTTATTTTTTAAAAACATTTTAAGGTCATGATATCATAGGTCTTTGGATTTGTCTGAATATCAGCTACAATGTCTTGATAAAAATAAACTTGTTCCCATTTCAAAAACCATTGATCCGTTATCCGTTGGATAACCTGCGCCGTTATCACACCAGAACCTATTCGAAGGTCAAGAGAATCGTTCATCCGACGTCTTATAAAATGTATCGAGGTTAATGGCCAACACTTCAAACATTTGTTACAATAAATTTTCTGCACAAAAAATTCAATTACATTATTCGGATATTCTTATTGTCAATGCCATAACGATTTCCCGTTTTTACCCGTGTATTTTGGTGAAAAATCATTTCAAGGTCATGATATTATAGGTTGCTGCATTCGTGTGAATATCAGTTATAACGTCTTAATAAAAAAAAACATGTTCCCATTTGAAAAACCATTGATGACCTTGAGAACGCAAAAACGATGACCTTGGGAAAAAAGAAATTTTCACCACTGGATCAGCCTGCTGTTGGGCCCGTCGCGTTGAACGGCAAAGTGCGCATGCGCGCATTAGTATCATAGGTCGTGTTCGTTGGGTCTCATCATTTTGATACGAACAAGTGCGGATGCGCATAATGATGCGCAACGCGCAACTGCACAATGAAACGAGTCATTCGTTTTGCGCATGACTTGTTTCATTGCGCAGTTGCGCGTTGCGCATCAGTATGCGCATGCGCACTTGTTCGTATCAAAATGATGAGACCCAACGAACACGACCCATGTCGCGAAATAAGAGGTTTTCGTGATTGGAAAGTAGTATTTATTTGATTTGAGGAAATATTTAATGAAATTTTCTATTTTGAATATGGCTTTTAATTTATGTGAAAAATCGGGATGTAAAAAATGAGGCCGAATAAATGCTGTAGTTACAATCACATAAAAACTGTCTCCATATGAGTAAACATTTATTAATTTATAATAAATTATGTTCTAATGTGTCAATTTATTAGAACATAATAAGTGTTTTTTCTGAGTGGAATTAGCAACTTTAATATCAATGCTATCAAATCGATAGGGGGATTAATTCTGTAATTACAATGTTGACGGAACGTGTTTCCCATAGAACGACGGGTTAATTTTTCCATTTTCAACCTAACATTACTTGTTGGAATCTTCGGTAAGGTGTGAAATATTTTCACTATGTAAAAGTTTATCGCATAAACTCATATATATTTAAAGATTAAAAACTTATCTAAGAACGACTGTAGCGAGGCTCCTACCTTAAGTCTAGCCTGCTGTTCCCTTCGCAGCCTTGCCGTGCTGACTCTCAATCGCAAGCGCCACCCAGCCCCACCCCACGATCATCCGGCCCGGCGCACTAAACCTTTCGGGAAAACGCGCGCCGCCACCGCCGCCCCCATCTTGGTCGAGCGGGCGCGCGCCAGAGGGTTAAATGCCGGTGTTCGGCGATGCAGAAGCGAGGTGTGAAAGGGAGAGGGAGGGAGAGACAGAAGTCCCCGTTGCTTCTAGTCCAGTAAAAGAGACGAAAACCCAGCACTTCTTAGCGTAGAATATGAATTTTTTACTGGAGGGTGATGGTTGCATACTGAAAGTAATCCCAATAAAATGGTGCCCCTCAACTCGCCCCAACCTTAAGAAATAGGGGTTGAAAACTTAAAAGTCGCCATATCTCGATAATTAATAGCCCGATCGAAAAAGGTTTCAAACAAAAGTTGTTTGGAATAATCAAATTCGTATAAAGCTATCTGACGTCGCTGCGTCCTTGTCTGGGTCAGTGGTGCTTTCCTGTTTTTGTGCCGCTATTTTCAAAGATAGGGGATTGGACGTCAGATAACTTTATACGTATTTTATTATTTCAAACGACTTTTGTTTGAAACATCTTTTGATCGGGCTATTAATTAACGAGATAGGGCGATTTTTATGTTTTCAACCCCTATTTCTTAGGGTTGGGGCGAGTTGAGGGACATTTTATTGGGGTTAATTTCAGGCCTTATATACGCGATTTCGCCGATTTTCGAAGGTACTTTTCTAGACGTGGTTAAAAGAAAATGACGCATATATTGACAACATTTTTTTACTGATCATTTATGCACATGGTTAAGTTATGTAAAAAAAATCAGAAATAACAAATAACGTAGATATAACATAATAAAGCAATGTAATGAAAGTTGTCGGCATCGATGTTGCTGTCTGAAAAAAATATGAACATATTTAAAATTGCATAATGAATGTATCTTCAGTGTGAACTAAAAACATTATTAAAAAAAAATATTACAATAAAAATTCGAAATTAAAAAAAAAATTCTCAACTTTTTGTCGGTATTTTATATTTTTTTGTTTCATTGAAATGTTTAATTCTGTGGTTCACACGATAGGTGATGATACTAAGAATATGTTGTAAAAATTTCAAAGTGATCTGAACCTTCGTTCAAGAGTTAGAACAAGGTTAAAAAAAGTGAATTGTGGAAAAACGTCTTTGATGTTGGCAGTCGGACGCGCCGCGCGGTATTTATTATAAATTCAATCTTACCTTATTTTTTGAATTTTTGCAATTCTGTAAAGCTTAAAATATTCCTAACCGTTCAGGCGAATGGAATCAAAAATTTAAAAAAAAATGAAATTCTTTTTAAATTTTCGCGTATATAAGCCGTTCAGTATGCAACCATCTACCTTCAGTCAAAAATTCATATCCTACGCTGAAAAGTGCTGGCTTTTCGTCTCTTTTACTGGACTATTCGGGGACCCTGACAACGGCCTCGTCTTCGTCTGCCTCCATATCCCATTGAGGGTTGCTCGGCAATCCTCCGCACCCTCGCGCTTCGACGCCTCTTCATCGCAATCGTTCTACCTTTCCGATCTTCTTTTTATCTCACCACTGCTATGAAGGCACGTATGCGGTGCATACGATTCCTCCCGATGATGGAGGACATGGCAATTGGGCTGCGATGCGCTATTGCGACAAAGGAAAAATATCGCTGGAGAGCTTCATCGTGAAATATGGAAGAGACGGTTTCACCGTCCGTGTATGTGGTAATTTTGTCATCCGCAAAGACTCGACCTTCGAGAATCTTTCGATTACGGGCGGTGGGTCAGTCAATGTGACGACCGTTGGGTATCGACGGTCGAACAAGCGCAAGGATTCGTTTCTCCTACGCACATGATCAAACGCTTCCGTGATTCGACTCGTATCCCCACATGTAATACGCGGCAGTGCACTCAGAAGACGAGGGATAACTCGGTTGAATGGCTCGAGGAGATTATTCATCCCTGTGACGATATCGTATTCCAGGCAGCGAACGGGCCAAAAGGGCACCGGGAGCCTGAGCATAGTCCTTAATACGATTTTGCCATTGTGCATTCAAAGATGAAGTCGTACTATACATGGATCATGAAATATTGGACGCTTGGCACACTTTTGTAGACTTTTCACCACAAAACATCATCCATCTTGATAATATAGTGAATGAACCTTTGGTAGTGTAATTTTTGTGATTAAGGGGAGATATACCCTAAGGGGGTATATCTCCCCTTATTTATCCCCCTAAGATTTATCTCCCCTTAGGGTATATATCTCCCTAAGGGGAGATAAATTAAGGCCTTACCCCCACTTGTAGCGCAAAGAAAAGGCCTTTTTCGTGAATTTTTTAAAAGAAAACTACAAAACTTTTTTAATCGATCAATATACCATCTTAAAGAACACATCTTGAAGAACTTTCAGTAAATTTTTTATTGAAAAATATTACATTGTTTAGTGGCAAATGGCCGTCAATGAAATAATGTTTTTATATACACGGTTTGCGGTGACCAACATTGCGGCGAAGTGGATCATCTGAAGAAAAAAATGCGGATGGATTTAGTCAAATATAAGTATAAACTAGTCTTTAATCCAAGGATTTTAAAAAATATTCATTTTTCACAAAATGGCGGACAGTCAAAGTTAATGGTTCAATTTTAACGGAAAAAACGGCCGTTTTTTGGCTATAAAACGGCCATTTTTTTCGAAAAAAAAATCGAACGATTAAAGACTACATTTTTATGTATTAACTAAGCCTGCAAAATTTCAAGAAGATCGGTTCATTAGTGTTCGAGTAATCTTGGTCACCGACTTCACAGATGCCATTTTGAGAAAAACGCGTTTAAAGTTTCAATTTCAGTTTACACGAAGAACGGATTCTTCTCTTTCAACGCTCATATCTCAGTCAATTTTGTTCGGATCGACTTGACATTTTCAGGCCATATTCTCAGATACTTATACTTCAAAAAAATGCAATAAAAAAAATCGATTTTTTCACAATCGCAAGTGGGGGTAACCCCTTAAGGGGAGCCGGAAAAAAGGTCATTTTTGTGAATTTTTTCAAGGAAAACTTTTTGAAATTTCGGATTGGGGTTTTAATTATCTAAAAGTATGTACATTGAAAAATATGTTTAATTTTCATTATTTAAAAGTATCAAAAATATACAAGGATATTGTATGATCCTTGGAGCGTCGTAAAAAAATCTGCGTATACGGCACCCACTGGCGTTTCTTCAAAAATCATCTGAAAAAAAAAACCAAAAAGATTATTAAATTAGATACTATAATCTACTACTTGTCATAGACTATTTTGAAAATATCGATTTATGACAAAATGGCGGACGTTTGAACATAAATAGTGATTTTTGGGCCAAAAATTAGTTATTATTTTGCCTATAAAACAAAAACTAAGTAACGGAAAAAAAATCCTATGACAAGTACTAGATGATGGTGTATGGAATAACCACAAAAAACCTCAAGGCAATCCACAACAATTTTGAGAAAAACGCGTTTGAAAATTTGGAAATTAATAAATCATGAAATTTGTCAACTTACATGGAATCATCGATACCAAGCCCATAGTGTAGATCTTCTACGGTCGACGGAATATTTATAGCTTCTAAATCGATTTTTTTCGACTATCTTGGTGCATATCTCCCCTTGAACGATCTACGGAATTGGTTTCTTTTATTTTTGACAGATATTTTTTCATCGATTGAATATTCGTATTTATATATACAGTTGCATGCAAAAATGTCCGGCCAAAGATAATTTTATGATGGAGTAACGTTTAAAGGATGCAAAATGGAAACACAAACGTATCATCGTAAAGTTCTTTTATTATGCAATCGAAACGTGTTATTGAAAAATTATATATAACTATTCATAATTATTCATAATCAAAATAACAGTTTTAGTACAACACTATATACAAAGAAAAAATATAGTAACTCAAGAAAAAAAATTTTAGACGGCAATAAATGTAATATTTTCATCAATACTTGGTAGCCATGCCCTTCGAAGCTATCACGGCAGCACATCGGTGAGGCATCGATTCAATAAGTTTGAGGATTCTATCTTGAGAGATATTTTTCCACTTTTCTTGAACTTTCCCCCACAAAGCAGCTTTATTGGCACAGTGTTCAGTTCCTACTCTTAGTTTTAACTCTTTCCATAGATGTTCTATGGGATTCAAGTCCGGAGATTGACTCGACCACTCTAAAACTCGAATATTTTTCTTGCTAAAAACCTGGAGCTGTGATCGATGTTTTGGATCATTATCCTGCTGAAAAATCCATCCTCGTGGCATATTCTGACGAGCATAAAGCAGCTTTTAAAAAAATATAATATCTCTATACATAGCAGAGTTCATAGTGCTTTCAATTTTAAAGATTGGGCCGACGCCTTTCAAAGGGAATGCACCCCATAGCATAATGCTACCTCCACCGTGTTTCACAGTTGGTGTTTGATATCGCGAATCATTTCTAGTTCCTTTTATTCGTCGAACGTACCTTTTTCCATCATTTCCAAACAAATTAATTTTAGTTTCGTCTGAGAACAGCACTTTTTTCCAATCTTCAACAGTCCAGCTCTGTCATTTCTTCGCGAATTCTAATCTGGCCTTTTATTTTTTTTTACTGATGAGGGGTTTCTTTACTCCAACACGTTCAAAAAGTCCCACTTCTGTCAATCTACGTGAAACGGTACTTTGGCTAATATCTGCCAAATTTTCTCCGCGTAATTCACGTGCGATTATTGCGGCATTCTTTTTTACGTCTGCGACAGCCTTTCTTTTGATCACTTTATCGACACGATTAGTTGTTTTCCTAGGTCTCCCAGGACAGTATTTATCCTCTAGCGTACATGTAGTCTTAAATTTATTTATTGTATCGTTAACAGTCGATTTTCCAATCGCCAAAATTTTAGTTCTTTCACGTGAAACTTATCCTTCGTTGCGCAACTTGATAACCACTTTACGTATATCTAAAGACGTGCGTTTCGACATCTTGACTGAGTATTACTGATCGTACAATGCAAAAGGAACAGAGCTCTCAATGTTTAGATGATTTCTCGACTGATAACGTAAATAAAGCGACGCGAATTATATCGCCTTGGAATTTGGCCGGACATTTATGAAGCAGCAAAACGTGTTATGTTTTTTTCTCAATAAGTATTAATCGTTGTGAATAATTTTTGAATTACATATTTTGATTGCATAATAAAAGAACTTTACGATGATATATTTGTGTTTCCATTTTGCATCCTTTAAACGTTACTTAATCATAAAATTATCTTTGGCTGCAGACTTTTGAATGCAACTGTATGTACTCGTAATTGACGGGTTACCTAGCCCGTGGCCGGAATGAAGAGGAATTTTCGTGATTTTTTTCTGGGAAACGTGTGCAGGTTGTCATTTTTTTTGTATTAAAGAGTATGGTTGTTAGGAGTTTAGGGACAATTGGTGAAGTTTTACCATTTGATTTTTATTTATGCAGTAAATTCTTTGTCATATACTGAATGCACCCTCCAAATTTTAAATCAATCGTCAACACCGTTACTATGAAATTTACGATTCAAAAAACACTTTTTAAGGAGTTACGTGGGTTTCGAAGCCAAAAAAGCATATTTTGTCTATTTTTCAAAAATATAATATAAAGATTATTTTATTCAAAATGTTAAGCACACAAAAGAGCAACATTTCAATAATATTTGAAAAAAATGTCATCCAAAAATTTGAGAAATTCAGCCGGTGGGCTGGACCTCTAAAAAAAGTGTCTTTGTGGTGATCAGGCTAAATCAGGATAGCTTTAAGGGGTTACCCCCACTTGCGATTTTGAAAAAATCGATTTTTTTTTATTGCATTTTTTTGAAGTATAAGTATCTGAGAATATGTCCTGAAAATTTCAAGTCGATCCGAACAAAATTGACTGAGATATGAGCGTTGAAAGAAGAATCCGTTGTGTAAACGACCGGAAATTGAAACGTGAAACGCGTTTTTCTCAAAATGACATTTCTGAAGTCGGTGACCAAGATTACTCGAACGCTAATGAACCGATCTTCTTGAAATTTTGCAGGCTTATTTAATACATAAAAATGTAGTCTTTAATCGTTCGATTTTTTTTTCGAAAAAAATGGCCGTTTTATAGCTAAAAAACGGCCGTTTTTTTTCGTTAAAATCGAACCATTAACTTTGATTGTCCGCCATTTTGTGAAAAATGAATATTTTTTGAAATTCTTCGATTAAAGACTAGTTTATACTTATATTTGACTAAATCCATCCGCATTTTTTTTTCAGATGATCCACTTCGCCGCAATGTTGGTCACCGCAAACCGTGTATATAAAAACATTATTTCCTTGACAGCCATTTACCACTAAACAATGTAATATTTTTCAATAAAAAAATTACTGAAAGTTCTTCAAGATGTGTTCTTTAAGATGGTATATTGATTAATTAAAAAAGTTTTGTAGTTTTCTTTAAAAAAATTCATGAAAAAGGCCTTTTTTGCGCTACAAGTGGGGGGTAACGCCTTAAGGTAAATGTCCCAATTATTGAACAGCTAAGGATCTGGGGGATTGAATACGGTGAGAGAAAAATATAAAATCAAGAAAAAAACCGTCGCTTTCATGTTCAAATGACACTTTGATATTTTTACTTCCGAAAACTGACCCTTTAAATTATTTTTAAATGATTTCAAATGAAAAAAAGAATAACAATGTGAAGCATGCAAATGTCCCAATTATGGAACTGGAAGAGCCTATGTCCCTAATATTCAACAGGCATGTCCCAGTTATTGAACATTCTCGAGAATTCTTTTTCCGTTCTGAGAATATTATTTTGGCTACAATATTAAGAAATAAAAGCAAAATCAAAGAACTTAAATAATCTTTTATTAATCATGTAAAAATACAAAAATATATATTTAATCTCTTTTGACAGGTTTTTGGTTCATTCGCATGTGGTTTATTTTTGCTTTTCAACTCGAACTTTATTTTATTTTTATTTTCAGCTTCCTCGTTTTTATGTTCTGTTTTTGTTTGATTTTGTCGCAACTTGGCTTCCTGAAATATCGGAAAGCAAAATTTTAATTTGTAAGAAATTTTCTGAGGAACCTGAAATGCCTTTACTTTTTGAGATGCGACAGTTTTTGAATTTTCTTTATGCCCTTATGCATGAAGCGGCGCGTCTTGGCAAAAACGATAAGCAGTTACTACGATATGTCAAATCGGGTCACCGTTGCTGATTAAATATTTTTTTTCTCTATGAATTAAAGCGTTTTTTGCACAAGTAAGGTAACATTTCGATAGCTAAAAGTTACGTATATTTAATGAAATTTTTATAAATAAGTAAATACATGCAGGTGAATGAGAAATATTAAAAATACAAGACAGTGTTCAATAATTGGGACCTGTTCAATAATTGGGACATTCACCTTATCTGAAATTAAAAAACCAATTTTTTCTGGCAGTAGATAAGTATAGCTCGTGATGGAACAAAGGATTTTAAAAAATTAACATTTGAATTTTTGGCAGAGTCGTATGCAAAATAGTTCAATTTTTGGTATAATTTACACTACGTATAACCTTGTAAAATTAGTTGTAATTGAAAAAAAACCTTCGTAGCATCACTAGTCAATGCTATTTTGAAGAAGTGTGCAAAATTTCAATAAGATCGGTGCATTCGTTTTTGTGAAATCGTGTCCACCGACTTAAAAAAAAGTGTTTTGAGAAAAATGCAACATACCTGCGTCGCGCCCGGCCGGTCTTTCCCAACGGGGGGAATCCCCAAAGGCTCTCCCTCCGAGACTCTTACTCCGATTGACTTAAAACTTTGGGAGAACATTCTAGACATTAAATCTCTATTAGATAATATATATTTTTTTTATAGATTTTTTTAAATGTTCAAACCCACGTACGCCCTTAACATACGGAGAAGTCTATGCACATCGCTGAATGGCAGTTTTGAAAAAATGTTTTAAATGTTATGAGAAACTGCCAAATCACTCAGTACACTATGACAATGCCGTCATCAGTGTCATAATGTTGAGTGCCCTATGTTCAAAAGTGTTTCTTCAATTGTAAATTTCATAATTAAAACTTACTGTATAAATTAAAATCAAATGGTAACATTTTGTCAATTGTCCCGTAACTCCTTAAGTATCTTTTACAATTTTTGTATTGAATAAATTTATAAATGTTACAGTGGTTTGTGCAGACTGCTGTTTGAAAAACGTCCTCTGCGGTGACCACTGCAGCTCGGAAATAAATTATCCTAAATTTTAAAAAATCAAACCTATTTAGTTTTTGTATGAAATTATCTAGTGATTGGACGAAGGATTCAATGAAATAATGATTAAAAAAACGGTTGCAGTCCAAAGTGAAAGTATCGTTTTTCGGTGAAAAAACGCTCCTTATTCGTCGATAAAAAAAATATGCATCACAAAAAAAATACCATCGTTCAAGCACTGCTTTTTGATATGTAAAAGAAGCTTGTAGAATTTAAAGTTGATCGGTGCAGTGATTTTCGAGATATCGAGGTCACCGACCTTAAAAAAGTCATTCTGAAAAAAAGAATTCAACCATTCGACTGCACACTTCCGCCCGAACCTCTGACTGCATATGGGGTCGATCCGGCCCCAGCTGTTTTTGAGATCGTTGTATTTCGGTAAATATACATTTTTTTTTGTAGAGGCGTTTTTTGTAGTCAATGATCCTGATTTTATGGCCCAAAATTTATTTTTAAGAAAAAGAACAATCAAGTGCTCAAACAGTTCAAAGTGGGAGTTGCGTTGAAAAAAAACGTCTTGCATGAAAGAGATCATATTTTTTTTAATATAAAAAAAAATCCTATAAGATTTTTAAAGTGAAAAGTTTGTAGATAGGCAAAAAAAGACAGTGTCGACCGTCTTTCTAAAAAGTAAATTTATTCGGAGGTTTGAATTCGAACTTTTCCGGGATAGTGAAAAATGTAAAAAATTATTGAATACTATCTTGTATTTTTATTATTTCTCATTCACCTGCATGCATTTACTTATTTATAAAAATTTCATTACATCTATGGAACTTTTAGCTATCGAAATGTTACCTTACTTGTGCAAAAAAAGCTTTAATTAATAGAGAAAAAAATTATTTAATCAGCAACGGTGACCCGATTTGACGTCTCGTGGTAACTGCTTATCGCTTTTGCTAAGACGCGCCGCTTCATGCGTAAGGGCATACAAAATTCAAAAACTGTCGCATCTCAAAAAGTAAAGGCGTTTCAGGTTCCTCAGAAAATTTCTTACAAATAACAATTCATTTTTTTTTAAATTAATTATGTGTTAAAAAATCCGGTGTTCGATCATTGGGACAGAGAAAATGCAGTGTGTCCCAATTATTGAACACTCGAATTCTCCAAGATGGCGTCATTAAATCCATCAAAACATCAAGACAGTAAACGTGTGACAGATCGTATGAATCGGATTTATTCAAACAAAAACTGTAAGTTCCTGAATAAACTTACCTTTATTCTTTTAATAATAACTTTAAGATCGTCATATATATTTTTTATTTGTATTTTCGCGCAATAAACATGAAAAGAAAAGTAAAAAGAAAATATAACCTAAATGTAACCTAAAAATACGAATGTAACGATCAATATTTTTTGGTCTCCGATATTTCAGGAAGCCAAGATGCGACTAAATCAAACAAAAACAGAACATAAAAACGAGGAAGCTGAAAAGCAATATAAAATAAAGTTCGAGTTGAAAAGCAAAAATAAACCAAATGCGAATGAACCAAAAACCTGTCAAAAGAGACTAAATATATATTTTTGTATTTTTACATGATTAATAAAATATTCTATAAGTGTCTGATTTTGCTTTTATTTCTTAATATTGTATCCAAAATAATATTTTCAGAACGGAAAAAGAATTCTCGAGAGTGTTCAATAACTGGCACATGCCTGTTCAATATTAGGGACATAGGCACTTCCAGTGTTCAATAATTGGGACATTTGCATGCTTCACATTGTTATTCTTTTTTTTTCATTAGAAATCATTTAAAAATAATTTAAAGGGTGATTTTTCGAAAGTAAAAATATCAAAGTACCATTTAAACATGAAAGCGATGGTTTTTTTTCTTGATTTTATATTTTTTTCTCACCGAATTCAATCCCCCAGATCCTTAGCTGTTCAATAATTGGGACATTTACCTTACACCGGGAGGATGTAGGATGGAGGGCCGAGTGTCCACCTACAGAGTACGAGTGGGGGAACATTCGAGCGCCACACTGCGGCCGAATAGATTACCCCATTTAGTGATTCAGTCGGTTGAAAAAAATGGGGTCAAAACGACCCAATGTGCAGTCAAAGAACCTACCTATAAATGGCCGCTTCCTCTTTTTCGAACGGATCGACTTGAAATTGTCCCAGAATATTTTTGAAATGTTATGTGTTTAAAAATCCGTCGAAAATCAAAGGTTCATATTTTCGAAAATGTCAACTAGGTGTAAGCCCTGAAGGCCTTAGGTCACAGTAACGGGTACAAAATCATGTGCGAATTTAACAATTTTTTCGTATGAAAACGTGATTCACTCATAAAATTAATTACACATCTATTGAGTATGAATATCAAGCTGTGAGAAAATATATATATTTTTTTTCGATGTACAAAATGGCCGACTAATATTTTCTTTTGTTATCTTTTTTTTAGCGCTTCGCGACGTGACCTTTAGCATCCACAATTTTTTACCTAGAACAAAAAACAAAAATTCTCGTCAATCTACATTAGAATACCTAGAGAAGTACGTACGGAATTTAAAAAACATTCTTTTATTCAAAAGTTGTAGGTATTTGAACTTAAGAAATGAATTTTCAGTGAAAAATTTCGTTATAACTGCTCATAAACTGCTCATAAAATGAAAAGTTTTCGATTAATCAGAAATTCCGTACGTACTTCTCTGCGAAATGTGATTAGGAATATAACTTTTTAATTTGAAGTAAATCGAGTGAAAATTGTTGAAGTTATTTGTCACGCCAATTGGAAAAAATCTGTTTCGAGAAATTTCGAGTAGTCGGCCATTTTGTACATCGAAAAAAAATTCTGACAGCTTGATATTTTATTTAATTTAATTTTAATTAATTTTATTAGCGAATCACTTTTTCATACGAAAAAATGTTAAGCTCGCAAATTATTTTATACCCGTTACTGTGGCCTAAGGCCTTAATGGCGTATACCCCGTCCAAGATTTTCTTTCTGAACCGGCTCCCCTGTTCGCTTTGGATCGCAGGTCGTAGTTGAGATGGTTTTGTCAGACTATAATTCCAGCACACAATAACAGAATCGATTATCATTAGGTACGCTTTGGAGGTATATCGTAAATGTGCCAACGCGTATCTACGTACGTTGTGTCATAAGAAAATGTGTTCAATGGTTATTCATCACCGAGGCAATAGTGCGTTACAACTGCAGTTAGCCGAGCTGGTTGATTACGAAGGTGCGATGGCTCGATATATCGACTCGACGAGGCTCTATTCTGTAAAACGGTTTTATGCTGTGTAATCCAACAATATCAGTCTCCGTGCGATGTAACTAGGCCAGTCTTATAGCCACCTTGTTAGAGTCCTTTTTTCCCTTGAAGGTTCGACTTTGAAGTATTAGTATTAAAAAAAAAAATATTGTAAGCTTGATATTTTATGTAAACTTGATATTTTATGTAAGCTTGATATTTATGAAATGTAAGCTTGAAATTTATTATAAGCTTGATATTCATTAACGGCCTATATCCACCGAAGTGGGTCAAAAAGTTGCATTTTCCAAAAATATTTTTATTCGATAGTATCACCTGTTAGCTATATTCCCTGAAAATGGCAATGAAATATTCCTAAAATTGAATGAGTTAAGTTTATATTATAGATATTGACATAAAAGTTGCTACACTTAATAAATACACTTTCGAAATACATTTTAAAAAATTTTTGTGTATTTATGTAACCCAAACACACTTTAAAGGCGTTTTTCTTGAAACAACGTTTTTCGACGGCTTGTTGATAAAATCTTCGAAACTACTGAACCGATTATTATAAAATTTTAACCACATATTCTTTACAACCATAGCTACCGCGCATATCAAGGAATTTTTTAAATTTTCATATTTACTTTTTTTGCCAAAAATGGTGAAAAAGACGTTTTTTTCTGTTTTTTTTTAATGACCGCTATTTTGTTATTTTTGCGTATATAAAAAATCGTATGATATGCGGTATAGCCTATAGATGCGCTATAGATATTTTGACTTGTAAATGTAACTGAAAATTAAAAATCAATTTTAAAAAATCCCGACAGCGTTACCTTGAGGAACTTATCAACTAATGAAATCTATTTTTTTTTTTTTTTTTATTTCAGATGATTCACGATGAGTTATGCGGTTTACCGCAATGTAACTTTTTTTTAGGTGCTTGCGAATATTTGCTGTCAATGGCTCATTTCTGCATACTTATTAATAAAAATTTTACAGAATATTCTTCAAATATCATTTTATTATGTACCAATAACATAAATAAATATGTATTAACTGTGTCGTCAAAAAAAGTTATCGTAAATATGCATTTTTTTTATAGCGAATCAACCTTATCTCCCCTTAAATCATAATAACTCCAGAGCTTATAAATATTTTTCATTTAAATAAAAACTTAAACTTGGCACGACTATGTATCAATTGTCTGACGAAATTTCGACTAAATCTTCCCAAAATTCTCGTTAGAAATAAATATTGAAAATCAACCTTTTCCGGCCCCCAAGCTCATACAAACCCGTTTAGCGTGCATTTTTTCTCCTTAACAGCATCCACGTATCTGCAATTTCTTGCTCCCAATGATATTCGCCGTGCTCATGCTCGTTATTATTTGAAGATTCGGAATAAATGAATTAACGTGTATGCATGCAGGGTTTATTTTAACGTCTGACCCAATTATTGACACGAAAGTCGATATTGGGGGATAAATAATTTAATGGTTCCTCGTCGCTCGTAGCCAGACGCCCGGCTTTCACGAATGATTAATAGAGTAACGACGCTTTGCATGAGTAATTCGCGGCACGTGTGCAGCTGAAAATTAAACAAATGCCCTTCTAAATCCAGGTACGAGATTTCAATTGCTCGGTCTCGTTGATCTATTATTCATACGAGCCATCTCGAATCAATTTCAGAAATAAGGTAAATTGTGAAATATTTATTCAATTGGACGGTGATCATTAACAGCTGAAATATTTGCTTTTGAAGTATGAGTTATAATATTCCACAGGATTTATCGGGTCTTTTGATAATTTAACTGCACCGGAGAATATTATAATTTCATACGACGAGAACCGATTTAATGGATTAGGCAATTACGAACATTTCAAAAAATCTTTCGTCGCTTGAGGAAACTCAAATTGAAGAGGAAGATCCAACGTATGGTGCCGAAATCGCAGCATGAAGGTAAACCTATTATTACAATCATAGTTACAATGATAGAACTGCTAGAAAAACTTTTAACGCATTTTTTTCAAAAATATGTTTGTCAAAACGGTGTACACGATTTCTCGACATGTAATTAATGGATTTACTTGAAATTTGGTATACTTATTCAGTGTAATATAGTTGTTTAGTCTTGACCGACGTTATTCATCTTAACATTTTTTTCATTAGTTATTAATAATAGTGTCACGTTTACTCGAAAAAAAACAAAACTTTTTTTGAATGATTAAAACATGATAACAAAAAGAAGCTCGATCAAGTCTCACCTAATATTATCTATTTTGAGAAAAAAAACTTGTTTCTTCCGCTTCAGATCAATCGGGTGATCAAAATCAAGTACACTGTTGAGCCCCTCACGTTCAAAGGTCCTTCACGAGATTGTTTATAATTTCTCTATTTATTAATATTTTTAAATAAAATTTGGTACACAAATTTGTTAATGTACATATAAATTAATGTCCAAACGATTTTTCAATCACTTTACTTATTCGTACAATTTTTTTTAACAACTAGTTTTTCGTGTCGTCACAGTAGCCTAACCCCTTAATCGAGATGAAGTGAATTACCGACCGAGCAACGATGACTCTCCAAGAGACACTTGAATGCTCTTATCCAAGTTTTATTCCGAACGACTAACGTTTAAAAGACGACAACTATCTTGTACTCAGTTTAAAGCCAAACAGAATTTGGTATTTTCTGGCTCAAATGGCCGTCGCTTGGAAAGAACCCGGGGTTTTCTTTTACCGACCAAGCAGGTTCCACATCGTCCTGACTAAATGTGAGCCGACTACTTTTTCATTTGGAGGAAATAAAGGTGTCTACATTATGTTGGATCAGTGACGACACATTTTACGTGCATTACCGACTGAATCTCCAGATGCGATGATTTTTACCGACAGAGCGCTCACACAGATTCCTTATTTCATAACTTTTGGTATACATGCCCGCGCTTTCGTTGTCATCGTTGGTATACGTGGTGCTGCCCTCTGGCGGACAGCGGCTAAAATCAGCAGATCATCTACTGTACCAACTGATGATCAGAGTAGATTTTTCGTTACAAGGGAATAAAAATAAGTCACGGATATACCGAGCGATCGACGCATTACGAAACCTGCTCAATCGGTACCAATCCCTCTTCCTCCTTTTCTCTCAAGCGACGAACAGAAATAGCGTAGGACGAACTTGAACAATCGAATAATTTCACGCTCACGATAACGATAAGAACGACCTTACTATTTTATCACAACATGGGAATCCTACTACGTTAAGGGGTTAGGCCACAGTAACGGGTATAAAAACATGTGCGAATTTAACAGGTGTTTTTCGTATGAAAAAGTGATCCACTCATAAAATTAATTACACATCTATTTAGTATGAATATCAAGCTGTTAGAATATTTTTTCGATGTACAAAATCGCCGACTACTCGAAACTTCTCGAAACAGCTTTTTTCCAATTGGCATGACAAATAACTTCAACAATTTTCACTCGATTTACTTGAAATTTAAAAGTTATGTTCCTAATTGCATCTCGCAGAGAAGTATATACGGAATTTCTGATTAATCGAAAACTTTTCATTTTATGAGCAGTTTATGAGCAGTTATAACGAAATTTTTCACTGAAAATTCATTTCTTAAGTTCAAATACCTACAACTTTTGAATAAAACAATATTTTTTAAATTCCGGACGTACTTCTCTAGGTATTCGAATGTAGATTAACGCGAATTTTTGTTTTTTGTCCTAGGTAAAAAATTGTGGATGCTGAATGTCACGCACCGAAGCGCCTAAAAAAAAGATAACAAAAGAAAATATTAGTAGATAGTCATTTCTTGCATCGAAAAAAATAAATATCTTTTTCTAAGAACTTGATATTCATATTAAATAGACGTGTAATTAATTTTACGTGTGAATCACTTTTTCATACGAAAAAAAATTGTTAAATTCGCACATGATTTTATACCCGTTACTGTGGCCTAACCCCTTAATATCCGTATTGAAGTTGTTAATTCGAGAACGAATTTTAAATGTTTTAAGCGATCGATGTAGTTTAAAATGTTCGAAATGGGATTATTTTTGCGTAGTCTTATAGACTGGGGTCCCAACTTCAAATTGCAACAAAGGTTTTGTTAGAATTCCCTAAATGCACCGACTAACGACGATTTTTGTGCCATTTTACGCTTTTGTACTTTTTCTTTCTTTTCAAAACTGTGCTTTAGGAAACGGCATAAACCGTATCTAAAAATCTATTCGTTCGATTCGTTTTAAATTTAAATGGAGGATAGTTCATAACATTGTCTATCGAATGACCGGATGATGTTTTAAATAGTTCATTCATTTGTTAATCACAAACGATCAAAGTGATATATTTGGTCAAAAATCGAACTTTTTATCGTACAGCTTGACATTGCCGTAATTTCCGACAGTTCAAAAACCTGTTCGCTTATACCAAAGTTTTATTATTATAGTTCTTTATAAAATTATCATAAAAAATCTTATTTATAAATGTATATTATTTAATACGATTAAAAATTATTATAAAAAAGCACTTTTTATTTTCCATTTCAGCTTTGATACTTTGTTTAAATAATAATAACTCTATTGATTATCAATATTTTCCAATGTAAAAAAACTCCATGATTTCATGAGAAAAAAAACCTTAAAAAACAGAATTGACCAAAAGAAAGTTGCAACATTGAAAATCCTAGCGATTTCCGATAACAACAGGCACTACCCTGTTATTTCGTCATTACTCAAAGAATCCAAAATAATGTCAATAGTGAGTCAAGCTTAGCCCACTTCCGGTTGCGTTAAACGAAAACAAAGGATACCTGACCGATTGCGGACACCTTAATATCGCTTACTCAAATCGACAATTATATTTTTTATTCGTTTTTATTCCAACAGCTCTGGAGCACCCTTCCGCAATAGCAACGTACCCTGTCCACATTAGGGTCTCGTACCCACTACTCCCCCCCCCCTTTCCCTCCGACACGGGGCTTCCCCCTCCACCACTTATCGGACACACGCGGAGGTCGCGTGTGAGGCCAGACTCGAAGTGATTCCCACGCGCTTGACACTCCAAAGGATTAACACTACTTCGTACCCACTGCCGATCTCACCCACACACGAATACAAAAGTGCCCGCGCTATTGCAGGGACACGGTTCTAACACACTCAACCTGCGGTTCGTCCGAGAGGGCAAACTTGGTGCTGTCATTGTTGGGCTTGGGTAAATAGGAACAATCGCAATTTTGCTCGATAAACATCCCTTCATTTTTAAGTAAGGTAAATGATTTTGCAAGAAACGACGAGTTTTGCAAGAAACGGCGAACTTTGCAAGAAAACAACTATCTTTGCCAGAAAATAACGAGCTTTACAAAAAAAACGACAAATTTGCAAGAAAACGCCGATTTTTACCAGAAAACGACGAATTTTGCAAGAGAACGACGATTTTTGACGGGATACGACGATTTATGGCAGAAAACGATGATTTTTGGTGGAAAACGATGACATGCTAGAAAACGACGATTTTTGCCAGAGAACGACGATTTATGGCAGAAAACGATGATTTTTGGCAGAAAACGATGACTTATGCCAGAAAACGACGAATTTTGTCAGAAAACGACGAATTTTGCAAGAAAACGACGACTTTTGACAGAATACGACGATTTATGGCAGAAAACGATGATTTTTGGCAGAAAACGACGACTTATGCCAGAAAATGACGAATTTTGCCAGAAAGCGACGAGTTTTACCAGAAAACGACGAATTTAGCAAGAAAAGGACGAACTTTGCACAAAAAAAACGACGAATTTGGCAAGAAAACGTCTAATTTTGCTAGAAAATAACGAATTTTGCAAGAAAACGACGCACTGTACAAGAAAATGACGAACTTCACAAGAAAACGACGAACTTTGCAAGAAAACGACGAATTTAGCAAGAAAACGACGAATTTCGCCAGGAAACAACGAACTTGGCAAGAAAACAATGAATATTGCAAGAAAACGACGAAATGTGCAAAAAAACGACGAAATATGCAAGAAAACGACGAATTTTTCCAGAAAACGACGACGAAGTTTGCAAGAAAACGTCGAATTTTGCCAGAAAACAAAGAAATTTGCCAGCAAAAGACGAATTTTGCAAGAAAACTACGAACTTTGTAACGAAACAACGAGTTTTGCAAGAAAACGACAAAATTTGCAAGAAAACGACGAACTTTACAAGAAAACGACGAGTTTTGCGGAAAAAAACGACGAACTTTGCAAAAAAACGACGAATTTTTCTAGAAAACGTGCAATTCTAAGAAAAGTGCATTCGGCGCACAATTCTTCACCATGCCCGATTATTCTTACTGTACTTTTATGTTTGACGGAGTTTGTTTCGCAAATTATTTTCAAAAGGCATAACTTTTTCTATACCCGTTAGCGTCAGGTATGCCTATTACAAATTGTTCTTCATGAAACACTGAAATCGAAGGAGATAAGATATGATATAATTAGATTGCATGAAATAGAATATAATTAGACTCTTCAGCAAAGGATATCATTCTAAGTACGTATTTAATTATACGTTTATATAATTATACAATTATATAAACGTATAAAAAGTGTAATTCGTTTTTTACTTTCTGTAACTTGAAATTTTCGTGTTTGTGCAAAAGCAAAAAGATATAGGCAATGCGTATACTTCTGAAATTGTGCTATCATTTTTATTTATGTCGTGAACAACATTTCACATAGAATATTTATTGGAGAACACGTTGAAAGAACAAGTTAATTTTATTTATTTAAAACTAGCCGCGCCTTCGGCTTCGCTCGCGTTGGAATCCAATCGATGGCAAATTTACCCTGGCGAGGCTACATTTCTTTCTCAATTTTAGCAGGTTTGTGGAAAATCTTACATAAGAAAGTGAGAAGAGTCCGCACTGCCTTAAAGTGTAAGGTTCTTACCCACTATAATCCCTCTCTTTTCATTATTAAGCACGTCTCATTATCTGTTAATTAATTTCACTCGCCCATTTAGTTTTTACGTTTGCAGTTCTGTCTGTTTCTTTCTATAATATTTTTCTTCGTTTAAGGGGTTAGGGCACAGTAACGGGTATTAAAACATGTGCGAATTTGCCAATATTTTTTCGTATGAAAAAGTGAGCCACTCATAAAATTAATTACACACCTATTTAGTATGAATATCAAGCTGTTAGAAAAAAATATTTTTCTTTTCGATGTACAAAATGGCCGACTACTAATATTTTCTTTTGTTATCTTTTTTTAGGCGCTCCGCGGCGTGACATTTAGCATCCACAATTTTTTACCTAGAACAAAAAACAAAAATTCTCGTCAATCTACATTGGAATACTTAGAGAAGTACGTACGGAATTTAAAAAATATTCTTCTATACAAAAGTTGTCGAAATTTGAATGGAGCTGTAGGTATTTGAATGACTTTACAGTGAAAATTTTTCTAAAAAACTGCTCATAAAATGAAAAGTATTCGATTAATCAGAAATTCCGTACGTGCTTCTCTGCAAAATGCAATAGAGAATATAAATTTTTAATTTGAAGTAAATCGAGTGAAAATTGTCGATGTTATTTGTCACGCCAATTGGAAAAAAGCTGTTTCGAGAAAAACGCGTTTGAAGTTTGTTTGGGCTCGAAGTCGGTAAAAATCAAATTTCTTGCTATAAATCGAATAGTAAC
The DNA here is from genome assembly GCA_964007375.1 of Ophion obscuratus. NCBI lineage: Eukaryota > Metazoa > Arthropoda > Insecta > Hymenoptera > Ichneumonidae > Ophion > Ophion obscuratus. The sequence continues at coordinate 27,327,802 of OZ023319.1, forward strand.
TTATTCTTATGATGATAAAGCACCGTTTTAGCAAGAAAAAAAATCGATTTACTGAAAACTCTACTGTGGCCTTACCCCTTAAAATAACTATTTGTAAAGACAATTTATGAAAATGCGACAATTATCCACAACCCCTGATTATTTGTAATTTTATTTCACTTATTTATTCATTTGTTCCTTTCCCCTCTTGTTGCCATGTGTTTGTTCAATATGAATCGTACGTGTGTTCTTTGTACGCTCCTTCATTGTGAATTATAATTAACCAAAGAGCGTAACGCTCGTTGGCCTTAGTCGTATTCCACACAGTAGACTGTGTTTGTATGAAAGATTCATCGAAATCGATTCAGAAGTTCTCTAGTTATAAACGCTCGAACGTACGGATTTTTCTTTTCTTTTTAAACTACAAATTTTCCACTTGTTTTCGTTGATATGAACGATTTGTAGAGAATTTTTATGGAATTAAAAAAATTATAGACAAAGCGTTACAATTTTATTATATGTACAAATAATGAAACGTATAGTTGCAGTATCGCTTACTTTGATCCGTTAGCAAGCTTGGAACTATGTCAGAGTATCAGAGAATTAATTACGGCCTTAGGCCACTCTAGAGGCCGAAAAAATAGGCTTTTTGGAATTTTTGGAAAGTGAAAAATTTGCCTAAAATAACGGTCAGATAATTGTTAATAACATATGAACTATGCAATATAAAAAAGGAATCCTACGTCCTTGTATAGACAATGTATTTGTCAAGATATATTCAACCGTTTAAGTGAGTCCGTTGAAAATTGTCTGAGTTATGTTTCTGGCCAACTTAAAATATGCAGTTTTAAGATAAACGCTGCACAGCCGCCATTTTGATTAATCGCTTCAAAAAATTGTTGTATACAGTCACTGATATGTATGATAAACACCCTTTTTTGTATCTTCGATTTATTTTGTAGTTTTTCTGGAAAAAAATCCCCAAAAGCCTATTTTTCGGCCTCTAGAGTGGCCTAAGGCCTTAAACATCACTTCGTACATGTAAAGTTTACTCACATTGAGGGTATCCTCCCTTGTCCCGTTCGTCACCGAAGCCCATCTTCCCACTCTGGCCCTCATTCCTCCCTCTCTCTCTCTCTCTCTCTCTCTCCCTCTCTTTCTCTCTCTCTCTCTCCCTCTCTCTCTCTCCCTCTCTCTCTCTCCCTCTCTCTCTCTCCCTCTCTCTCTCCCTCTCTCTCTCTCCCTCTCTCTCTCTCCCTCTCTCTCTCTCCCTCTCTCTCTCTCCCTCTCTCTGTCTCGATCCGTCTGTTCGTCTCTTTTGAAGTTTAATCTCTAATGGAATGGGGTCTTCCGACGCAATTAGAAGAGGCTTATTCTCTGTTTGAATAACCAAGTAGAAGAGCCGAACAGGGAAGAGGAGGAGGGTGTACCACGTATGTCCAGCACACTTCATCCCTCGTATATCTGCCTCTCTCTTTTTCTATTTCTTTTGCTCTCTCCCTCTTCCCTCGACGTTTGAACGTATTTCGGCCACGTGGACGGCACGCGACGGTCGTTACTTCATCGCCAGTGGCAATTGTTTCCCTTGAAAAATTATATTAGAAGTGCACTCACTTGGTAACGGCGAAGAAAATTTTCCCGATATCCCCCAAATATATTTACGCCGCACATCATTTTTTTTTTAAATTTTGTGGACGATAAACAACAAAGAATGGCTGCTTGAATAATTTTCCATCGGATCATACACTCGCGCGGAATAATTTCGTCGATATGTTTAATGTTCCAAAATTACGAAGTTCGTCAAGATCATGCCAGCGAAAGTCTACACAGTTGACTGCTATGGGGCTATACCAATGTGAACGCTGAACATTTGGGTGGTTTTCGGGAATTTATTGCGAGAAAAGTATCCAATTAAATATTTCGGAAAATTAAGAATATATTTCGCTATATTTAACTTATATTACATAATTTTTTCATAGAAAAATATTGAGATCCAAGCGACTTAAGCGCTGCCTTCGGAGGCGCCAAGAAAAAATTCCTCCACTGCTGACATGAGTCCGGCCGATTGAGTAGCTGAAACCGAAAAAGGAAAAAATGTCGTTAAAGTGGAAGCTATTTCCTGTACAATGACGTAGGATTTTCGAAAAATATCAAAATCTAACAAAATGGTATAGTTATGAAAAAAGTCAGTCTTCTTGCGTATAAAATGGTCGTTTTTTTCAGTGCCAAATCGTCAATTTTCATCCAATAAAAAGTATCCTACGTTATTGTAGAGTAAATATATGCAAGAGTACTCCGTTCAAATTTCAAGTCAATTCAATCGGATAATTGCTCTTTGAGTTATTACTTCGTAATAAAAAAAATCTTAAAATAATTTGTCGATTTATTGAAAATTTTGAAACTTTTAAAACTTCCATAGCCGAATTATTTCGACGTTGTTCGGATTTTCGGAGTTTTGGTCTTTCGTGTAAAATTTTTTCGGACTTTTGATCTTTCGGGGTAGTATTCTTTCGGAGTATTGAGCGTTCTGATCATTCAAAGTTTGGGATTCCAACGCGGCTCCATCTTGAATTTCGGAATATTAAAATTCGGAATTTTAAACCGTCGGAGCATTCTAAAGTTCGAAATTTCAACCCGGCCCCAAATTGCATTTTCGTTAACGTTGAAGGTATGCAAAAACGGTGGATTGTTGTGCGGTACCTTTAGATCCATTTTCATTCTCAATCTAGATCATTCACTGTGTAAAATAATACACAAAATATTAAAAATAAACGGGCACAATTACTCAACTCGTTATAAGCTGGACGGTGGAATAGGCTGGTGTTTTAAATGAGATACTGGGAGCCATTGTGCTCTACCGCACGTGCCGATTCAGTTACTCGGGTTACCGAGCCTGGTAAAGATTGAAAGAGGAGGAAAAAAAGGAGAGGATAATGGTAAAACGAGAAGCGTGTAAAACGCACTTAGGCAGCGGGAAGTACAGGAGGCATCGAGACCCTGTTACGAAAAGTGGCGCAATCGACACGACTCCACGCATTTTTCAATTTATTTATCCAGCCCACAGTAATTTTTAGGTATTTTAAAGTTGTTGCTAAATTGTTTTTGAAAGTTGGGGGAGCAACGAAGTTTCTATGTTAATACATTGTGTGACGTCACCAGTGCCACCTTATTGTAGCGAAATATAATTAACGTGCACAAGTGAATATCGCGAAAATGTTCAAATTTTCGGTAGATAATCGTAATTATTATTTACATATACGGTAGTTTTAAGGAGTTAAGATTATGGAAAAAATTAAATGTTGATGTTTAAAATTATTATTAAGGCCTTAAGCCATTTTTTTTCAGAAAAACTACAAAATCAATCGAGATTACAAAAAAGGGTGTTTATCATACATATCAGTGACTGTATACAATAATTTTTTTGAACCGATTCATTTCAAAATGGCGACTGTGCAGCGTTTATCTCAAAACTGCATTTTTTAAGTTGGCCGGAAACATAACTCAGACAATTTTCGACCGATTCGCTCGAAATGTTGAATATATCTTGAAAAATACATTGTCTATGGAAGTACGTAGGATTTTTTTTTGTATTGCATAGTTCTTTTGTTATTAACAATTATCTGAAGATTTTTTAGGCAAATTTTTCACTTTCCAAAATTTTCCTAAAAAATCGCTGCATAGCCGCAATTTTGAATTAATCGCATTAAAAAAAATTATGTATACAGTCACTGATATGTATGATAAACACCCTTTTTGTAATCTCGATTTACTTTGTAATTTTTCTGAAAAAAAATCCCCAAAAAGCCTATTTTTTCGGCCTCTAGAGTGGCCTAACCCCTTAAAATAAACACGAGCTTTGGCAACGTCACACGGTTCTGACGTAATTCGAGGCTTTTAGGTTGACTGCAGTGACTGTCCCAGGTCGCAGTGGTGTTACGCGCGTTTCGTGCCGATCGGCGTTTTCAGAGGTTGTGTCATAGCAAAAGGAGACAACAAATGATTCAGAAAAAAAGATTAGTGCGCCTCAAAGTTTCCGATGGAAGAGACGATTTGTCAGTGCTCGTGCCCACAAGCATCGTACTATGCTCACCGAAGCTAGAAAAAGGGAATACATCGTAATAAATAAATAAATAAGTTCCCCTCAGTCGCATTTTACTTTAAGGTAATCCTATCGCCGGGCGTCAATTCATAGGATTTTCATTTTTTTCACTCCATTTTTTGAGCTTCACTAAATATATTAATAATCGTCTCTGTAAAATTTCAGGGTCGGTTATCAACCTAATTAGAGAGAAAAAATATTAAAATTGCATATTTTTGTGAAGAAATTCCGAGACGACATGCAAAAACCCAATTTCCGGTCGCCACAAAGGTGCATATAATAGTGGGAATCCGTCAGATTCTGTAAAATAATCAAATTTACGTACTTAACACTTGTAGTAAACCAATGTAGCAATCCAATGAAAAGCACTTACAAGGAACATCCCTCAGGCGACACCCTTCGATTTTGTTGAAATTTGGATATGTTATAAAGCACCGAAAAGTAAACTGTGTGTCCTTTGACTATCAAATGTATAAGAAAGACAAGCTCCACCACCAACCTCACAATTTGATATATATACATTTTTTAAAGTGTCAAAGTAGTCCCGAGTGTGGGGCTTCTTTGACAGGGCATTGAAATGCAACTTATGTCAAAGATTAAGGGGTTACTTTGGAGTCATATTGATAAAAAATGTAATATTTTATGCATCATACATGGAATTGAATGAAAATCAACGATTTTTTATAACCAAATTGTCATCGTTATTAAGGCAGCAGAACTCGAACAATTTTCGTCCAATCGCCTTGAAATTTTAACTGTAGCTTCTTACATTGCTTTGACAGTAAAGTGCGAGCGCTTTTTTCGATGAATCGAAAATTGAAAAAATATATCATTTTTCAGATGAAAATTATGATCGAAAAAACGAACTTTTTTTCAAACTCGTATCTATTTTTCATTTAATTATTTTTAAATTCCCCCCTTACTTGACCTCTAAAAATAATATAATTAACGAAAATATTTCACTCTTAGTTCCGGCACTAAATTTACGACAGTTCTATTGCGTGCCGCGGAGAGGGTTGACTGAATAACAGTAGTGCTATAGTGACTCGTGCCCCGTCATTTTGCATACTTTTGACAAATAATTATTTTTTTTACATACTTCAATAGATACCTTATAAAACTTAAAAGCTCTTTTGACCATTTATTTTATTCCTTTCTTATAAAAAAATCCAAAAAAAACGGTCGAAAATGGGCAGTTACAGTGGTGCCCTCCCTTAAGGAAACATTTTACATAAAAATATCAAGTGCCTGGGGTGCTGTTATAGGCACTCAATGAGTCTCATAATTGTCATTGAGATCAAAATAAACTTGAGCAACATTACAATCAACTTTAGCAACATTATAATAAAGTTGAACAACAAATTGTTGTTCAAGTTTATTTCTCGCGCCCGCCGCCCGCCATAGAGGGCCAAGCGGGCTCGCTGCGCACACATTTAAAACGTATTTTGGCGGTCTGTGAAAGTAGCCCTAAAAACTGTCGCAGTTACCCTGAATGTCAGAGTTGCCCCGTTTTACGGTATTTAATAAACGAGTGTGGAAAGCTCCGTTTCCCATTTGCCAGTATATTCAGAAAATATATCATAACGAATAGTAAAATGTTCACTATATCTATGTACCCCAATATTTTTAAACAACAACCTTTAAAATGTAGGGTTTTCTTTTTCGAATGATACGAAATACGTACCGATGGGAAATGGCAAAATAATTCTGTCCGTCGTTCGACATTAGTCGACGCGGAATAATTCAAGTCACGCATCAAACACGTTAGAACGGACCGAAATAATTGCGCCCACGCAGCCTTCGTATGATCTTGTGTACATTTTCAACTGGTACCACTTTAGCATAATGTTCTGTCAATAAAATTATTATTTCGCTGATAATATTAACCGACCCAGGTATATCCTACACCTGACTTCACAGCGGCGTATATTCTGCTGTTTGCTCTCATGGGGCGAGCATATTTTCACGACTCACAATAAACTGCGCGTTTTTTTTCTTTAAGGGGGGGCATTATCTTTGGGCGAGAAAAGAAATTGTCAATTTTTTATGATTTTCCTATTAAAGGAAATAATTCTTCACAATGTTTGAAACTTCGGGTATGTTTTATTGCTACTTTTGGATGTTGAATGGATTTCTTAAAATTGATTTTTTCAAATCGCGGACGCATGGCACGGACGTCTAAACGGGTTACGGCGGATGTTGTCAGACGGCGTGACAAAGCGTACAAAAAGGCTGCATTTTGCAATAAAAAGAATACTTTTTTTTATTTTTACAAACGCTCAGGGTCACGTTTTAAATAATAAGGCTAGCAAGATTTATACCCAATTTCATCAGAATCGGTCGATTAATTGTTTAGCTATACGACACTCCAGTTTGGAAAATGCAGTTTAGAAGACCGTGCCATACCTCTGCCATTTTTAAATATTAATAAAAATATCATCTAATATCCAAAAGTAGTAATAGAACATACCCTAAGTCTCGAAAATGGTGAAGAAATCTTTCCTTTCAGAAAAAAATAATGAAAATTGGAAAATCTCTCCTCGCCTGAAGGTATCTCCCCCCTTAAGGCAGTATTCTAATCTAGGGGTCTAAATTATGGGCTCTATAAAAAACAAAAAGAATTTTTACCATCCATTCTTCCACAATATTTTCATTGATATTTCAAGAAATAACAAAAAAAATTGTGCGAAAAAAATAAAAGTCGAACTTGTTATGGTCTTTCTGAAACAGAAATGAAACCAATTTTCTAGATCAACAAGAATGTCATTATGGCAGGTACCGAAGAGAAAAAAAAATTAATGGCGACTGTCTGAAAAAAAGTTAATTTTTCGCTCTATGTTTTTCAAAGGCAACATTAAAAAAAATAGTAATAAGAATTATTTCGCAATTCCCGAAGTACGGATGATAGAAGGTCTATACCAAATTTTAAGTCAATCGGTTGAATAGACCATCAAGATTTTATGTCAACCGGGTTACAAAAAGTAGTTTCGAGAAAAACATTGCGTTTAAAGTTTTCAGTACAGTTTCAAACATAAGGTAAATGTCCCAATTATTGAACAGCTAAGGATCTGGGGGATTGAATTCGGTAAGAAAAAAATATAAAATCAAGAAAAAACCATCGCTTTCATGTTCAACTGATACTTTGATATTTTTTACTTTCGAAAAATCACCATTTAAATTATTTTTAAATGATTTCAAATAAAAAAAAAAGAATAACAATGTGAAGTATGCAAATGTTCCAATTATTGAATACTGAAAGTGCCTATGTCCCTAATATTGAACAGGCATGTCTCAGTTATTGAACACTCTCGAGAATTTTTTTTCCGTTCTGAAAATATTATTTTGGGTCCAATATTACGAAATAAAAGCAAAATCAAATACTTAAATAATCTTTTATTAATCATGTAAAAATACAAAAATATATATTTAGTCTCTTTTGACAGGTTTTTGGTTCATTCGCATTTGGTTTATTTTTGCTTTTCAACTCGAACTTTATTTTATATTTCTTTTCAGTTTCCTCATTTTTATGTTCTGTTTTTGTTTGATTTTGTCGCAGCTTGGCTCCCTGAAATATCGGAGACCAAAAAATATTGATCATTAAATTCGTATTTTTAGGTTACATTTAGGTTATATTTTCTTTTTACTTTTATTTTTATGCTTATTTCACGAAATTCAAATAAAAAATATATATGACGATCTTAGAGTTATTATTAAAAGAATAAAGGTAAGTTTATTCAGGAACTTACAGTTTTTGTTTGAATAAATCCGATTAACACGATCTGTCACACGTTAACTGTATCGATGTTTTCATGGGTTTAATGGCGCCATCTTGGAGAATCCGAGTGTTCAATAATTGGGACACACTGCATTTTCTATGTCCCACTGATCGAACACCGTATTTTTTAACAAATAATTAATTTAAAAAATGTTTAATTGTCATTTGTAAGAAATTTTCGGAGGAACCTGAAACGCCTTTCCTTATTGAGATGCGACAGTTTTTGAATTTTTTATGCCCTTACGCATGAAGCGGCGCGTCTTAGCAAAAACGATAAGCAGTTACCACGAGACGTCAAATCGGGTCACCGTTGCTGATTAAATATTCTTTTTCTCTATTAATTAAAGCTTTTTTTGCACAAGGTAACATTTCGATAGCTAAAAGTTCCATATATGTAATGAAATTTTTATAAATAAGTAGATGCATGCAGGTGAATAAGAAATAATAAAAATACAAGATAGTGTTCAATAATTGGGACCTGTTCAATAATTGGGACATTTACCTTACGCAACTATCTAAGTGGTATAATGGCGTGTTATACTTACGTTATATTAATCGAGTATTCCTGCCGCGTAAAGTGTTCCTTCCTTGACTTCGAAATGATGATTTTCTGAAGCTCGTTGTTTCCTGCGAGCAGTTCTAGCTTCCTTAGAAGCCTCTGAAGCTCGTAGCTCCGACCGGTCGATCCTAACCTGGACTCTTTTGTTGGCATAAATGTTAGGAATTTCGAAATTTCCTTTTGAGAACATATTATTAAACGTCTATACTTTAAGAAAATGTCAAGAAATTGAATTTTTCAAATTTCTAGTCTAGAATACTGCCTGAAATGTCTGACAAAAAGATAGATACTCCGCTCACAGAAATTCGCACATGACTTAAGGCTACATCTAAGTACGAAATATTTATAGGCATTTTTATAGACAGGTTTATAGACATATTTATAAATTATGTTATGTATAAGCATCATTCGAAACTTCAACCGCTTTTTCCCCAAAATTACGTATTCAAAGTCGGTGAGCAAAATATCTCAAAAATACTTATTCGCGTGATGTATAAATATCACAAGAATAATATACAAATGGCATACTTTTTGTACACCATTCCACATTTCACCGATTTTTAACAACGTTGTGTAAACATTTTTAGACCTCATTTTCCGAAGCTCCTCCGAGCGCTCCGAAACGCACAAAACAGCCTAGACGGTGAGAGTAACAATGTGGTGGAGTCGTCTAGTCCAGTCGTTATACGAAAAATCTAGAACGACCTAACAACTGAAGACCTATTATCAAAATACTTCGGTGGGTTCACGCAGAATTTAATTAAATAGGAGCTTCAATTCCGTCGTGTGGACGATAACTCCTAGATCAGTTTTGAAGCTTTAAGGTGGTATCCCTCTTTGGCAACTTCAAGAAATCTTTTTTTTCATATTTTTATTGTGAGAACTTTCAAGAATATTTTAAGACCAATCGGACCCTGAAATTCTAAAAATTGACGAGGTTACAACATGCTGGAAAAAAATGAATTTAGTCCGACCAGTGTGTTACTAGAAAAAAATGCATTATTCTGACCCTTCAAATTGGGCTTCGAGAGAGCGATACCCTGTTAAAAGCGTTTTTCTCGACACTATGTTTTTTAAATCAGGATAATGCATAATTCGGGTAGTTCTCATGCGATGCCTTAAAATGTTAACTGTAGCTTCTTCGATAAACTCTCCAAAGCAGTATACACGATTGTTACGCTGCATGAACAATTCTCGATTTTACAAACAAATCAAGATCAATGTTCAGCAAAAACCCTGATTCAAAATGATGCTATTTTGCGAAAAGCCATATTTAAAAAATAATAATGTGTACTTCTCTATCAAAACTAATGTGAATGGCGATTTTTCTTTGCTCTAGTTGCTGATTTTGTATTATTTTCATTAAAAAAATGTTTGTACACATCAACGCATGCAGAATAAACTCGCCAAACCTCATTTTGATTGCTTTTTAAGTATTCTCAACAATGAAAAATACGAAAAACACAGAGATGCAACGCCTCAAGTCGAAGAAAATGCGTCATCGCAATGCGGAAATGCGGAATGTTTTTTCTTCAATTTGTGGTGCGAAAAATCAATCGCTTTTTTAAACTAAATGTGCCCGAAATATAATAACCTGTTAGTTCCAGCTGTGGGATGTGTAGACAACTATGCACATTTTAATACTGTGTGGGTCAGTATATGTGAAGGGTGATGTTATGACAATTATAAATTTTTCCGTGGGTACACGAAACGGCACGTGCTATGACCTCGTATATATGGTCGATACAATATATATACATGCTTTCTGCCGCTACGTCGTTCACTCGGCACATTGAGTTGCATGTCGAGAGGGGCGACCGACTGTATACGTCGAAGGAGAGAAGAAGAGACCGAGAGAGCGACGCGTGGCACCGCGTGAGAACGGCGCCGCTCATACTCGTCACACGCGCAACGCATGCACCGCGCGTGCAATATATATATATATATATATATATATATATATCCTACTTGCGCTATTCAAACCCTTTAATGAATTCGAAATTGTTAACCGTCGCAATATTTACAATTCGACGATTTGACGTCTCGAATTGTTTGGTGTACATGTACAGGCGGATCGATATTATATTTCTCATTATTTTGTTAATGGGCTATACCAGTGTGAACGCTGAAAATTTGGGCGATTTTCGGGAATTTTTTGGAAAAAAAGTACTCAATCAAATGTTTCGGATAATTAAGAATATATTTGGCTATGTTGGACTTATATTACATAATTTTTTCATAGAAAAATATTGAGATCCAAGCGACTTATGCGCTGCCTTAGGAGGCGCCAAAAAAAAGTTCCTCCACTGCTGACATGATTCCGGCCGATTCAGTAGCTGAAACCGAAAAAGGAAAGAAACTGTTAAACTGGAAGGTATTTCCTGTAGAATGTCGTAGGATTTTCCGAAAAATATCAAAATCTAACATAATGGCGTAGTTATGAAAAAAGTATGTTTTCTTGCCTATAAAATGGTCGTTTTTTTCAATGCCAAATCGTCAATTTTCATCCAATCAAAAATATCCTACGTCATTGTAGTGTAAATATATTCAAAAGTAATTATTTCAAATTTCACGTCAATCGGATAATTGCTCTTTGAGTTATGATATCAGCAAATTTTAAAAATTTCATTTCATATTCTTGAAAGTATCAATCTTCAAAGTATAAAAATCTAATCTCATATTCTTCAAAGTATAAACTGTCGAAAAAGGCAAACAAATCGATTTTTTGAAAATGTCACACTGGTATAGCCCCTTAAATCTAATATTTGTTTTCGCTATAAATCAATTTCGACATTTTTGTATCCACAATATCGATTAACTATATTACAGACTATCATAAGATTGATCTATTTATATCGGAACGTTCGTCATTACTGAATTCGAAATTTCGGTCCTTCTGAATACTGATCGTTCGAATTTCCGATCCCAACCCGGCGGGAGTTACAGGAAAAAAACAATAGATTTTCCACAAAAAACAAAAGCATTTTAGCATAGCAGAGGGCGAAGTATGGCTCCGCCGGAGTTTAACAATCTCCCTCTATCGATATGTTACTATGTTACGGTACCAAAAATGTCAATTAAATTGAACGAATATTTACAGGAATAATTAATTTTTTAAATGACTTTCACGCTTCCCTAATAGATGTAACTGTAAATCATTTCAACAATGAGTGCATGTCATTGATGGCAATGTTCGATGATATGATATTTGTATTACTGCGAGGGTAACGGTGGCCGTAAGTCGAAGACAAACACCAAAAGCAGGAAAATCTGCCTTTTCGAGAAGCAATTTGTAACCAAAAAACGGCTGAAACAGTGAGGACATACAAGTTCCTAGATCTGATCGGCAATACCATGTTGGCTTACGATTCCCTTTGAATCAACTCTGGTTCCCATGTTTTTGTTATGTACGTATTTTTGGTAGAACGGCAACCATAACAATGCGACATCTGTAACGACCACATCATTTATTGATAGCTGGGCATCAATTTCGAAGCTGAAAAGTTGGAAGGTTCTTCTTCTCAAGTTGTCATCAGTAACCAAGACATAGCTGACACGGGAAATGGGACCTTTGTGGATAAGTTCCTCACGAGTTGATTCAGCAACCATGATTCGTCTGAAGCAATGCAAAGAAACGAGACACTTATGGATGAGGTTCACAAGATATGACTTATTGTTAGTTACGAAGCAAGCCCTATTCAAATTTCCAAATGGTCCAAACTTGAGTATTTCTGCAGGTGATCGTCGATTTTGGACACGAGTTGGGAAATTCATCTTCTTAAACGGATCGTGTAGCCAAAAGGACGAAGAGAGACAAGAGCATAGACAAGGACGGCAAGAACAGAATCGGAAATCCTAACCATGGGCATTAAGGTTGTTATGGGGTTGAGTTAACATGACAGCACCGAGCTGAATTTTTTTCTGGACTTCTATAACCTCTTTGCTGATCATCCTGTGCAGTTTGAATCCGATCCACAGTACCGTTTTTTAGAAAAATAATCGGCAACTCGACGCATTTCGTGGGCTAATTACATTACGCTTACCAGGTATGTAAGTATGAAACCGGAATTTGCCCATAGGTGGCGCTAGATGTCGATGCAGTTACCGACACATCACGTCAGCGGTGTCTTGTTATTGTATTGATATCCGACAAAGATTTCCACTCACAATAACACGAGTTTCATTCAGTAGCATTAGTTTATTAGAGATAAACATGTCGAGTTTTGTGCCAACAAATTACGATTTGCCGACAGCACTACTTTTCTGTTTTCATCTGAAGAAAACCGCAGTCAAATCGCATCGAATGCTTGTGGAGGCGTTTGGTGAGCATGCTCTCGGTAAAACACAGTGTTTCGAGTGGTTCAAACGGTTCAAAAGTGGCGATTTTGACGTGAGGAACGAAGGACGTGGAAGACCACCGAAAAAGTTTGAAGACGCTGACCTGCAAGCCTTGTTGGACGAAGACGACGCTCAAACACAACAACAACTGGCGGATGTACCTACGGTAATGATATGATACTTTGTATCATATCATTACAATAAACGTGTTTTTTCTGTACAAAAATTCCGGTTTCATACTTACACACCTGGTATGGAAAACTCCCGATCATTTTTCAGTACATTATTAATATCTGCTAAGTGAATGTTACCACGCAGCTGAAAAATCAAGAATGGTTCGACTCATTATCGGACTAACCCTTGGTACCGTGAAAATGAGGATTCACAGTACCGTTATAAAATTATGAATGTTTTTGATAGCGAATTTGTGCGGAAATCAAACACACAAAATATTCGACTGTGCAATCATGGCAACGTCGTAGACGGCACAAATGCTACCTATCTTATCGGTATTCGGTAATTATGCCCGGGAATCTCAAACTACTCGGTCAGGATAATTAACAACGAATATTATTGGTACTTATTCTCTTAATTAGTAATAATTACTTAATATTAATTTGATAACTATGTTCAGAAATTATACATTTCTAAACATTTATATGCAAAGACAAAATAACGCGAATTATTTTCATACATAACTTTTTTTTTTAGAATATCGGAAAATTATTAAGCCTTTTGGTTTCTTCGAGATTATAGACAGCTTTAGTACACACTTTTTCTTTCCAGCGGACTTTTGTACTCGGACCGATATTCATTTTTGACAGCTCCTTGGGCCGATATTGAGGTTACGAACGGAGCGCACTTCTGCGAACCTGAGCATTATGATATACTACGATTTACGACGTTGCCAATTCGTTTCGCGTTAATTGACCGAGAAAAAGTTATAAAAAATAATTATACAGTGTAACGAAAACACTTAATGTAATCACCGAATGTTCAAAAATGCATATTTTTACAAATAGATGTAGAAAAATAGTTCAAAAACGCACGTATGATATACCGATTATTTGAAAGCTAACAGTTGGTAACAGTCAATCGGCTCCGTGCATAAGCATAGGGTGATCCACTTGAACTTCACCCCCGACGGCTGAACCCCATAACAACCTTAACTCTAGACCTATGAACGTGCAGACCATTTCAAATGCTATCCTCAGCATCTGAGATGGACGCATGGAATATCGACCACCGTAGGATTTTAATCAATACTGATAGAGAACATTGTTAGATTCATACACTGAATACTAGTTTATTTATTTCATTCGCTTTCGTATTCGCCAAATTGTCAAATGCACAAATATATTACGACTTATCTATTTGGCTAGATCTATTTGAAAATACATCATTTACCGAAGATGCACTCAACGAAACTTTCGGGGAGATTCATCCACTGCTTGCAATATGGACATATATACGACATATCAATATATATTTTTCTCAAAAGAGCCGCATCAAGCTGGTCTGGCGGTGATTGAGAATATTTTTATTTTTATTGTAGTCTCGCTATTGGCCTTTTCCAAGAAAATAATTTATTGTATCGACTTATATGGAAAAAGGGGAATTTAATGTTTTTTTTAAATTTCGTATATAAAAGAATCGCTTCGAAATGGATAATTGCCACCAACTTTTGAATGAAAGTCAATATTCTTGATTTTTCAGTTTATATGAACTTTTCCACTAACGAAATCGGTGTTTTTTCTTTCCCCCCTCTCTCTCTCGCTCTTTTTCAATCGATACTTTCGCCACTGTCATTATTGACCTTCGATTATCGTGAACTACGTCTATTTTCTTCCTTCACCAATGAGGTTTAGATACAGCTGTCGACGTTTCTAGACTTACCGAAGTCTTTTGAGTGCGAACCATTGCCATCATGAATTATTTGACTATTGAAAACTTGATGAGAAAATATTTCAATAGATATTCTAATGTCGTCTATACTTAGCAAAGACGGAATAATAAATGATCGTACTCTGTACAATTGCAGCTGCGTAAACGAACAAACAGACGTCGTAGATACGCATTGGTAGAAATTGGAAACTTGTTTTCCCATACGAAATTGTAGCAAAAAATTGCGGGGTGAAATTACAGTTGAAAAAAAATATTTAAGCTCCCATGGTGACATTTCAAATGCTGTGATTGTTAGTACGTAAGGGTTAAGAGCTTTATGATGAATTCAAAGTTCATCTAAAAGCATTATTTACCAATCGTAAACAATGAATTTCATTCTTTCAAAAAACTGTTGCAATGGGAAGTTTTTTCCTACCTCTAACGATATATATATATATATATCAACCAAATATACTATTAAGGGGAGATATACAACTAGGAGCCGGAAAAAGGTAATTTTTGTGAATTTTTTCAAGGAAAACTATTTGAAATTTCGGATTAGGGTTTTAATTATCTAAAAGTATATACATTCAAAAATATACAAGGAAATTCTATGATCCTTGGAGCGTCGTAAAAAAATCTTCGTATACGGTACCCACTGACGATTCTTCAAAAATCATCTAAAAAAACCAAAAAGATTATTAAATTAGATACTATAATCTAGTACTTGTCATAGCCGATTTTGAAAATATCGATTTATGACAAAATGGCGGACGTTGGAACATAAATAGTGATTTTTGGGGCAAAAATTAGTTATTATTTTGCCTATAAAACAAAAACGAAGTAACGGAAAAAAATCCTATGACAAGTACTAGATAACGGTGTATAGAATAACCACAAAGAACCTCAAGGCAATCGGCTCATTGGTTTTCGAGAAAGTTTGGGTACCGATTTGAAAAATGTGGTTTTGAGAAAAACGCGTTTGAAAATTTGGGAATGAATAAATCATGAAATTTGTCAACTTACATGGAATCATCGATACCAGGCCCATAGTGTAGGTCTTTTACGGTCGACGGAATGTTCATAGCTTCTAAATCCTCGACCTCGATCATAAAGGTGTATATTTCCCCTTAAGGAATCATCACGGTGTGATCGCCCGAAAAATAGCAGATTTTCGCGATTTTTTTTAGGTGAATATGATGATCTAATCGGTTTAAATTTTTTTTTACAAATTGTAGCACCGAAAAAGAATAGAAAATTATTTTAAAAAAATATTTATTGTTTAACATTGTTTTTATTTGCGGAAAATTGCGTGGAAAAAATGATGTCCCTGGTGGCCAGGATTGAGTCCGCAAACTTTATCTGAAACAAAAATTAAAAAATGATTATTAATCTGTAGGGAAGCCGCTAGTTCCTATGGAGGTTTTTCTACCGAAATTTGAAAAAATGTTCTCGGTTTGAATAAAAAGTATCAAATTTAGCCTTTTTTTGACAGTTTTTCGTAAAGAAAATAGGAAGATAAAAAAAGCTTCCATAGCAACATAAGGAATGACGTCAAGAATGTTCTGTTCAAATTTCAAACGGGTAGCGTGAATACTCTTCTTATGAGAGTGGCCACCGTTTTGAAAAACCCCATTCCGAGAAAAACGCGTTTAAAGTTCTAAGAAAGGCTTAACTTTTCCTAAGAAAGGCTGTAGCGATCGAAAAATGTCGAATTTCGATCTAAAAATTGGACAGAACGTTTATAACTGTGTATACTATCGGATAATGCAAAAAAATCGATTTTTTGTCAATTTTACACTGTGATGATTCCTTAATAAAATCTTTTTTGCAGTTCCTTATGAAAAATGTCCCAACAGCAATATCAATTGAACACCTAAACAGAAGTAAGAAAAGATCTACGCTTAAATAACAATTTTTCGGTTGAAAATCTATTTTCGGATAGGAAAATAATAAAGAAAAAAGAATGGAAAATTTCGAAAAAGAAAAAAAAAAATTCTTTCGTACAATTGAAATGTCCAATTTGTCATTTATTGACAGCGATCTATTCAAACATAAGGAGAATTTTATCACGAATTATTTTTAGCAGGATTACGAAATTCACGTGTTTCAGTCGTGTAAAGAGAATTTGATTTGCATAGTAATTAGACGGGCCCTGTATAAAAGCCGAGGCTTTCCGTGGTCTAACAACAGTCTTCGGTATCAGCGATCGCTTGTAAATTGCATCTCCTTCGATTCTTTCTATCTTTGTTAGATCATCGTACCGGGCATAAAAAAAATGGCAAGGCTTCATCAGACTGTCTTTTGGGTTCTCCTCGTTGGGATCATCGGGGTTCATTGCTACCTGTCGGCCGCTGCGGTAAGTCAAGAATCCTATCCATCCAATATAAGTTTTTCTTCCCGTGTATTTGATATATAACGTAAAACGGGACTTTGAACAGGTTTTGGGAGTTTCTTTGTAGGTCACTTTTTTTAACATCCTAGATACTAACTTTTCTTGCTCCAATAGAACAGTGCGTCCTTTGGCTATCAAATTTATAAGAAAGTCAAGCTCGACCACCCCCTCACAATTTGATATATACATTTGTAAAGTGTCAAAGTAGCCCCGAGTGTGGGGCTTCTTTGACAGATTATTGAAATGCAACTTATGTCAAAGATTAAGGGTTACTTTGAAATCATTTTGATAAAAAATGTAATATTTTATGCATTATACATGAAATTAAATGAAAAACAACGATTTTTTATAACCAAATTGTCATCGTTATTAAGGCAGCAGAACTCGAACAATTTTCGTCCAATCGACTTGAAATTTTCACTGTAGCTTCTTCGATTGCTTCAACAGTCAAGTACGAGCGCTTTTTTCGATGAATCGAAAATTGTAAAAAATATATCACTTTTGAGATGAAAATTATGGTCGAAAGAAACGAACTTTTTTTCAAACTCGTCTCTATTTTTCTTTTAATTATTTTTTAATTCCTCCCGTACTTGACTGTTAAAAATAATATAATTAACGAAAAACTGAAAAACAGTAGTGCTATAGTGACTCGTACACCGCCATTATGTATACTTTTGACGAATAATTTTTTTTACATACTTCAATAAATACCTTATAAAACTTAAAAGCTCTTTTGACCATGTATTTTATTCCTTTCTTATAAAAAAAATTAAAAAAAAAGCGGTCGAAAATGGGCATTTACAGTGGTGCCATCCCTTAAGGAAACATTTTACATAAAAATATCATGTAGCTGGGGTGCTATTATAGGCACTTAATGAGTCTTATAATTGTCATTGAGATCAAAATCAACTTGAGCAACATTGCAATCAACTTTAGCAATATTGTAATGAAATTGAACAACAATTTATTGTTCAAGTTTATTCCCCGCACAGTATTTGGCAAAAACTGCCAAAGTTACTTTGAATGTCAAAGTAGCCCCAAAAACTGGCAAAGTTACTCTGAATGTCAAACTAGCCCCAAAAACTGTCAAAGTTACTCTGAATGTCAAAGTAGCCCCGTTTTACGGTATGTGATGCATAAAACAGTATTTTCATCGAAACTTTTGCTTACCTTTTTACAGGACAACGAATACGAAGAAACTCCGTTGAGCAGCTCCATCAACCAGGTACATTTGACAAAATGAATTTAAAAAAACATCTGCATCGGTGAAATGCACCGTACAAATCAGCAAAAGTTATCTCTTCAATGCTTCGAAGAACCCCGTTTTCTGCTTCTAAGCGCTTTATTTGATTCACGCAGCTGAGCGATGATTCCGATGATGAAAACTTGGACATTTCGGTTCCCGAAGGTGTCGTTACTCACTACGGAGCTGGAAGAGTGAGAAGAGACCGGAAGCCAAGTGGGGTTGAAAAGAGAAAGAATACCGCAGCAGCAAGAAGGAGAGCGGAAATTCGTAGAGAAAGAGCACTGGAGGCGGCCTTGGAACGAGCACGGGTACTCCGGGATCAGATAGCAGCGTATGTGCAGCAAGGACTGAGTCAGTTTGACGCTGTTTTACGAGTGTACAACGAAAATGAAGAAATCAGGAATCAAGTTCTTCGCGATTTCAATCCTAACCTTGACGAAAATTGATAAACTTAGCAAAAGACCGTAAGATTGTGATCGGCAACACATGGATTGGAAATAAAAAAAATTCTTTCTCCAAAGGCTAATTAATTTTTTTCATCCCCATTCGCTTACCAATTCGTTCCCACAACGAAGTCGGTTAACGCAAGCAAAAAAATTGAGCGAAGAATAGTGAAGGAAAATGACGGTTTTAAAAAATATCTGATTCCATATGTTAACACTGAATTTTGAAGGACCTACGGTTACCATAAACTCTTAAGGGGTCTTCTCACTTTAGACGCTAAAAAGGGCTATTTTCATGATTTTTTTTTGATAGGTTTATATTATAGATATTGCTATAAAAGTTAATAAACTGAATACACTTTCGAAATACAAAAAAAAATTATTTTTATGTATTTATGCAATTCAAACAAACTTTAAACGCGTTTTTTTTCAAAACAACGTTTTGCGACGGCTAGTTGATAAAATCTTCGGAACTACTGAACCGATTCTTATAAAATTTGAACCACATATTCTTTACAACTATAGCTATAGCGAATATCAAGGATTTTTAAAATGTTGATATTTACTAATTTTTTTGCCAAAAACCGTAAAAAAACGTTTATTTTGGTTTTTTCGAAAAATGTCCGCCATTTTGTTATTTTTGCATATATAACAAATCGTATGATAGGCGCTATAGCGATTAACATACTGAATCTAAAACCGTTAGATTTTTTTGTTTCGGATGATCCATCTCGAAGATTTCATCAACTGCGCAGACCTACAATTTTTTTAGGACATTTTTCTAACTACCATTTTCGTCTATAAATGGGGTTGGGTTGAAATTCCGAACTTTGAATGCTTCGACGGTTGAAAATTCCGAATTTTAATGTTTCGAAATTGAAGATAGGGCCGGGTTGAAATTCTAAATTTTGAATGGTCAGAACTTTCAAAACTCCGAAAGAATAGTACTCTGAACATCAAAACTCTGAAAATCTCAACACCGTCAAAATTATTTGGCTATGGAAGTTTTGAAAGTTTCAAAATGTTCAATAAATCGCCGAATTATTTCAAGAATTTTTTTATTAAGAAGTGATTTTGCCTCATATTTGAAATTGGTCTAGACAATGTTATATGTTGTACATCATTTACAGTCAACTGTGTAGAGCTTCGCTGGCATGATCTTGACATGAGGGCCGGGGTGAAATTCCGGACTTTGAATGCGCCGACGGTTTAAAATTCCTAATTTTAAAGTTCCGAAATTACAAGGTTCGTCACCATTATGCCAGCGAAAATGTACACAGTTGACTGAAAATGATGTAGAACGTATAACATTGTCTAGACAAATTTCAAAAGAGACGTAGAATTACTTCTGAATAAAAAAATATTCTTGAAATAATTCTTCGATCTATTGAAAATTTTGAAACTTTTAAAACTTCCATACCCGAATTATTTTGACGATGTTCAGATTTTCGGAGTTTTGGTCTTTCGTGTGAAATTTTTTCGGAGTTTTGAGCGTTCTGATCATTTAAAGTTCGGAATTTTAACTCCGTTCCCTATAAATAGTGACTTAACCCATTAACGCCGAAGAATCGTGTTTTTTTTTTCATTTTCAAGCTAGATTCTTATCATCGAAAAAAAAAAATTTCAAATAAAAAATGTGTTCCCTAGTACTTTCAAGTGTCCTCTTTCCGAATCCGGGATCAAAATTGAGTTTTGTCCATTAGAAAAAAAAATATGGCCGTTTTTAAACAAAAAAAACCGAAAAAATCGAAGACATTTTTTTTTCAATATTTTTTTTCTCATTGAAGACGCCGGAAGACCCCAATTTTTCGTCAACCATGAGTGCACAAAATAGTTGTAGTTTAAGAATATATTTTTTAAATTTGTCGACATTGACATTTTCACCCCCAAAATGGCGCTGTTCATCCCTTCAGCAGCAAGGCAATTTTCACTCTCGGTGCCCGACAAAAAAAAATATTCAGATTTTCACAAAAATTGGTATCCCGAGGTTTTCAAGGTCGCTGATTACAATTCGGCCCTCAAAATGCGGAAATTCAAAATGGCGGGTCCAATATGGCGGACGGAAATGCCAAAGTCGATTCGATTCGGATGAAATGTGGTACTCGAGGGTTTTCGAGGTCGCTGATTACAATTCTGCTCTCAAAATGCGGAAATTCAAAATGGCGGATCCAATATGGCGAACGGAAATGCAAAAGTCGATTCGAATCGGATGAAATCTGGTACTCGGGGGTTTTCGAGGTCGCTGATTACAATTCTGCTCTCAAAATGCGGAAATTCAAAATGGCGGATCCAATATGGCGGACGGAAATGCAAAAGTCGATTCGAATCGGATGAAATGTGGTACTCGGGGGTTTTCGAGGTCGCTGATTACAATTCTGCCCTCAAAATGCGGAAATTCAATATGGCGGATCCAATATGGCGGACGGAAATGCAAAAGTCGATTCGAATCGGATGAAATGTGGTACTCGGGGGTTTTCGAGGTCGCCGATTACAATTCTGGCCTCAAAAGGCGGAAATTCAAAATGGCGGATCGAATATGACGGAGGGAAATGCAAAAGTCGATTCGAATCGGATGAAATGTGGTACTCGGAGGTTTTCGAGGCCCCTGATAACGAATCTGGCATCATAATTTCAAAATTCAAAATGGCGGATGCAATATGGCGGACACTTCCCCTTATGCTCAGTTATTAGCTAACGTTTATTGAAGAATTTGCATGTGACGAATAAAAATTGACAGTTGCATAGGCTGAGAAATCTTCGATTTTCCTACATTTCATCTGGTTTACAGTTCATCACTCCACATTACTCAACGGTTAAACTTGTAGTTCCTTATTCCACTCTTAGCATTACCCAGAGAAAACGACATGGACGTGGTAGAGATCCTTTCTCCTTTGGGGTGCTTGATTCGAGTGAGTCCCCTTGCCTCTCACTTTTTGGGGTGCTTGATTCGAGTGAGTCCCCTTGCCTCTCACTTTTTGGGGTGCTTGATTCGAGTGAGTCCCCTTGCCTCTCACTTTTTGGGGTGCTTGATTCGAGTGAGTCCCCTTGCCTCTCACTTTTTGGGGTGCTTGATTCAATTGAGACTCACTCGAATCAAGCACCCTAAAAAGTGAGAGGCAAGGGGACTCACTCGAATCAAGCACCCCAAAAAGTGAGAGGCAAGGGGACTCACTCGAATCAAGCACCCCAAAAAGTGAGAGGCAAGGGGACTCACTCGAATCAAGCACCCCAAAGGAGAAAGGATCTCTACCACGTCCATGTCGTTTTCTCTGGGTAATGCTAAGAGTGGAATAAGGAACTACAAGTTTAACCGTTGAGTAATGTGGAGTGATGAACTGTAAACCAGATGAAATGTAGGAAAATCGAAGATTTCTCAGCCTCTGCAACTGTCAATTTTTATTCGTCACATGTAAATTCTTCAATAAACGTTAGCTAATAACTGAGGATAAGGGGAAGTGTCCGCCATATTGCATCCGCCATTTTGAATTTTGAAATTATGATGCCAGATTCGTTATCAGGGGCCTCGAAAACCTCCGAGTACCACATTTCATCCGATTCGAATCGACTTTTGCATTTCCCTCCGTCATATTGGATCCGCCATTTTGAATTTCCGCCTTTTGAGGCCAGAATTGTAATCAGCAACCTCGAAAACCCCCGAGTACCACATTTCATCCGATTCGAATCGACTTTTGGATTTCCGTCCGCCATATTGGATCCGCCATTTTGAATTTCCGCATTTTGAGGGCAGAATTGTAATCAGCGACCTCGAAAACCCCCGAGTACCACATTTCATCCGATTCGAATCGACTTTTGCATTTCCGTCCGCCATATTGGATCCGCCATTTTGAATTTCCGCATTTTGAGAGCAGAATTGTAATCAGCGACCTCGAAAACCCCCGAGTACCACATTTCATCCGAATCGAATCGACTTTGGCATTTCCGTCCGCCATATTGGACCCGCCATTTTGAATTTCCGCATTTTGAGGGCCGAATTGTAATCAGCGACCTTGAAAACCCCGGGATACCAATTTTTGTGAAAATCTGAATATTTTTTTTGTCGAGCACCGAGAGTGAAAATTGTCTTGCTGCTGAAGGGATGAACAGCGCCATTTTGGGGGTGAAAATGTCAATGTCGACAAATTTAAAAAATATATTCTTAAACTACAACTATTTTGTGCACTCATGGTTGACGAAAAATTGGGGTCTTCCGGCGTCTTCAATGAGAAAAAAAATATTGAAAAAAAATGTCTTCGATTTTTTCGGTTTTTTTTGTTTAAAAACGGCCATATTTTTTTTTCTAATGGACAAAACTCAATTTTGACCCCGGATTCGGAAAAAGGACACTTGAAAGTACTAGGGAACACATTTTTTATTTGAAAATTATTTTTTTTCGATTATAAGAATCTAGCTTGAAAATGAAAAAAAAACACGATTCTTCGGCGTTAATGGGTTAAATAAATAAGTTAGAAAAATGTATTTCGAAAGTGTATTTATCAAGTGTGGCAACTTTTATATCAACGTCAACAATATAAACCTATCAAAAAATTCATGAAAATAGCCTTTTTAGAGGCTCAAGTGAGGGGTAAAGTTGGTTCGGCGGAAAAAAGGTATGTTTTTAAGATTTTTTTTGGCTTAACGAATAGTGTTCGTTTATTGAAAAATTTACATATAATAAAGTAACATTTGAACAACATTCTCCTAAATTTGCATTGCAAAATATTCAAAATTGAGCGAGTGAAAATTAAACCCCGGAGGCGCCTCCAAAAAAAGTTGGTTTGCGGTGTGCATCATAACTCGCAACAGAATCATTTGAAACAAAAAAATCAAAATGCATTTGTTAAAGGCGATGTTTCTCGAGGTAATGACGGGAGGATTTTTTTTTTTCGATTTTTCGATTTTTCGTAGCACTTGGGAGCCAAAAACCCGATTTTCGCTAAAAAAATCGGCTAATTTGTTGTTGAAAAATTAGTAATTATTTTAAAAAAACAAAAAAGCTCTCGACAATACCTGGTGAATTATGTGAAGAAGTACTGTGCAAAATTTCAAAGCGATTGGTCCAGTAGATTTTGAGTTATCGTGCATACGGACTTCAAATATGACAAGTCTCAGAAAAACGGTTTGAAAAACGCAGAAGAGAAGAGAACGGCATGGAGCAATAGACGCTCAAATACTCATAACTTCGTCAATTTTACTCCGATCGACTTGAAATTTTAACACAATATTCTTGATATATTATGCATTCATTTAAAAAAATTTAAAAAAATGAAAAAAAAATTTTAATACTTTACCCGCCCTTAAAAGCATTCTTTATCGATTAAAGTCAATTCATCATGTCATCTGAAATGAAAAGTTGCATTGGTGAGGTGGATTCATTTTTTGTCAAACTTTAACGATGTTTATGTATTCGTCGGCTGCATTGAAAACGGCTGTTTCTTGTGCATTTTTTAAGCATGCACTATTTAAAAACGTGTTAAATTACATTAATGAAAGTTTTTATCTTCGGATATTATTACTTTCTCCCACCGCTCTGGCAAACCCTGAATGCCACCTCGAAATGATGCCGTCTTTTGATGCTATCCAACCATTTCGCCATTTTTAGCCTTCCTCCTAATTATGGAAGTATGTATCTTCTAAGGAGTGTTGCATTGGCCGAACCAAGTGACAATCGATTGTGGCAAGGTCCGGAGAATATGCTGGGTCAGGTTCGACCTCCGATTCCTCCGATGTTTCACCGCCAATGCAACATGGCTCTAGGCATTGTGCAGCAAACTCATATCGCGATGAATTGATGCTACTGACGGCCCTTCTTTTAATTCAATTATTATTGAAACGCTCCACCTGCTGTTGGCAACGTTTGCCAGTAACCATTTCCCTCGGGTTTTAGGAGCTCATGAAGCGTCCAGGAGCTCATAAGCCACCTCCATACCGCTTTAGATACACACCATGTCCTTGTGACCATGGATATTTCATTTTAGTGCGGAAGTGAAACATTTTTACGATGATTTTATAAAAAATATACCAAACAAATTCTATACAGATATTGTATGGAAATTGACATATTAAATCCTCATAGATTCTACCGGTCATCCCATTTTAATCTTACACCCAATTTATCTCGAAAAATACTGCTCCGATCGAGTATTGAGTATAATAAAACTTTTAGGGTTTAGGGAGACGTTAAAAAAAATCTTTTTTGGTCCAAAATTGAAAAGTGATGTTAATGTGGCCGACATGTTTTTAAAAAATGGGAAAATGATGTTTTTCACCATAAAATTTGTCAGACTAAAACTAACAACTTTTGTAGGATTTTTTTTCATAGCGTTGATAATTTTTAGGTTAGAACATTATTTTTAAAAACTATTTTCTTTGATGTCTTTAACATCCCTGGTGCATGTGTGCAGGTGTGAGTTTGTTTGGATTTGTTTCCGTTTATTTGGGTTTGTACAATAACCCAAACAAACCGAAACGAGGATTTGGTCGCTGTGGCTCATCATTTTCGTTATCAAACAGACCCAATTTTAAGTGTGCGTGTGAGTTACTTTGGGTTTGTGTGGATTATCGAACAAACCCAAACAAACACAAACAATCGCACACCCACACGCACGCACAGTTACACTAGGGATGTTTAAGACTTCAACTCCTCGTCGTACATTCTGGATAGCACTAAGCAGTAAAAAATAGTGTTCTAACCTAAAAATTATTAACGTTATCAGAAAAATGTCGATAAAAAAGTTCTTAGTTTGGGCCTGACAAACTTTTTGGTGACGAAAAGGAATGTCGGCCATCTTAACGTGGCCATTTTGAATTTTGGACCAAAAATGTTTTTTTTTTCAACGTTTGAACCCCCTTTGAACCCTAAACGTTTTAATATATTCAATACTTAAGCAGAGCAGTATTTTTCGAGATAAATCGGGTGTAAGGTGAAAATGGGACACCCAGTAAAAAAATGCTCTATAATTTGATAAGAATTTGCTCAGGATATGTATGTAAAATTCTATAGTTTTTATAGACTTCTACAAAAAATTGTATGCAGTAAGTATTTAGCAGTAAATATGTAGAAAATGTTTACATTGGCATGTAACATCTAAATCCGAAATACGATCGGAGCTCTGAAACCATCTAGGAACTGTTATCTTATTAGCTTCTCTTGAGTCCGTATAAAACGTAAATTCAGATGGTATGTAATATGGACACAGCATTATATTTATATGAAATCGGCCCTAAGCACTGTCCATTTTATTAATTCCTCTTGATACACTTTATCGTCAGTTTTGAAAGTACATACATTTAATTGTTTAACGGACAGTTAATATTAATATAAATACAGCTCAGAAATCTGAATAAAGGATCGAATACAATTTTAACTTGATCGTGAGCAGAGGAACAATTACAATTTGTACAAACGTTATGAAAAATAGCACTGCAGCAATGGCGACGTCCACAATTCGATATTTTTGTTTTATTTATGATTTAATTCGTGTTGTTTCCGCATCTCCGTCAGCTCTGCACGCAGACAGTCCTTCTCGGTCTTATCGTCGATAGGACCAGGCCAATTTTTTTGTTCGGCATGTCGTTGAAGAAAATCTGTGACGACACAGACGCTATTATCGCAAACCCAATCATTATATTCTTACTAATTATTACCTAGTAGTGTGGCTATGGCAGTTTTATACAGGCCCAGTATTTTTTCAGTGTCGTGTTTAGTTTTTGGCTACTTCCAAAATGTTTACAATCGTTTTTATTCCACAAAAATATTCGTATTCGCCATGAGTTCTACCGTCTATGTAAAAAGAATAAAATATGTGTTTTTTTTTGTAAAATTTAAGTTTTTATGTACCCCGACTTGTTTAAGGGGTGAGGCCAGAAAAGAATTTTCAAAAAAATCGATTTCTTTTCGCTGAAACGGTGCTTTATCATCATAAGAATAAGTTACTATTCGATTAATAGCAAGAACATTTTTGTTTCATCGACTTTCAGCGTATAACGTAAGCCCACCTCTGGCACGGCCAGAAGCATATGTAAAACGTTGAACGCGTTTTTATCGAAACAGCTTTTTTCCAATTGGCGTGACAAATAACTTCAACAAATTTTGACTCGATTCGCTTCAAATTTAAAAGTTATATTCCCAATTGTATTTCGCCGAGAAGTACGTACGGAATTTCTGATTAATCGAAAACTTTTCATTTTATGAGCAGTTTTGTACGAAATTTTTCACTGAAAATTCAAGTTCAATTCAATTTCAAGTTGAGATACCTACATCTTTTGAAAAGAAAAAAACATTTTTTCGATTCCGTACGTACTCTAGGTATTCTAATGTATTTTAACGAGAATTTTTGTTTTCTGTTCTAGGTAAAAAAATTGTGGATGCTAAATACTACGCCGCGGAGCGCCTAAAAAAAGATAACAAAAGCAAATATTAGTAGTCGGCCAAATTGTACGTCGAAAAAAAAACTAACAGCTTGATATTCATACTACATAGATGTGTAATTAATTTTATGTGTGAATCATTTTTTCATACGAAAAAAAATTGTTAAATTCGCACATGATTTTATACCCCATACTGTGTCCTAACCCCTTAAGTAAGTAGTGTTGTATTTCGTCGTATATATTATTGGGTACTGAGCATCATGTTTCATCAAGTAAGGCTTTTAGGCATAAATGTGATCCTTGTGGACCTTGCTCGCCCATAGCTTTGTTTGGGTGATTTTTTTTTCCAATTATTCATTAGGAATTCGTGTAGAATAACATAGAAAGCCGAATAATGACATTAATTTAAACAACTCGAAAAACCTGTAACTAGATTCGGTTTAAGGTATTCCTTTCGCCGAGGGACGTATTTTATGGGGGCATGAGGAGGGCCCTTCTCAATCGTTGGTTGAATTTTCACTGGATTATAGACGACAATCAGTTAATTGTTAAATATTCGAGTTCATAAAAAAAATGCCTTAAGAGATCGAAGTATGGGAAAACTTAAATTTTACGAAAAAAACATTTTTGGTTATTTCTATATAGACGGTACAACTCATGAAGGAATTAATGATTTTTGTGAAAGAAAAAACGATCGCAAACATTTTGAAAGAAACAAAAAATCGAACTGCCGTACGTCGTACCTTATTGGAAGCGATTTTCACCCCAGATGCACTGCTCAAGTGCTCACTCGCAGGTGGTTCATATAACGGAACAGAAAAACACGACACTGAGAAAATACTGGGCTTGTATGAAATTGCAATAGCCACAATACCTATAAGGTAATAATTTGTTGCAATAGAATGTTTAGGTTTGCAATGATTGTGTCTGTGTCGTCGCAGATTTCGTGCGTAGGCACGCCGAAATGAAAAATTAGCCTCGTTCTCTCGACGATAGGACCGAGAAATTGTGGACGTCACAATTTCTGCAGTGCTATTTTTCATATTGTTAATACAAGGTGTGGTAATTACACAATTTGAGGACTTTTCCGAAAAACGACGAGAATTTTTTTTTCACCCTGAACTTGTTTTTTCCATTATATTGAGTGATATTTCGTCGGGGGAGGCTGACACTTTCCATTTATTCCATAAGTTATGGGGTTTTGAAGTTCGCGGAAACAAGTGATAAAATAGGGAATTTTTTAATACTTGGACGCCTATATTGGGGGTGGAGGGTGGGGGGATTTATAAAAAAGTCTTTCTAAATGCAATGCCACAAATAAAGCGCGGCGGTCCCTCTCCCATAAAAAGGTATAGGGTTTTGACGTTCACGAAAACACGTTATAAAATAGCATATTTTCGAACATCTTCGCAACACCTATATAGGATGTGGGGATTTATAAAAGGAGCCTTCGAGGAGGTGGAGACACCCCCTCTGCTCCAAATACCTGCAAAACATATTTTTTCCAGTTATTTTCATTCGTGTTTCCCGCTGACAAGGAAAGGTTGCGAAGTCGATCTCTCCGATTTAGATAAAATTTGGCATGTTTGGAAAACGGGTAAAAATAGGCGATACATATTTTTTTACATCCGCGGAACCCGATTTTTAAGGGGCGAAACGCACCCTCAAAAATAGGGGTGTTTTTCGTTTTCGCCCCGATAACGTTATCGTTCTCATCTCCAATTTATAGTACACGAAAAAATAAACATTGTTGCAATTTGATTTTTTTTCATACCTCGGACCGTTAAAACGTTATCGACGAAAAACACCTTAATTTTCGAGAATGCGTTTCAACCCTTAAAAATCGGATTCCGCGGATATAAAAAAAATAGGTATCGCCTATTTTTACCCATTTTCCAAGCATGGCAAATTTCATCGAAAACGGAGAGATCGACCTCGTAACCTTTCCTTGTGAGGCAGGTAGACAAACATTTATTGCTTGTTGCCCAGGGTTGAGGTAAATGCATAAATCGTAAAAGAATTCTTTACCTATTAAAGACCATTGACTTTGCTATCTCATATGGAAAGGTATTGATGACGTGCACGCATTTTTTGTCCAACACCAATCATACATATGTATTATATATGATTGGTACCTGCGTATATTATATATGATGTATTTTATATATGTATTACGAGGATTTACTGTTGCGGATATACAAATCTTTGCGGCGGATGGACCAATCGCTATTTCGTAGTTCTCACGATATGAATTTCGGCCCTTTTCCTTGACATTTCAAGTTTCACTAATCATGGTCCTAAAGGGGATGGCCCTCTCATTTCATTTTCCTTAATTTCCTCTCGATTTCCAACGAAATTCTCACATCTTTTATACACATTTTCTTATCGGTCACATCAATTAAACGTTAAAATTAGAATAAAAAAGTAATTAGGCTCGAATAAAATTCTTCCAGGAATAGATCTAACACTTTTGTTTACCGAACGAAACGCAAAAAAATGTGTCAACTGTGTATTCTGGCGCATATACTTTTTAAAAAACAAATTTCGTTATCGTATGACGACCGCGTATTTCGGCTGAGTAAAGAAAAATTGCGTATAGCCGTAGTTGGGGCTCCGTATAAAAGTCGGCACTCCTCATGTTCTGTCAACAGTCTCTCGTATCAGCGAGCGGTAGCTGGTGGCATCTCCAAGTACTTCTATTCTTCCCACCATTTTTGGATCATCGTACTGCGTATAGAAAATGGCGAGAATTCATCAAACTGCCATTTGCCTTCTTCTCTTCGGAATCATCGGGGTTTATTCGTACCCGCCAGGAATTATCGTGAGCCAAAAATCTTATTCATTTCGTTGCACGTGCATTCGATATACGGCATAAAAAAGCATTTTTCACCGATACTCTCGAACTTTGCCTTTTCACAGGAAGACGAATCCGAAAATTCGCCGCTGAGCAGCTCCATCGATCAGGTGGGTTTTCGAAAAAAGATAAAAACTCGCTTCAGAGAAAGCAAATTCTGTCCAAAAGACCCACAAATTCACATTGTATTAACCCATTAACGGCTGGTGGGACACATACGTCCCACCTACTTTGAAAAATCGTAACCTCCAGAAAAATGAACATATCGATATCGTTAAGGTAGCATTTTGAAGATTAAGGATGCAGCTAATCATGAAAGATTCGGCAAACGCAAGGGTTGCACCCCTTCAGTTTCACACCCTGTCAAAAAGTGCGAAAATTTCGAAAAAATGAGAAATGAGCATAGCTTTCAGGCAAAATTATTTTTTAGAGTCGCGATCTCAAGTGCGTGCTTTGAAATAACATTGAAAATTTGTAGCAAAACGTCCAGACCAAAAACTCCCTATAGCAGTAATAAAATATCGATAACCACCCCTAGCAATTGTAATACGCCCAATAATGCACTTTCATTGATGTACAGTTCACAAGTATTTTTGAACAAACATGAAAAATTTATAGCAAAAATATCCGAATGAAAAACCGTCCCTAGCAGTGGTGACGCGCCTGAAAATGCACTTTTATTGATGTTCAGTTCATATAATTTTTTTAAACCAGATGAACAATTTGTAGTAAGAAAATCTGACTCGAAATCTACCCCTAGAAGTTGCGATGCACCTAAAAATCAACTGTCATTAGTCAGGTCAGATTCTTCCGATGAAAACACGGTCCATCACCCTCGCACACCGCTTCCTTGTGTGCATATTCAAATGGAAAGAGGTGCCCGTCCAATGTGTATCAATTCTTCAATAATTTCAGGGGCAGGTTCTTGCATTGAGGGTGATATTTTCTCAATTGATGGGCATTTCATAAAGGTTGAAATGATCCGCAAGTTCCTCAAAACATATTCACGTGTTCCAGTATACTCATGTCCCGATTTGGATTCGGATGGAATACTAGGAAATGAGTAATATCGTTTTATGCATTGGGGGTAAATTTTTTCCAACTGTAGGGTTGTTCACAAGGGTCGGAATTATCCGTAAGCGCTTCAGAATATGTTTATGCGTTCTGGAACACTTATATTTCGATTCAAATCAGGATAAAATAAGAGAAAATGAGATGATAAGTCATGATGAGATGATAACTCATGATCCATCAACAAAATGAGTTGATGGATCCGTAAGTTCTTCGGAATCCCACTACGTGTTCTGGAATACCTTTTCCTTAATTTCTGGCAGAAATGAACGATGGGAAATGAAATTAAGATGTTTTCAAGCGATTGGGGTGGTTTTTTCATTCGGGGGTAGTTTCTGAGGGTAGAAAAATGCTCGAATAATTTTTTTTTCTCACAATGGGTACTAATGAATTTAGATTCCCTATGTACCAACCTTATCAAATGCTACAAAAAAATCCGCTGTTGAAGGGTTAAAATCAGGAAAAGTTATTATTGTTCCAATGTCTTTGAAAAAACCGATTATAAGTGCGGTTGCAATACATTTCTAGTGCTTAGCAAAATGTCTAGTGCTGATATATTATGATAACGGTTGCCAGCTGATCAGCGTTGGCGAAGAAGAAAAGCCACCGGTCCCGAATACGGTTTATGGTCGTGAAATCGAGACTCTCCCTTATCCGAGCAGCAGAGTAAAGAGGAACAAGTTGACTTCTGACGAGGAACGCAAGGCGCAAGACGAACGGCGAGAAGCAAGACTCCAAGTATTGCAGGTCACCTGGGAGGCGGAAAATAGACGAAGGGTGCGTGCACTTAATCGGTTCGCGCAAAACTATGAGGCGACCGGTTTAACGCGTGCCGCCGCATTGAGCCGCGCGAGGATGGAACATCCGGAACTGGCTGAAATAACTTTTGAACAATGGAGTCGTCAATAGTCATACTATGACAAAATCCCCTAAACTCGCGCAATTGCTAGGTTGTCAGATCCCCAAAAGTCCATACTCCAGAAATGACATACCTCAGAAAAGTCAGGACCCAGAAATGTTGCATTCCGGAAATGTCATCGTAGGAAAAATGTCTACACATCAATATGTTGACAGATTTCGCTGTTGAGAGATGACGTTGGTAACTTCCTCCGAGTGAATGCAAAATGTAGCCAGTCGAATGCCCATTACTTTCAACGTATAGGAGGTTATTCTGAGCATTTTTTACGTTCTTGTCGATGTAACGAAACCAACGTGGTACTTTGACAGATAAATTAAATATCTTTGTGGAAAAGCACAGTCTACATTGAAATTCATGGACATTTGACCGATGACATTTTTCATCTAATTGGAAGATCTTGTCAAGGAGTTGGCGTAAGCTTGAAATTTCGAGAACACGAATTTCATTGCATAGTTCTGTAGTCTAAGGTGTGAAGGCAGCATTGGTGGCCGGAGCGATTTTTTGGAAGTGAGTTTTAGGATGGAATAACTATAAAAATAAACTCGACAAGATTGTTCAACGTAATACACATGTTTATTGATTGTTTGACGTAATACCCATGTTTATCGATCCTTCAAGAATATGTACAATTTTAAGAAATAAACATTTATTATCATGTACTTTTGTACGTTTGTTTACAACGATGCGCGGAAAACGCCCCCAACTGGCGATCAGTGTGTGGACGTTGTAGGAATGTAAAAAGAAAACCAAACATAATCTTAATCTGTTTTAGTGTTGTGCTGGTTGGTATCAGATTCAGCGAAAAAGAAAGTTTACTAAGTGGCGACTTAAACTTTGATTATCAAGTTTTGCTATTTTCTGACCGTTCTACGAGTCATAAATTTAAAAAATAATTATTTCGACTTAATCCTGCTACCAACGTTGAAAAAACAGTCTACTAAAGGCGTTTGCCAAAGCTGAGGGCAATAGGCCAATTGGTTATCGACATACCGTGGTTGCTGATTTGGCCAGCATAGTTTTGAGAAAAACGTTTTTAAAGTTGCTGCGTTTCGAATATGCTCCCCGAGCATCCCGAGCTACCCGAGGACCCCTTATCATTTCTATAACTCTGCTAATTTTATGAGTATCATTAAACTATTTCCATAGACGTATTCAGAAAGGTCTGTACCCCCATGAAAGTTTATATACGCAAAAATATACGGCAAATTTATTTTATTAATAATTGTAATATATGTGAAATGTATGCCATATATTGAAAATATATGTTGCATATATGTGCCAAATTCTAATTTTCGTAACGTTTTTGTATATGACATGTATATGCGTGGTATCACTGTATATCACTGTACCATATATCAATGATATATGTGGCATTTACCCTGCATATATACCACATATATTTAGCATATATGTTGCATACACACTGCATGCATACCACATATATATTGCATAAGTGGTACATATATGCCGCAAACTATATTGAGAATATACTTACAATGTACTCAAATTAACCTCAAAATATACTACAAATGTATTTTAACTGTATTCGACGTATAATTGAAATATACTTTAAATGTATTTAAACTACATCTAAAATATACACGACATATCTTCATACTCCGTTAAAAATATACTTGAAATATGTTCATACTACATTTAAAATATTATTGAAGTATATTCAACGTGTATTTAAGATATACTTGAAATATATTTAAACTATACTTGAAATATTCTTAAAAATTTTGTTATGACGTTATTTACATCATTGCACCCTTTGACGATATTTTTCCTTGTCATTAATTACGCTTATGGTGTTTGCGGTTCAAATATATTAATGGTTCAAATTTAAATTATATCAGACGCTTACACGCTGTAAGGTGGTTTCGAACCCGGGACCTCTGAGTGATGAGCTGGGACGTTCCCCACTGAGCTAATTCTACTTGTTAAATTAACTTCTGTATCGTCTGCATATCGTACAATACACAATGTAAGTTTATTGAAAAATGTGTGGATTTACAAGGGTAACTAACATTATAGGATCAATTACTTAATTGCGTTCGCATAGAGAGCGATAATCGAATAGAATTACGAGATTACATAACCTTCAATTTTTTTTGTCCGATCATTTATTCCGGCTAGTGCGGCTAGGTCTTCGCGAGATACCGACTTGACGATGTTTTTGATTTGCAACGTCATCTGTTACTCAACTTGCTTAACCAACCATATTTAAAATATATAAAACATAGATTCAGTTTGTATGTTTGATCTATTTAAGATGTATCTTAAATGGATTTATATTTATATATCGTATAGGTTTTACTATTGCCCAAAAATATAATTGGCATATCCAACTTTTCGAACCAATTATATTTAATACATGTTTTATATATTTTTCGATATATTTTTTATATATTTTTTTTTTCATTTGGGTGTATATAGTGTTTATATGTAATAGTGTACTTTAGCTGTAGATTAAGTTTAACTGTAACAGTGTTTGTTCACAGCATATATATTTCTTGTCAGGAATATGTATCAAAAATGTATGCGTTATATATGACGCATACATTTTTGATATGTTTTTCTGGCAAAAAAATAGATTGAAAATATATCGAAAATATATGCGTCGTATATGCCTCATATATGCATCATATATAGTGTTTATACGTAGCATATATTTTTGTGGTCAGAAAAATATATCGAAAATATATGGGTCATATATGCGTCATATATTTGGTGCATATATACTGAATATATATGTATTATTCTATTTTTCGTCACTATATATGCGAACGATATATATATACGTAGCATATATTTTCTGCATATATTTTACATACATAAATTTCCATGGGGGTAGAGTAATACCATTAAAAAAAATCACATTTCTAGACCACGATAAAGCCTTAAGTTTAACTTGCAACAAAGATTTCCTTAAAATCTTAACAATGCACTAATGCTCAATATTGTGAAGGGTCAGATCGTTCAATTCTCTTCAAATCCAGACAGAGAATAGTTCATAACATTTTCCATCCTATGGTCGGATGAGTTTCTGATGGTTGTTCATCTGTTAATAGTAACTTATTAGAGTTGGTTTTTTTTGTGAAAAATTGATCTTTTTGGATACAACTTGCCATTTTCGTAATTTGCATCATTTCCAAAAAGTATTAGATGTCACGAAAGTTCTATTATTATACAAAAAGTACATTGTTTTATTTTTTATCTGACATCACCCTAGTCGCCAGAAAGACCCGCACCGATTGGCTGTGCCGCACTGGCGGCACTTTGTTTAAATAATAATAACGTCATTGCTTATCAATATTTTTCAATAAAAGAAAACCTTCAACTTGACTAGACCGTATATTAATTGTGCGAAAAATCTAGATTTTGTCATCACAAGCGAATATTGAAAATCGAGCTGTTTTTTTAGCCCGAAGCTCACGCAGACCCGCTAATCCCAATTGTCCATTGCTGAATCTGCCTAAACGTAAATGCGTCACAATTTTCCGTATGGTCTCCTTTCGAGAAAGTAACTTTTCGGTATTATGCCTTTCGGAAGTATGTCACTCCTTGAGTAAAGCGTCTCTGCATTTTGAAAGCCGAACCCCGCAAACGTGTGTAAGATTAGTATTCTTAATTTTTTTTTTCATGATCCAATTGGCGTATTCAGTGAGAAGGCTGAGGGCGAAATTGAAATCGAAATTGAAGGAAACGAAGTTGAAAAGGAGGTAACGATATGCAATGCGTAACGATGATCGTGTATACTAAAAAAACGGCCCTGCTATTGCTCATACACAATTTAGATACCCATACATGCCCACTAGGGTAGCACAAATTTGAGGTCTATTTTTATTTCTTTTTCGCACAATGCGATTATCTTCTTTAAAGAAAAAAAATAACCTAAGCTGCGAGCGGTAAAAAAACTTTTAGAGGTCGCTCAGGCCTCCCAAGAATTCAAATATTCATTAAAAAATCGTTTTTTTTCGTCCATTTCTCACCCGTGAATTTAACGCTTTGTAATTTTTAAATTAACCTCGCGAAAGCTCTAACCGGCTAATGAATATTTAGTGGTCCCTCAAGGTTTTCGAAATTTACTATTTTAACCGAAAAAATAAATCTCGCATACATTATAATTCCTTGTAGCATAAAAATAAAATAAGCAGCGAAGTGTTGATTTTTTAAATAATTTATTATGATAATTTGTAACAAACACTAATTAGACGATATGTGTTATTGTGTATTATTATGTATTATTGTATTACGACGTCGCTCGTCACAGAGTACAGCTACGATTGGTCCGCAGTTTGACTAACGAGATGAACTGTGGGACGCAGTTTACTTTTACGAATCAAAGGACCTATAATCTTGTTTACAGTCACGAGCTTTAAAGAATTATTTTATGAGAACGAAGATTACAATTATTGTGAGGTAAATTTGAAAAATCTGTTTCTATAAAAAAAAGGATTAATTGTTTGAAAATTTTACACATCGTCAAATTTATAAGTGAGAAGAGTTACAAAAATTGGCGAAAATTGGCAACTTCGGAGCTCTTGAGCGAAAACTAAATATTCATTGGCCAGCTAGAGCTTTCCCGAGATTCATTCCAAAATTATAAAGCGTAAAATTCAGGGGCGAGAAGGGGACGAAAAAATCGATTTATTGTGAAAATTTGAATTTTGGAGAGGCTTGAGCGACCTCTAAATATTAGTTGTCCGCTCGCAGCTAGAGCGACAATTTTTTTCCTTTAAAGTAGATTATTCGACGGCGAGAAAAAGGAAAAAAAATAGAGCTCAAATTTGTGCCACCCTAATGCCTACACATACACGGTCATGTAATTGGTTATTGGTCATGAACCCATGAAAGGGTTGCGAGACGTGTTTTCGCAATCGTATAACCCAGAAATGCTTCATGCAAAAGTGTACCATTTTTGAGATATTATTTTTATTTTATTTTTTTTCAAAGATAGAGGTAGCTAACTTTAAGAATGATTTTTTTTTAACTCTTATATGGACTCAAACTTTTTATTAATGGTAGTTTGAGGACATGGTAACAAAGAATTATCAAAAATAAAATAAGCATAATCATCAGACTTGCAGAGTTTTGGACCCGTAATTAAAAAATGACTAGATTATTTTTATTTTATTGATGATAATTCTTTGTAACCGTGTCCTCAAACTACAAATAACACAAAAGTTTGACTCCACAAAACAGTTTTTTGAATGAATATTCAAACGTGCCGAGCACTCGCTTAAAAATGATAACAATAATTTTTCGAAAACGGATCACTTTTGCAAAAATCATTACTGGGTTGTTTGATAGCGGAAAACATGTCCTGCAACCCTTTCACGGGATCGTCACAAATAAGCAGTAGCCCTGTATATACGCATGTACTATCCCAGGGTGACTATAAATCAAAGTTCATCGTGTTCGATGAGGCACCTTACCCTCGTTCGCCAATGCAGCAAACTCTCGATGCATAACTTTCACGAAATATTGCCCAACGTTTCTCCCCTCAGCTTCCCGACAATACACTCACCACGCGCATTGTGTCTTTTCGCTGGAAATAACTGGTACGAGATAATGAAGAAAAAAACATTCAATAGAATGAATCTGGACTGAATTAAATTCCCTGCTTCATTTCCCGATTATATCGTGAATTGCTCGAGATACATAAATATTTAATGGGCAAAGTAATGCAGTCGTGTTATTCCATAGGGCCTCATAGACGAACGAGATCACCCATAAATTATGGAGAACCAGAACGCGAATTTTAATCCGCAGAATTTTTTAATATCACGTATTCTATCGATTGGAGGTCGGAGGTAGTTTTTTATTCCGCCACGAAAGGCAATCGGACAGTAATCAGAAAAAATCTAAAATGAAGTTAGAATGAATATTTATATAATTAAAACAATCACACCATCAATATTTTTGTTAAATAATAACGATTTATATTTTTAAATCGATAAATAAAGTCTAATGATTCAAATATTTAAAATTTGTTCTTCATCTTAAAGGAAACACCAGTCACAGCGTATGACGTCATTCGTGTGTAAACAAACCATGCGCGTATTTTTCTTTCTTGTTTGCGGTTTTTTACATGGGACCAGGCTTTAAGGTAGTACTAGCGGATTGACTAGTCAACAGAAAATCCATAAATTATCGATTCTGAAAAAAGCACAATATAATGTATTTGGGTATAATAATAAACATGATATAGAAAATAATTATTTGAGAAGTGCATGTGATTACTGTTTGTATTATAGTTTGGTAAGTGAAGTAGAATCGCAATCAGATTTGACTTGAATTGTCACAGGTCGCCATTTCATAATTCTGGCAATTTTCATAATTCCGTGGCAACGCTGCATTCAGATGCTTTCGATACATGTCGAAACTCAAAAATGAGTCGATTGAATCGATTATATCTGCCCGAAATGTCCCGTAACCTATATTTTTTATGGAACATACGTGATGGTGACAGTTTTCTTGTTATTCGTCGCTTTTCGCATAGCTCTGATCTAATCGGGAACTATTATTATTTCCGTTCCAAAGTTCGACCCGCACGGATTCCCTATATGGTGCGGGTTAAATGCATTGATTTCGTGAATTAATTACTATTGTATTTAGCTGGTAAGGCCTGCAGAGTTTTCGCGGATGTCATTTTATATGTCTCTACTACAGCATACAAAAAAATCAGTATTTTTTCTAATGAGAAGGCTCGTGAACTACCTTAAAGCGGCTCATGTCAAAAAAAATTCCGTAGTTTTTGGGAAAAGTCCTTAAACTGCATAATTGCCTTTATATTAACTGACCGTTAAACCATTGAAATTATTTACTTTCAAATATAAAATAAAGTGTATTGAGAGGAATTTCAAAAATTGACAGTGCTTAGAAGACGATTTCATATACATATGATGCTGTGTCGATATTGCATACGATCTAAATTTACCTTTAATCCCGGCTCAATAGAAACTACTAAGATAACAGTTCCTCCGCGTTTTTTTCCGATTTAGATGTTACATGCGAATATAATTTTTATTCACATATTTTCTGCTACATACTTACTACAAAGAATACATATAGAAGACCACAAAAAGTATAGAATTTTATATACATATCCTGAGAAAATTCTATAACAAATTCATATAAATTTCTCATAGAGCATTTTTATAAATATTATTTTTAAGCTACTACATGTAGTCGCATGAGGTTTTTGAGCAGTATAAAGAATCTATGAGGATATTATGTGTCCATTTCCGTACAACATTTTTATAGAATTTATTTTATATATCCTATATAAAAAAATCATAAAAATGTTTCACTCTTCAATATTTCATTCAGACTTACAATACACGACAGGACAATTTGTTATGCCTCGCAAATAAAGAAATGGTAATGTGTAATAAATTCACAATGACGTTCTAGCTCAGCTCGTGTGCCAGCCGTTTTCCTCCTTTGGATATTTTCCCCGAAACTTCCGAATGTCGGGTTACTATTCGCTTGTCAACATTGAGCTGTTCATTCTCCAAGTGTTTGAGAAGAATTTTCATCCAGCAAACTTTGTAATTTAGCATCTTCAAATTTTTCGGCTGACCTCGTCGTTGCTGGTCGTAAGGGTCCCAATCTTTTTTACAGATAGATGTAATGCAGTACTACATATCGGAAAAACAACTTGCCAGAGTCCATTTTTAACTCGTTCATTCGAGGCACATACCTCAACTAAATACGGCGTCTTTTGGCTGCCAAATTAGGGGGCCGGGTTGAAATTCCGAACTTTCAATGCTCCGACGGCTTAAAAATATGAATTTTAATATTCCGAAATTCAAGACGGGGCTGGGTTGAAATTCCGTACTGTTCACGATCAGAATGCTCAAAACTCCGAAAGAATTTTACACGAAAGACCAAAACTCCGAAAATCTGAACACCGTGAAAATAATTCGGCCATGGAAGTGTTAAAGGGTTCGAAATTTTCATTAAATCGACGAATTATTTTAAGAATTTTTTTTTATTAAGAAGTGATTTTCCGTCTATTTTGAAATTTGTCTAGACAATGTTATACGTTCTACATAATTTAGTCAACTGTGTAGACTTTCACTGTCATGATCATCGGGGCCGGGTTGCAGGAAAAAAATTTTTTTTCAGTTATTTTCACTCGTGTTTCCCACTGACAAGGAAAGGTTGCGAGGTCGATCTCTCCGATTTCGATGAAATTTGGCATGCTTGTGGAATGGGTAAAAATAGGCGACACGTATTTTTTTATATCTGCGAAACTTGATTTACGAGTGTTGTTATCTAGGGTTGACGTAAATTCATAAATCGTAAAAGAATTATTTACCTATTAAAGACCATTGACTTTGTTATCCCATATTGGAAGGCAATAATGACGGGCCCGCATTTTTGTCCGACACCAATTATATATATATATATATATATATATATATATATATATATATATATATATAATAATGATTGGTATTTATGTACATTATATATGTATTATGAGGATTTACTGTTTAGAATATACAAATATTTATGGCGGGTGCACCAATCGCTATTTCGTAGTTCTTGCGATATAAATTTCAGCCCTTTTCCTTGACTTTCCAAGTTTCACTGATCCTGGTCGCCATTCCCTCCCATTGCGTTTTTCTTCATTTCCTCTCGATTTTCAACGAATTTCACACATTTCCTTATCGGTCACATCTATTAAGGAGTAAGGCCACCGTAACGGCCTAAAAAAAAGGTTTTTTCACTAATTTTTTGCTCCCGAAATTGAAGGTATTTGAAAAAAAACTTTTAATGGTGTTATCGGGCATACATTAAACTTTATTATAAAATTTTTTTACAGTAAAAAAAAAACAAAATGGCGGTTCCACAGCTATCTTCCCGGGACATGTTTTGCTTCCAGGGCTCCGCGGCACGCAGCACCACTGGTGCACTTTTGAATCTAGAACAAAAAAAAAACCATTAATCTAGAGGGCTATAGCTAGAGAATGTCGATCGGATTTTAAAAAGTATCAATTTTTGTGGATTTGGCGTGCGTTTGAATAAAAAATTGATTTTTGACGAAAAAAACGGCAAGTTTTTTGTTAATAAAAAATCAATAAATAAAGTTCTTGAAAATTCCGATCGACATTCTCAAGATAATGTAAATGTTCACATCTGGTTAAAATTTCAAGTAAAAAAAATGAAAATTGTTCGAGTTATGCTGCGTGCCATGTTGAAAAACCATGTTTCGAGAATAACGCGTTTAAAGTTTTGCGAATAGTTTTTTATTGGAAAAAATTAAAAAAAGAAGTTAAAGGGATTTAAACTATTTTTAAACTAGAGGGTTTAAACTATTTTTTAAGCCAATAAAAAAAAATCGATTTTTCAAAAAATTTACAGTGGCCTTACTCCTTAAACGTTAAAATTAGAACAAAAAAGAAATTAGGCTCGAATAAAATTTTCCAGCTATAGATCTAACACTTTTGTTTACCAAACGAAAAGCAATCAAATATGTCAAAGTCTGACGCATGTACTCTATAACAAATAAATTTTATTACCGTATGACGACCGCGTATTTCGGCTGAGTAAAGAAAAATTGCGTGTAGCCTTAGTTGGGACTCCGTATAAAAGTCGGTAGTCTTCTTGTTGTGTCATCAGTCTCTCTTATCACCGAGCGGTAGCTTGTGGCGTCTCCAAGTGCTTCAATTCTTCCCACCATTTTTGGACCATCGTACTGCGGATAGACAATGGGGACAATTCATCAAACTGCCATTTGCCTTCTTCTCTTCGGAATCATCGGGGTTTATTCGTACCCGCCAGAAATTATCGTGAGCCAAAAATCTTATACATTTCGTTTCACGTCCATTCGATATACGGCATAATAAAGCATTTTTCACCGATACTCTCGAACTTTGCCTTTTCACAGGAAGACGAATCCGAAAATTCGCCGCTGAGCAGCTCCATCGACCAGGTGGGTTTTCGAAAAAAAAGATAAAAACTCCCTTCAGAGAAAGAAAATTCTGTCCAAAAGACCCACAAATTTACATTGTATTAACCCATTAACGGGTGGTGGGACACATACGTCCCATCTACTTTGAAAAATCGTAACCTCCAGAAAAATGAACATATCGATATCGTTAAGGTAGCATTTTGAAGATTAAGGATGCAGTTAATCATGAAAAATTCGGCAAACGCAAGGGTTTCCCTTGCGTTTCACACCCTGTCAAAAAGTGCGAAAATTTCGAAAAAATGAGAAATGAGCATAGCTTTCAGGCAAAATTATTTTTAGAGTCGCGATCTCAAGTGAGTGCTTTGAAATAACATTGAAAATTTGTAGCAAAACGTCCAGACCAAAAACCACCCTTAAGAGTAATAAAATATCGATAACCACCCCTAGCAATTGTGACACGCCCAATAATGCATTTTCATTGATGCACAGTTTATAAGTATTTTTGAAAAAACATGAAAAATATGTCGTAAAAATATCCGAATAAAAAACTACCCCTAACAGTAAAAAAAACATCCGAAACCACCCCTACAAATGGTGATACGCCCAAAAATGCACTTCCATTGATGTTCAGTTCATATATGTTTTCGAAAATGCATGGAAAATGTGTATCATGAATATCCGTTTCAAAAACTACCCCTAACAGTAACAGAACTTCAAAAACCGTCCCTAGCAGTGGTGATGCGCCTGAAAATGCACTTTTATTGATGTTCCGTTCGTTCATATGAATTTTTTTAACCAGTTAAACCATTTGTAGCAAGAAAATCTCACGCGTAATCTACCCCTAGAAGTTGATCACCTAAATACATAAAGCATAAAGCACCTAAAAATCAACTGTCATTGGTCAGGTCGGATTCTTCCAATGAAAACACGGTCCATGACCCTCGCATACCGCTTCTTGTGTGCATATTCAGATGGAAACAGGTGCCCGTCCAATGTGTATCGATTCTTCAATTATTTCAGGGGCAGGTTCTTGCGTTGAGGGTAATATTTTCTCAATTGATGGGTAGTTAATATGGGTTAAAATGATCCGCAAATTCCTCGGAATATATTCACGTATTCCAGTATACTCATATTCCGATTTGGATTAGGATGAAATACTAGGAAATGAGTATTAACGTTTTATGCATTAAGGGTGAATTTCTCCCAACTGTAGAATTATTCACAAGGGTTGGAATTATCCATAAGTATTTCAGAATATGCTTACGTGTTCTG
Source organism: Ophion obscuratus (assembly GCA_964007375.1). Classification (NCBI taxonomy): domain Eukaryota; kingdom Metazoa; phylum Arthropoda; class Insecta; order Hymenoptera; family Ichneumonidae; genus Ophion; species Ophion obscuratus. The sequence goes on from OZ023319.1 coordinate 27,370,934, forward strand.
GAACACTCATATTTCGATTCAGATCAGGATAAAATAACAGAAAATGAGATCGTAACATTACATCCACTTGGGGGGTGGGGGGGTGCATTTCTCTGAATTGAGGGGGAGTTCATAAGGGTTTATTGGTCCGTAAGTTCTTCAGAATCCTACTACGTGTTCTGGAATGACTTTTCCTTAATTTCTGGCAGAACTGAACGATGCGAAATGAAATTAAGATGTTTTCAAGTGATTGGGGTGGTTGTTTCATTTGGGGGTAGTTTCTGATGGTAGGAAAATTCTCGAATAATTTTTTTTCTCACATTGGGTACTAATGAATTCAGATTCACCATGTACCATCTTTGTCAAGCGCTTCAAAAAAACTTTGCTCTTAAAGGATTAAAATCAGGAAAAGTCATTATTGATCCGATGTCTTTGTAAAACTCGTTTATAAGTGCGGATGCAATGCATCTCTAGTGCTTATGTTAGTAAAATGTCTAGTGCTGATATATTATGATAACGGTTGCCAGCTGATCAACGGTGGCGAAGAAGATAAGCCACCGGTCCCGAATACGGTTTATCGTCGTGAAACCGTGACTCTCCCTTATCCGAGCAGCAGAGTAAAAAGGAACAAGGTGACTTCTGACGAGCAACGCAAGGCGCAAGACGCTCGGCCGGATGCAGAGCTCCGTGCATTGCGAGTCGCCTGGGAGGCGGAAAATAGACGAAGGGCCCGTGAACTAAATCGGATTGTGGCGAACTACGAGTTGAGCGGTTTCACGCGTGCCGTCGGGATGAGACGCGCGCTGGCGCAACATCCGGAACTGGCTGAAGTAACTTTTGCCCATTGGAGTCGTCAATAGTCATACTGGTACAAAATCCTATAAACTCGCGCAATTGCTAGGCTGTCAGATCCCAAAAAGTCCATAGTCCAGAAATGACATACCTCAGAAAAGTCAGGACCCAGGAATGTTGTATTCCGGAAATGTCATCATAGGATAAATGTCTGCACATCAATATGTTGACAGATTTTGCTGTTGAGAGATGACATTGATAACATCCTCCAAGTGAATGCAAAATGTAGCCAATCGAATGCCCATAACGTTCAACGTATAGGAGGTTATTCTGAGCATTTTTTACGTTCTGGTCGATGTAGCGAGACCAACGTGGTACTTTGCCAGATAAATTGAATATCGTTGTAAAAAAGGACAGTCTATATTGAAATTCATGGACATTTGACCGGTGACATTTTTCATTCAATTGGAAGATCTTGTCAAGGGGTCGGCGTAAGCTTAAAATTTCGAGAACACGATTTTCCCTGCATAGTTCCGTAGTCTAAGGTCTGAAGGCAGCATTGTTGTCAAGAGCGATTTTTTGGAGACGAGTTTTAGGATGGAATAACTAAGAAAAATAAACTCAACAAGATTGTTCAACGTAATGCACATGTTTATTGATCGTTTGGCGTAATACACATGTTTATTGATCCTTCAAGAATATGTACAATTTTAAGAAATAAACATTTATTATCGTGTACTTTTGTACGTTTGTTTACAACGATGTGCGGAAATGCCCCCAACTGGCGATCAGTGTCGTGGACGTTGTATGAATGTAGAAATAAAACCGAACATATTCTTAACCTGAATTAGTATTGTGATGTTTGGTATCAGATTCAGCGAAAAAGAAATCCAGTTTTTCGATTTTCTGGCCGTTCTACGAGTCATATATTTTCAAAAAACAATTATTTCGACTCAATCCTGCTACCAATGTTGAAAACCAGTGCACTGAAGGTGTTTGCCAAATCCGAGGGCAATCGGCCAGTTGGTTATCCACATATCGTGGCTGCCGATTTGACAAGCATAGTTTCGAGAAAAACTTTTTTGAAGCTGCAGCGTTTCGATCATGCTCCTCGAGCGGACTCTTCATCATTTCTATAACCCGACTAATTTTATGAGTATCATTAAACTATTTTCACAGATGTATTCAGAAAGTTCTGTAGAATAATAAGATTAAATGTAAAAAAACAACGACTTTTGTTACATTTCTTGACAACGATAATGCCTTAGGTTTAACTTGCAACAAAGATTTGGCGAATATCTCAAATACCCACTAATTGTAAGCTATGCTGATTGTTGTGAAGGGCCTGATCGTTCGATTCTTTTCAAATCCAGATGGAGAAAAGTTCATAACATTTTCTATCGTATGGCCGGATGAGTTTCTGATGTTTGTTCGTCTGTCAATGATGACTTATGTTTTTTGTTTTTGTTGTTTTTTCTCGATTATTGAACTTTTTGATAGAACTTGCCATTTTCGTAATTTGCATCATTTCCAAAAAGTATCCGATCTTGCGAAAGTTCTATTATTATACAAAAAGTACATTATTTTATTTCTTATCTAAGATCACCCTAGTCGCCAGAAAGACCCGCACCGATCGGCCGTGCCACATCGGCGGCACTTTGTTCAAATAATAAGAACGTCATAGCTTATCAATATTTTTCAATAAAAGAAAACCTTCAACTAGGCATAACCGTGTATTAATTGCACGTAAAATCTCGACTGGCATCACAAATTAATATTGAAAATCGAGCTGTTTTTTTGGCCCGAAGCTCACACAGATCCGCTAATCCTATTTGTAAGGAGTTTCTGCATTCTGAAAGCCTAACCCCATAAACGTGTACAAAATTGCTATTCTTAATATATATATATATTTTTCATTATCCAAATGGCGAGAGTGAGAAGGCTAAAAACCGAAATTGAAATCGAAATTGAAGGACACGTAGTTGCAAAGGAGGTAACGCGGAGGATATGCAATGCGTAACGATGATCATGTTTCCAAAAAAAAAACGAGGTAAATGGAGGATATGCAATGCGTAACGATGATCATGTTTACTAAAAAAAAAACGGCCATGCCATTGCTCATACGCAATTTTGATACCCATACAGGCTTACTAGGGTAGCACAAATTTGAGGTCTATTTTTATTCCTTTTTCTCACAATCCAATTATCTTCTTTAAAGCCAAAAAAATCACCGAAACGGGAAGCGGTCAAAAAACTTTTAAAGGTCGCTCAGACCTCCAAGAATTTAAATGTTCATGAAAAACTCGATTTTTTTTCCGTCCATTTCTCACCCATGAATTTAACGCTTTATAATTTTTAAATGAACCTCGCAAAAGCTCTAGCCGGCCAATGAATATTTAGTGATCCCTCAGGGTTTTCGAAGTTTACCATTTCCGCCAAAAAATAAATCTCGCATGCACTATAATTCCTTGTGGCATAAAACAAAGTAAGCAACGATGTGTTACATTTTTTGAATAATTTATTATGATAATTTCTAACAAACACCAATTAGACGATATTCGTTATTATGTATTATTGTATTACGGCGTCGCTCGTCATAAAGTACAGCTACGATTGTCCTTCAGTTTGACTAACGAGTCCAACTGTGGGACGCATTACGATGCGCGGAAAACAGTTGCCATTCCAGTTTTACGAATAAAACGACCTATAATTTTGTTTACGGACAAGAGCTTTAAAGAATTATTTTATGAGAACGAAGATTATAATTTTAGGGTTAGAAGTGTGAGCTTAATTCGAAAAATCTGTTTCTAGAGAAACAAGAATTAATTGTTTTGAAAATTTTAGAAAGCGTCAAATTTATAAGTTAGAAAAGTAAAAAAAATGGCGAAAAATTGAAATTTTGAAGCTCTTGAGTGACCACTAAATATTCATTCGCGGCTAGAGCCTTCGCGAGGTGTATTTAAATATTATAACGCGCAAAATTCATGGGTGAGAAGTGGACGAAACGAAAAAAAACGATTTTTTTATAAAAAATTGAATTTTGGATAAGCTTGAGCGACCTCTAAATATTAGTTGACCGCTCGCAGCTTGAGCGACAATTTTTTTTCTTCTTCAAAGAAGATAATTCGATGGTGAGAAAAGGGCAAAAAATAGAGCTCAAATGTGTGCCACCCTAATGCCCACACATCTACAGGGCTACTGGTTATTGATCACAAACCCGTGAAAGGGTTGCAGGACGTGTTTCCCGTAATTAAATAATCCAATATTGCTTCATACAAAAACGTACCATTTTTGAGTTACTATTTTTATTTTATTTTTTCAAAGTTAGGGGTAGGCAACTTTAAGAATGAATTTTTTTGAACCGTTATATGGAATCAAAGTTTTCTATTATTGGTAGTTTAAGGACATGATAACAAAGAATTATCAACAATCAAATAAGCATAATTATTAGACCCGCAGAGTTTTGGACCCCTAATTAAAGAATTATTGTAGTTGACATTTACTTTATTGTTGCTAATTCTTTGTTACTGTGTCCTCAAACTATAAATAACATAAAAGTTTGATTCCACATAACATTTTTTCAAAATGAATATTTAAAGTTGTCGACCCCTCACTTAAAAATAATAACAATAATATCTCGAAAATGGTTCACTTTTGCAAAAATCATTACTGGGTTATTTGATAGCGGAAAGCATGTCCTGCAACCCTTTCACGGGATCGTGACCAATAACCAGTAGCCCATATACACATGCGCTATCCCGGGGTGACGATAAATCAAAGTTCATCGTGTTCGCTGAGGCACTTTACCCTCGTTCGCCAAAGCAGCAAACTTTCGTTGCATAACTTTCACGAATTATTTCCCAACGTTTCTCCCCTCAGCTTCCCGATAACACACTCACCACGCACAATGTGTCTTTTCGCTGAAAATAACTGGTACGAGATAATGGGAAAAAAAAAACATTCAATAGATTGAATCTGGACTGAATTAAATTCCCTGCTTCATTTCCCAATTCTATCGTGATCTGCTCGAGATACATAAATATTTGATGGGCAAAGTAATGCAGTCGTACTATTCCACAGGGCCTCATAGACGAACGAGATCACCCATAAATTATGGAGAACCAGGATGCGAATTTTAATCCGCAGAATTTTTTTATTATCACGTATTTTATCGATTGGAGGTCGGAGGTAGTTTTTTATTCCGCCACAATAGGCAACCGGACAGGAATCAGACAAAAATCTAAAATGTAATTAGAATGAATGTTTATATGATTAAAACGATCACTCGATAAATATTTTTTGTTGAATAATGACGATTTATATTTTTAAATTAATAAAGAAATTACAATAATTCAAATATTTAAAATCTGTTCTTCACCTCAAACGAAACACCAATCACTGCGTATGACGTCATTCATATGTAAACAAATAATGTTCTAGCGCTCATTTTTGTCTCTTGTTTATGGTTTTTTACCATAAACCAGGATTTTTTTTACCAGGACCAGGATTTAACCAGGAACCGTAAACATAAAAACGTAAACATAACACCTTGCACTTGATTTCGAGGTCAGCTTGTAGTTCGCATACACACATTAGTCCAGTCAAAGAGACGAAAACCCAGGACTTTTTAGCGTAGAACATGAATTTTTGACTGAAGGTAGATGGTTGAATACTGAAAGTAGCCCCAATAAAATGTCGCCCCTCAACTCCCCCTGACCCTAAGAAATAGGGGTTGGAAACTTAAAAATCGCCGTATCTCGATAATTAATAGCCCGATCAAAAAAGGTTTCAAACTAAAGTTGTTTGGAATAATAAACTTCGTATAAAGTTATCCGACGTCCAACCCCCTATCTTTGAAAATAGCGACACAAGAACGATTCGAAAATTCGAGGTTGATGTTGTGGTGCTCTCGTGTTTTTGGGCTACTATTTTCAAAGATAGGGTATTGGACGTTAGGTAACTTTATAAGTATTTTATTATTCCAAACAACTTTTGTTGAAAAAAATGTTTGATCGGGATATTAGTTATCGAGATACGGCGATTTTAAAGTTTTCAGCCCCTATTTCTTAGGGTTGGGGCGAGTCGATGGGCAACATTTATTGCGGTTACTTTCAGTATGCATACCGTCAGTTAAAAATTCATATTCTACGCCAAAAAGTGCTGGGTTTGCGTCTCTTTTACTGGACTAATATGACGTCAGGCGTTCTGAGATGACGTGGTGTGATATTTATCACGAAATAAAAAAAAAAGAACATTTAGACATATTTTTAGGTACTTGAAAGCTTTATTTATATAAAATATCATTTTTCATAGCTATATATATTCATTATGATTAATTTTGAACACTTTCTGAAAAATTGTTCGATTTCTTATTGCACGAGTAAAATGAAGAGCAATTTTTTTTTAACCGAAAGCCATTTTCGTTCTTCATTTTTCGAGTTTCTTCAAGCTTATGGAATCCTTTTAGAACCACTTTATAGGAATCCTATCAAAGACTTTTCCACTTTCCGATAATATCCGACAGAATTCATTCATCTCTGTGATACATTGATCTAATTTAATTTGCGCGATAATTTTCTGAATGTTCGCTGCGCGATGTCTCCAAGTCCCAGAGGAACGAGGGAGCTTGGGAAAAAGCTTGTGGCTCTAATGTATTGTATTATTATTTGAGAGATTAAAGCGAGTACTTCGTCGCTGCGGCTTGTCGTGTGGGACAATTCGTGAAGGTTCACCCCGTCACTTATTCATCTTCCACCTCGACACGCGCGGCACGCCAGGGGTGTGAGTTATCCACACATGTGCACACGGACACACCGATACATTCCCGCATTCATCTAGATCCCGTTTATATACACCAATTCGCTGTTTATTGTCGTGTATCGAATATACAGTAAGTTGCAGTAAATTCGCTTAGAAATATTGAATCAACCCCTGCGAGGGGACGCCAGCAGCGGAGAGAGGGTGGCTATAACGTGCCACTCTGCCCTGAAATTATATGTGTATTAATAGACGTGGAATACGTAGCGTAACTTTCGATGGGATAAATCCAATAAACCAAAGTCTATTTGAAAAAAGTATGCTACCGGAGGGAAGTGGATTTTGCTCGATTTCAGTCACAACCTCCCGTGCAGAAATTGCCGTAAGGATCCCACTGATCGTAAGGATTCCCATACTTGTGCCCACTTCCTGATAAGGAACCAATGGGTCATCGGATTCGTTTGCGGAAAATTCTTCGAAAACAATTGCCCGAAAGAATGATTTTCCGAATGAACAATTTGCCAAACACAGTTTATCGAACGGACAATTTCTCTTACACAATTAGCCGAATAAACAATTTGGCGAATGCAACATTCCGAATGGACAGTTTCCCAAATAGACTATTTCCCGAATGGACAAATATTTTGATTGGGTTTGTTTGGGTTAAATGTAAATTATTTTAGAAAGAATTTTAGTGTAAAATTAAATTAAATTTAAAAAATAGAAATAAGGAGTCCGAACCCACCACGTCCACGTCGTTGATTCTGGGTTATGCTAAATGTGGGAATGTGTATTTTTGGCGCCTGCTAATGCCGAAATCAATAACCGGAAAATTAATGCAAGGAAAATTTGACTCGAGAAGATTGGTTTCGCGTTCATCGGGGAACACTGCAGAATGTAATTGGATCCCAATGACGACTCCCTATATGCCGCGTTCCAAACAAATCCGTATAGAAATGCGGGTGTATCTCGGGACTCCCGAACAAATTCGTGCACGGAATCATGAAAGGACATTTTTTAGACGATCGAACGAATTTCGGTTGAAAATTTCAAATAAAATATCTCCTAAAATTCCAATGTGGACTCCCTACGTACCGCGTCCTTATCAAATTTCTATGTGTGGGTAAGATCTCGTAGGCTCTGGGGACTCCCCAACTAATTTTTGCCAGGAATGTTTCCGTAAATGTTCAGTTCGTACAGATTTATTATATCTTGGACCGGACCCTCCTCGAGTCTGCCACCAAGAAAATCGTTCTGAGTGTAATCTCGTTGAAATCCTACCAATGGTAAATCATCCCTCTCTATTGTCCATTTTTCTTTCATTCTTCGGAGGGATTGTGGAGAATCTTACCCAACACAGTGAGATGGATTCACACTATCCCAGTGCGTACAGTGCCAAAGAAATATATTTAATTTCAATAGTCTTTTTAAATTATTAAATATATTCAAATTGAATAAATAAAGATTCGATTCAAATTAATCTTTATTTGCTTACAATGTACACTGTAAATCTATAAGTGTACTATATGCATAAAATATTTTCATAATATCTAAAATGAAATCAAGCACTTAAGGAGGCAGTCCACTTTGGAGCCACGAAAAAAGGCTATTTTCGCGATTTTTTGAGGATTTTATAAAAGATATGAATATAAAAGTGGTTCAAATATGTGGTTCAAATTTCAAAGAATTTGGTTCAAAATATGTGGTTCAAATATATGTAAAATTTCAAAATATGTGGTTCAAATTTCAAGAGAAATTTTCAAAGTGGCCTAGCCCCTTACTTGAGAGTTTTAGCACAATGATTTTGTAGCATGATTTGTCATTTCAGGGGCTTCTGAAATGATTTTTTTTCGAAGAAATTTTTTTCACCTGTGTGGAATCGAACCTAGAATCTACCTACTCATAGCTACGCACGCTGGCCCTATGTTACCGAGTGCTTGTAACATCTTGGTCGCAAATATGGCATAAGAGACCAAATGTATTCCTATAATTATTTGTTGTATCATATAAACTATATTAATTAGTTAATATCATTGTGATAATTAGAGAGTTTTATCGAATAACTTGCTATAGATTTTTCAAACATAACCTATATATATATATAATTCCTCTCTCTCTCCACCCGCTTCGCCACCACACTCCTTTGATGTATGTTGCAATAAAGACAGACCATTAGTTCAATCAAATATAAAAATGGTTGACTCTACAAAAATTATATTTAATTTCACTTTAAAAAAATCAAATCCTTACATTTAGTGGATTTAACTAAATTGTTTTTTGAACAGATGAAACCGAATCACAGATTTGTTAGGATTAAATAAAATATTTATTTATTGGACGACATTAAATGAATTTCGATTCGAATAAATAAATATATTTAAAATAAATAATTCCAATAATGGAATGCAATAAAGAATTGTGATTTCGCGAAAAATCTAGTTAATTGAAATTTGAAAAAAATCAAATAGACTCGGTTAGTTAATATCGATAAAAAATTGCTGTCAGTGTAGGATTCTTACCGTCGAAAATCTCTCTCGCCCTCCCTAAAAATAATTATCTGTAAAGGCAATTAAAAAAATACGATAATTACTTGCAAGCCTTGATTATTCGGAAACTTGTGGGTGTTTGCTTATTTATTTGTTCATTGTTTTATACAGGTGAAGAAATGAACAAATACAAACAGTTGGGAGTTCGTACCCGTTTGTTTGTTCAATATCAACGTAATGTTTGTTTGTATGGTTGTTTAATGTAATTGTAATTCACCACGCACCGTGATGCCCTCAATTATATTCCGTACTTCCAACTGTGTTCCTGTGGACGATTCATCGAAATCGATACGGCAGTTCTCGAGTTGTAAGCGCGCAAATGTACAGACAGACCATTCACGTTTTTTTCAATACCATTTTTCTACTTGTTTAAGGGAATAAAAAAATCTGTAAAGAAGTTTCGTAAAGAGAAAAGTAATTGCCGAGAAAGCAGCCCTTGCAGTTTGATTATATGCATAGAAATACAGATCTATAGAGATGTAGAGATATACGAGATATTTCATGCTGATAAACCTCGTACAGTAGAACCTCGATTATCCGAAACACGATTTGGTTTATCCGAACGTTCAATTATTCAAATGTTGGCCCAAAACATTGACCCGTTGACCCGAATGAGTGTGAATTGTGGAAAATTGTTTACATCCCGTTTATTTCGCGAAGTTCACATGTGTTAGGACTTCAAGTTCAAGTGCTTCGATTCCCAAGCGTGAACGTAATGTTTTTACGTTCGAGACATAACTGGCAATTCTTTCGAAGCTTGACAAGAGCGAAACTAGCGTAGCTCTAGTCTGCGTACTCCGATATAAAAATAAATCCAGACAGTCGACGATGAAAGACTATACAGAACCAAAGGAATAAAAAAAAGCATTCGAGGTTTGAAAGAGGTTAAACATATATATCTTTAATATGGATTGTGCATTTATCTGATTTTCTGTTGTAAGTTATGCCTTCAGAAAAAATGTATTTTCGATTTTCCGAACCATCTTTAGTCCCAATTGATTCGGATAATCGAGGTTCTACTGTACATCGATATTTTACTCTCTACTCTGGACATGATTTTTTAACAATTATAGCAGCTAGAAAAATAGCGAATTCGAGTTTTTTTAAAATAATGATTGCCTCCTTTCGTAGCTCCCAGCTCCCATGTAGGTTTCGCCAATCGAACCGTAACGGCCAATACTTGGACCAATGTTGGCGGGACGATGATCGATTAACCAATTGTACGCCAATGCTCGGCTGAGTATTGACTAGCCAACATTGGTTTGTTGATACGAGGCCAATGTTCGGCCAAATATAGACTCGCCAATCATTGGGGTGCCGATACGCGGCCAATGTTCGGCCAAACGTAGACTCGCTAATCATTGGCTTGTCGATACGAGGCCGATGTTTGGCGGAGTATAGACTGGCCAATCATTGGTTTGCCAATACGAGGCCAATGTTCGGCCAAGTATAGACTTGTTCACTATTGGTTTATCGATATGAGGCCGATGTTTGGCGAAGTATAGACTCGCCAATCATTGGTTTGCCGATACGAGGACAATGTTCGGCCAAATATAGGCTCTCTAATCATTGGCTTATCGATACGAGGTCGATGTTTGGCGAAGTATAGACTCGCCAATCATGTTTTTGCCAATACGAGGCCAATGTTCGGCCGAGTAACGCATGATCGAACCGCAATTCGTATATTGACGATTCATTGTTTCACGTTGAAGTCATTGAGAGAAGAGATAAATACTTTTTACGAGTCCATTGGACATTATTCTTAACAAATATACTACCAAATCAATGCACTCATTGTTGGGCGATTCTCGAACGAGCTCATACGCGAATATTCTGCCGATTTTTATGAACCATCCTACACTGACAGAAAAATTCTATTACTATTAACCAACCGCGTCTATTTATTTATTTTTTATTTGAATTAACTAGATTTTTCGTGAAATCAAATTTTTCCTATTGCATTCCATTATTGGAATTATTCATTTTAAATATATTTATTTATTCAAATTAAACTTGAACTAATGAACTAATGGTCTGTCTTTATTGCAACACACATATTAACGGGTTGTGGGGGTAGAGAAGGTGGAGAGGGAGGAATTATATATATAGGTTAGGTTTGAAAATTCTATAACATGTCATTCGATAACAATCTCTAATTAGCACAATGATATTAACTAATTGATATAGTTTATGTGATACAAATAATGATAAGAATCGTTTGGTATCTTATGCCATATCTGCGATTCAAATGTTACAAGCACTCGGTAGCATAGGGGCAGCGTGTTTGGCTATGAGTAGGGAAGTCGAAGGTTCGAGCCCCATATGAGTGAAATATTTTCTTCGAAATAATCATTTCGAAAGACCAGGTAATGACGAATTACAATACAAAAATAGTTAATTTTTTTTTTTTTTTTGGCAGCGCAGGACCAATTTTGGTGATCTATATTGGGTCACAATTATCCGCCAAGACTCGGTCGATAATCGGGCCAAGCTCGAGTGCCAATGATGGCAATCTTGAGGGGGCTTATTGTTGGCCGATTCTCGAATGAGCTCCTACGCGATGCTCGGCCGACTCTCATAAGCCATTCTACGGCCAATATTGATTGCGAATATCGGGCCGCTCTTATCATCCAAGGCTCGGTCGATGATCGGGCCAAGCTCGAGTGCCAATGTTGGCAAGCTTGGCGTCGAGCATCGGCCAATCATTGGCCACTGCCGATCACCCTACATGGGCTGCGAGAGTTGAAAATCTGCATGCTTGACTCGTCCTACCATTACTGTCAAAGCGAAGAATGCAAACGTTTTCCCAGAGACAAAAATTAACTTCTACTACCAAGCACTGTTGTGATTGGTAGTAGGTTTCGATTTTTTAACAAAGTGTTCGGACATACAGTGCAACACAATAAGCAGCTCGAGCAGATCTAGCAGTTAGTGCAAACCTATCAGTGCAATGAATTATGACGAAATTATTAAAGAGAAACAAATATTCCCCAGAAAAAATGATGAATTATTAGGAGGGGGATACCTTTAAGCAATGAAAAAGTTACTGATTTTCGTAATTTTTTTTCGAAAGGAAAGATTTTTTCACGATTTTTAAGATTTAGAGTATGTTTTATTACTACTATTAGCTACATGGTATTTTTATTTATCAATTTTTGAAAATTGCGGATGTAAGGCACGGTCTTCTAAACGAGTTGCGGCGAATGTTGACAGACGGCGTGACACGTAGCGGGATTAATATGAAAAGACCCAACGAACGCTTTGAAACAAAAAAAAAATGAATTTTCCAAAGAAAAGGCTACATTTTGCGGTAAAGAAATACTCTTTTTTTAATTTTCATAAACATTTAAGCTCATGTTTTAGACATTAAGGTGAGGAAGGTTTATACCAAATTTTATCAGAACCGGTCGATTAGTTTTCTAGCTGTACGTCACGCCAGTTTTGAAAATGCAGCTTAGAAGACCGTGCAATACCTCCGCCATTTTTGAAAATTAATAAAAAAATACCATGTAACAGCCAAAAGTAGTAATAAAACATACCCTAAGTCTTAACTTAGGGTAACTCAGGGGTCTTCTCACTTTAAACACTAAAAAAAGGCTATTTTCGTGAATCTGTTACCCTTAATAAATACACTTGTGAAATACATTAAATTTTTATTTATTTATTTAAATCACTATTTATAGACGAAAATGGTAGTTAAAAAAATGTCCTAAAAAACTGTCGGTCTGCGCTGTTGATGAAATCTCGGAGATGAATCATCCGAAGCAAAAAAACCAAACGGTTTTGGATTCACTATGTTAATGGCTATAGCGCAAATCATACAATTTTCGATATATACAAAAATAACAAAATGGCGGGCATTTTTCATCAAACACAAAAAAAACGTGTTTTTCACCGTTTTTGGCAAAAAAAAGTAAATATCCAAATTTAAAAAAAAATCCTTGATATGCATTATAACTATAGTTGTGAGGAATATGTGGTTGAATTTTCATAAGGATCGGTTCAGTAGTTTCGAAGATTTTATCAATAAGCCGTCGTTGTTTCGAAAAAAGCGCGTTTAAAGTTTGTTTGGGTTACATAAATACATGATTTTTTTAAAAATGTATTTCGAAAGAGTATTTATTAAGAGTAACAACTTTTATATCAATATCTACACTGTAAAAAATGATATGAAATTTACAATACATTTAAGATACAAAGGAATTGAATTTTACGAACTCAGTCGATGAAATTAAATTTGAAACACTTGTACCGTAAATTTAAAACAGGAACATGAAATTCTAACGTGGATATAGAATTTAATAGATGCAACATGGAATTTCAAAGACAAGTTTGTAAATTTGTGGAAAATGTATTGCATTAACCCGTGTCTTCAATTGAAAATTACTACAGATGTATAATAAATCAACTATAAAAAAAAGAGCATTGAAAATACAAAACAAGTTTGAAATTTATTTACAGCAGCCTGAAAAATATAATATATGTGAAACTGAATTTTACGATACGTACAATGCATGATCACAACAGATTTATTTAAAAGTGCAAAGGTGGAATTGAAAAAAAATTCATATACGCTGAAGAAAATCACATGAAACAATGTAAAAATTATATTAAATTTACACTACCTTTAAGGCACAAAAGAATTGAATTTTACGAACTTAATATACGAAAGAATTTAATGTACACTCGTATATTGATATCAGGAAATGGTTCTTGATTTCAATGTACATGGATGTGAACATTTTTTTACACGTGCATTATTTTTCAAACGCACAAGTAAATTAATATTACGGAGCTACACTTTTATTTTTAAAATAACCTGCTTTGGATTTTCAAAATATTATCTGAAATTTGCTAAACGGCGTCCGCCTAAAAACATCATACACTTGTGTATTAATTTTTACACAGAAGCTTTTTACAGTGTACATTAAAGGTAATATTTTGTTTCAGTGAAATTAAAACACACCCGAATGCTGATATTAGCAAATGGTTCTTGAATTTAATATACACTCGTATTTTGATATCAGCAAATGGTTCTTGATTTCAATTTACGTGGATGTGATTATTTCTTTACACGTGCATTATTTTTCAAACGCACAAGTATATTAATATTACGAAGCTACACTTTCATTTTTAAAATAACCTGTTTTGAATTTTCAAAATCTTATCTGAAATTTCATAAGCGGTATCCGCATAAAAACTTCTTACACTTGTGTATTAATTTTTATACAGACATTTTTTACAGTGTATAATATGAACATTTCAAAAAAAATTATGAAAATAGCTTTCCGTTTCAGCGTCTAAAGTGAGAAGACCTCTTACTAAGGGTGAAGAAATCGTTCCTTTTGAAGAAAAATCATGAAAATCAGCAAATCTTTTTCTCGCCTAAAGGTATCTGCCCCCTAAAGCCAAAATGGAATGACTCAAGGAATAAAATGAGACTTCTGAACAGCCCCTTACGAAAGAAGCGCACAGATTGAAAATCGCCCTCGGATTTTGATAGGAATGTCATGAAATGCCCCGTACCATCCATATACGGGGTTGCTTCGTCTATAGAGCCACCCTCCCTCTACGGCCGTCTCGACCCCACTATGACTATAGCCACGACTACCGCGACCTCCCCTCGTGGCTTTTGATAAGCCAGGACCGCGGGGGTGGGAGAAGTTATAAATAGGGGGTGCACCAGACGTTCTGGCAGCATTGCGAGTCGAGACTTGGCCGGTCGAACATCGACTGATTTTGCAAGATTCAACGTCTAATCGTAATAGTAGAAAAAGACGGTAACGCGCAAGACGAAATTTACCGGGACACGAAGAGAGAGAGAGAGAGAGAGGGAGAAGAGAAATAATAAAAAGAGACCAACCGGTTTCCCACAGCCCACCACCGGCGACAAAGACCACGACGACCTCGAATCGATTTCCCAACTACGTCGCGGCTTCCCGGCAATTATTGCGAACGAGAACGTCGCTTCTCACCTTCCTTTTTTTCTACCCTAAGCTCTCGGGACGAGAATAAAAATTCCCTCGTATCCGTATCCTGAGGTGCGATTATTTTTAAAGCTCTCTCTCTCGCTCACTTCGTCGAGACACATCGAGACGAATAATATACGGTTTCGCGCTACTGTAAAATTTTCTCGTCCTTTTCTTCACTTCTTTCTTTCCGAAACGGAGGAAAAATGTTCCGGGAGGTGTTGACCAAATCTGGCAGACGGATATTAAAGGTGAGCACGTCCTATCTTTATAATTGTGTGCAAAACCATTTTTTTCCATCATTTGGTGGATTTTAAATACTGACAGTGGGTGTGTTTGTGTCCAAAAAAATTATTATCGGTGTGTTGAACAGCGATTGTGCCTGTTGCAACGTCCATAAACTCCGAAAAATCACTTTGGAATTGATATCGTATTAATTTCGTGGATTCGTGCACCTTTTTAAATGTTTTTTTTTTAATTATGAGAGGGGTTTGTGGACCTTTAAAAAATAAAATTGATTGAAGTATTCGGGAATTGCAGTGTGTCGCCATTTTTTTTTTTTTTCAAAAAGCTTCTTCTTAATTCAGAAAATCCGCAACCCTCTCTTACTTTCCTCCTTGCCCGTGGAAAAAGACGTATTTATAAAAGCGTACCAGGAGCTAAAATTTTATCTGGGACCTCGATCTTTGCTAGAGATTGGTTTTTTGCGGACAAAAAAATCGATGAACAATCTGCCTGAGTAATGTTATTTTGTAGCCCGAAATTGCACACGAACATACAAGAATATCCTTTGTCGGAATATCAAATGAAATTTACAAACCGTGTGTGTGTGAAAACACACTTCATGAAGTTGTGCAGCTAAATTTATACGGGAACACAAATTTTGATTCACTGATTTGTAATTGAATACACAGTTTTGAGTATTAAAATCGTGTTTAGGATTTTTCGGAGCACGTAACATTTCTATATCGATGTGTTACTTGCAATTAGAACACGACTTTGGGTTTCAATGGGAGCAACCTGAGAATCAAAATGCATGTGTGCGTAATCGTTCTTTACAACCATTTTTTTTTTACTCGAATTGTTAGGCGCTTAATCTGTAGACAATAGACTTTTTAAATAAAGTTCCGACCCCCCACCCCCTCCCTCACCCCTTCGACCGAACTGAAATTTTGCACAAGCCTTCCTTTTAATATTTCAAGGCAATCTCTAAAGCGATTTTCGGCGATTCGCAATAGTTGTCGAGATATTGAATTAAACATTTTTTTTTAGTAAGTTTCCAAACCCTCTCCCCTGCCCCTCCGATCAAGCTGAAATTTTGCACAAACCTTCCTTTTAATATTTACGGCAACCCCTAAAGCGATTTTTAGCGAATCGCAATAGTTTTGGAGATATTAAATTTTTGTGTTTTTTTTTAACGCACGCCGACTATATATATATATATCTGCTACGTCTCTGTTCATACCTATATATTTTATATCGCTCCCCGTTTTGTCTAAACAAAAATATCAAAACAAACCCCAACCCCAACGAACCCAAACTCAAACCCAAAAACTATTGCGCGTCGCCAAAAATCCATTTAGGGGTGGTCTTAAAATATTAAAAGGAAGGTTTGTGCAAAATTTCAGCTCAATCGGCGGAGAAGAGGGGGGGGGGGGGATTGGAACCTTACCCGACTTTTTTCTCATTAACTTATCCCTAATGCAGATAAATTGATTCCGCATCGTAATATAATCAAATAGAGAACATTACGCACTTTTCCTTATCACCAGCGACCGTAAATAATGGAATTACTATATTCGTTAGCAAAAATCTTTCTCCGTACGATCATCCTGTTTTTTTCCATAACTTTTTCGTCCAATTTGCTGCGATTAAAGTGCAAGTCCCTCGACACCATTTCTCCACTTTTCATCCTCCATCCACTCTTCGCATCCGATATATCGATTTTATTATTGCTCCACCATCGACAAAAGGACTACAAGCTTGATTCTTGAAATTTCAGGCAATCAAGAAGCTGTCAACTCGCAGCAGGGTTGTGAGAAAATCGCAGGAGTTATCGCGCTACGAGACGAGTCCAATGCGAACGACGAACAACTGGACATCGAGCTATCCAGATCCTGATTCCGTGTCGATGTCCTGGTCGCTGCCATCCCTTGATACGAGAAGCGTCGATACGTATTTGACATACGTGACCGAGAGCATGGACGAGTGCTCGTCGATGTGCTGTTATTGCCGCGAACTCGATGAGAATCAAAGAAATGAGAATCGCGAAAACGAAATGATCATCTAACGAGAGTGACGACGCCTATCGGAATCGTTTTCTCTCTTTGAATCGCGAAAACAGACGAACGGAAGACAACGAAGACAAAAAATGAAAAAAAATTAATATACAGGGTGTCTCAGAGCTGAATGCGTTCCTTGAAATGGGGGGTTGGGGGTGAAATTCTGAGTCGATTGATATAAGCATGTGTGGGTCTCAGATCAACCCCTGAATTATTATTCATTTTTAAAGGGCGGGCCAATCAGGTGCGCCCGATGAGCCGCCGTACGTTGGTGAGCGATACGCGCGTGCAGTAGTGGCTGGCGGGAGCGCCGCACCTACCGGGCGCACATGATTGGCCCGCCTTTAAAAATAAATAACAATTCAGGGGTTGATCTGCGACCCATACATGCTTATATCAATCGACTCAGAATTTCACCCCCAATCTCGCATTTCAGCGAGCACATTCAGTCCCGGGACACCCCGCACTTTCCATTATTTTCGATACTCGATATCCACGTACCAATATTGCAAGTGTAAATCTTGTCTAAATTTTTTTATCTCGAATGCATTTCTTCGCGCACAATTTTTGATCGTTCTTTAGCTTGCACCGCGTATAAAAATTAGCTGGAAATTCAATCCCTCGCGTAGTCTTCCTTTTTCCTAAGTAGATAAGGTAGAGAGAGAACTGTCACGAGGTTTAGAGCGGAGAAAAAATACGCCAGCTTTTTAGGAGCTCGGTCAATCGCTTCTTCAACATATAATCCAATAACTTGAATATTCGACGTCGCCCTCGAAAACGTTCGTGCGTTGGGAAGCGGTAAAAAATAATTTTGCCTGGATAATGTCGAGTTGAAGATAATCACTAAGATTGTTGCGCGAAATGAAAAATGTTTCCTTCTTTCCATTCCGGATAGGCATTCCGTTCGTAATCAACTTTCGTATTTTGCGTGACACAGTTTATTGAGATGCTTTTTTATTTCGGACACAACGATTTTCTGCTTGTTTTTGCTTCTCCTTTATTGGGGGAAAAATCGTCACGAGGCTCGAACATGCCAAGCAATAATTACGAATATGACGTCCAACGACATAATTACTCAACATTATACACGAACATGTGGGAAATGACAGGCGAACCAACATTTGCTCAAGCGCATCAGCTTCTTTTACGAATGGATTGGATGATAAAAAAGAGAAAGTGGAAAGGGAGAGAAAAAATGACAATTTGATGGACTTGTGATTGAAAAGAGGAATATTTATTCTTCGTATCGGGCATTTTGTACATAAGAGCGTATGATCAACTCTCTGGCGTCCGGGTGTCTATGTAAATATAATAGGATGTTAAGACATGCCACGGTATAAAGTTTAAGGCTGTGAATTTGTAAGCGGTGAATTGTGTGAGCAGCGTGAAACAATTAAACGAATGACTCTACCAAAAGAATTATTTCCCATTCACTCCGACATACACGTCGAATGTACTCTCGTCGTTTGATCTTCACTCAAAGACAAATGCTTTTTCGAGCGGTATCGCGAATCCTTGGATATGGGTGCAGAGGCCGTGATTTGTAGAATTGTAGAATTCTACATCATTCTACACCGTACTATTATTCTAATAATGAATATTGTTCTAGAATTATTATTCTAGAATTTTACATATTATTCTAGAATTATTATTTTAGAATTTTACATATTATTCTAGAATTATCATTCTAGAATTTTACATGTTATTCTAGAATTATTATTCTAGAATTCTACATTATTCTACACCAGTGTAGAATAAAAAAAAAAAAGATCACGTCACGCCAGTTTGGAAAATGCAGCTTAGAAGACCGTGCAATACCTCCACGATTTCTAAAAATTAATTTAAAAAAATACCATGTAACAGTCAAAAGTAGTAATAAAACATACCCTAAGTCTTAAGGGGTCTTCTCACTTTAGACGCTAAAAAAGGCTATTTTCGTGAATCTGTTACCCTTAATAAATACACTTGCGAAATACATTAAATTTTTATTTATTTATTTAAGTCACTATTTATAGACGAAAATGGTAGTTAAAAAAATTTCCTTAAAAAACTGTCGGTCTGCGCTGTTGTTGAAATCTCTGAGATGAATCATTCGAAGTAAAAAAAGCCAAACGGTTTTGGATTCATTATGTTAATGGCTATAGCGCATATCATACGATTTTCGATATATGCAAAAATAACAAAATGGCGGGCATTTTTCATCAAACACAAAAAAAGTGTTTTTTCACCGTTTTTGGCAAAAAAATTAGTAAATATCAAAATTCAATAAAATCGTTGATATGCATTATAGCTATAGTTGTGAAGAATATGTGGTTGAATTTTCATAAGGATCGGTTCAGTAGTTTCGAAGATTTTATCGATAAGCCGTCGTTGTTTCGAAAAAAGCGCGTTTAAAGTTTGTTTGGGTTACATAAATACATAATTTTTTAAAATGTATTTCGAAAGTGTATTTATTAAGTGTAACAACTTTTATATCAATATCTACACTTCTATTCTATATGTAGAATTCTAGAATTATTGTTCTAGAATTCTACATTATTCTACACCAGTGTAGAATTTTAAAAAAAGATTTTTTTTTAATTGGCTCAAGAGACGCTTGGAACCATCTAGAATGACAGGGCAAAAAATTTAGTACCTGTAAAACAAAGGTCCGCAGGCCCGTGTGGGTCTGCGGTGGCAGTCGCTGGCCCGTGGACAAGACGTCGACGGTTTATCTTGGAACACAATTTTTCAAAATGGAACGCGGCATAACTCCAACACTTTTCATTCTTTTCACTCCAAATTTTGAGCACATTTTAAAAATAACCTTGCGAATAGAAATGCGCACGGGATTTTCCTTGAGTTAATTACAACATTAGTTTTTAACAAATGATTATTCTTCTTTCTGTCGAAAATTGAGTTTTTACTTTAATTGCTTGCCAATTACATAAAAATTCATATTTTCAAAATGGCCTACGTATTTCTCCAGCTATACTCATGTAAATTAATAGAAATTTTTATATTTTTTTCCAAATTTAAATTTGCGTCAGTTATACTGCGTGCCGCAGAGCGTCTCAAATTCAACATGCCTCGCGGGAATGGCTCGGGGCCGGGTTCACATTCCGAACTTTGAATGATCAGTACTCTCAAAACTCCGAAAGACTACTACCCCGAAAGATCAAAACTATGAATGTATTTTACCCGAAAGACCAAAACTCCGAAAATCTTAACACCGTCAAAATAATTCGGCTATGGAAGTCTTAAAAGTTTCAAAATGTTCAATAAATCGACGAATAATTTCAAGATTTTTTTTTATTAAGAAGTGTTTTTACGCCAATTTTGAAATTCGTCTAGACAATGTTATCCGTTCTGCATAATTTACAGTCAACTGTGTAGACTTTCGCTGGCATGATCTTGACGAACCTTGTAATTTCGGGATATTAAAATGAGGAATTTCAAATTGTCGACGCATTCAAAGTTCGGAACGTCAACCCGGCCCCCATGTCAAGATCATGCCAGCGAAAGTCTACATAGTTGAGTGTAAAGGATGCAGAACGTATAACATTGTCTAGACAAATTTCAACATTGACGCAAAATCATTTCTTAATAAATAAATAAAAATTGAAATAATTTGTCGGTTTATTAAAAATGTTGAAACTTTTAAAACTCCCATAGCCGAATTATTTTGACGGTGTTCAGATTTTCGGAGTTTTGGTCTTTCGTACAAAATTCTTTCGGAGTTTTGAGCGTTCTGATCGATCAAAGTTCGGAATTTCAACCCAGACCCATCTTGAATTCCGGAATATTAAAACGCAGAATTTTAAACAGTCGGAGCATTCAAAGTTTGGAATTTCAACCCGGCCCCAATGGCTCCGGCGTCACCATTTTGTATAATTTTTAAATATAATTTGTTCTTCACCTGAAGATATGACTACTAAAATCCTTGAATATTATTATCCTCTTACTTGTCCTTCCACCAAAAAAAAAATAACGGAAAATCACTAATTTTTCGACGTTTACAGTGGTGTAAGAAGCCCTTAAGGAGGTTGAGCGGTCCAATTGAGTAAAATGACGGTTTATGATTTTTTTTCTTCAATGAAACAAAAAATGCATACGAGGTACATATTTATTCTGTAAATGCTAATTTTTCATAAAATATATAATTCGAGGGCAAAATGATGCATTTTCAGATTTTTATAACGTAAATAGGAAAAAAAATTGTGTCACTACCAACTTGAAAAAGTATAACATCATCGATGATTATTATGAAAAAAACTGCGTCAGCGAATGTTTTATACAACTCAGAACGAAATCTTGAGTCATTTATAATTATGCCTATTGATATTTATGTCACGACATTATTTATTATTGCCATTCAATTAATATTAAGTGTTGCCGAAATACGGCAACTTCGCGGACATTGAGGTTGGCAGTAATGCTCTTCAATCACCAGCCAAGATTCGTAATTTTTCATCAAACCTTGATGATTCAATATTGAATATATATGGTTTACGATGGGCAAGATGGGTTATTTTTCTAAATGTTTAGAAAGATTTAGTTTACGCTAATCCATTGTTGGAAATGGTTTATCTTTTTTTGCTAAATAGCCAAAAAAATTACATTACCCGCAGTGTGAACGTCTTGCCCATCTAACCGCACATTAAATGACATACATTAAAATATTAATACTTTAATGTATTTATGTAATTTTAATGGACCTAATTTATTAAAATATATTTCTGGAGTTTCCGGTCATTTTTTTTTCAATTCGTAGACTCAGCATCGTCCGCGCAATAATATATATTTAAAAAAAAATTCAATCTAGAATTGTGGCTAACGCTCCAACCTCCTTAAGGTATTCCTTTCGCGGAGGTCCAGATTTTATGGTGGTATAAGCAAAGCCATTCTGAATCATTGGTACATTACAGTGACGCTTAATATAATAAAAGGCACAATTAATTATTATACCCAACGATAAACTGGAATAAAAAATGTCGTGGAAATTTAATAGATTTAGACATTTTTACATTTTTTCCGAAAAGTCGCGGCTACGAAAATTCATCTGCTAGTCACATTTTTCTAAGCTTTATCATTAATATTTGTTTTTTATTTGAAGTTTTGCTTGCACGGCATTTTCGGCTTTTTACAAGGCAGTTTTATCATAAATATTTTCTTTGAAGATTCGGTGACTCCCGGTTTTTATCGTCGTTTCGGAATCTTTAGTTTTTTTTACACGCGTTGAGGAGTTTATATCAGGCATATACAGTTACTTACAAGGAACATCCCTCAGGCGACACCCTGCGATTTTGTTGAAATTTGGATATGTTATAAAGCACCGATAAGTAAGCGATACGTATTTTTTTTTATCGGCGGAAAAACGGTTTTATGGGGTGAAACCACCCCCCAAAAAAGGCATCTCTAGGGGTAATATAGCAGTTTCACACACAAGGAGTCCACCGATGTTAATGAAACAAAAACGAAAATTCTTCTAATCCGAAGCAATGAAAAATCCACGATAGTGACTTTAAAAAAAATTAAGGGGTGAACCACCCCTATATTAAGGGGTGGTTTCACCCCTTAAAACCGTTTTTCCGCCGATTAAAAAATACGTATCGCTTACTTTTCGGTGCTTTATAACATATCCAAATTTCAACAAAATCGAAGGGTGTCACCTGAGGGATGTTCCTTGTTAGAGTATAAATTATTAGATTTTAATGTGGCCAGTGTGACATCTCCATAAAGTGCCATATGATTGAGACGATTTTTAGAGTCGTAATTTTTTGTTAAAAGTTCGGCAACTCCGCTTGAAATTTTATTAGTAAGGTATTTCCGGGGTGTTGACCATGAGCGAGAGATGGCGAATAGAAATGTTTCATAGAACCGCGCACCAGATTTCGTCTGTCACTGCTTAATTCGCTTCGCTTCATGCGCAGGTATAAGTGTACGAGCAAAAGTTTGGCAAAAAAAGTGTTAAATAGGTAAAATACTTGTCAATTATTCTGTCTACTGCTAAATTTTTTTGACGGTTTCATGTTTCACATTGTGGTGATGTTATTTCGTGAAAGTAATGGTTACTTCTGTATTTCTTTAATAGTTCACGAGCAGTGCTTTGTTATAACCTCAAAATTTCGCATGTATTGTTCCTACTCGTTTACATTTTCGATGTGGCCATCACTCCCGGGAGCTTAGGAGAGATGGCCACGTACAGTCGGTGTATGATGGCCATAGTATTAGTTGTAATGTGTTCAAGTAACTCATTTTTTCTACATTCGTTTTAAATGCCTAATAAGTACAAGAGAAAAGCGATTGCTCTACGAAGGAACTGGACTCAAGAATCATCAGAAGCAGCTATTAGTGCTGTAAACAATTATGAATTGTCGGTTCGTGCGGCCGCTAAGACCTACGGAAATACCTAGGAAGACCTTAGAAAGACGATATAAGAACGATGACAGAAAATGTTGCCGAAAAAGTTATTATGAAACTCGTCTCATCGAAGAATGGCTAAAGTGGATAATGTGCCAACTTTGGGTACACAAAAATTATACTGATTTCGATTATATGCACCGAGAAAAAAGAATCGTTGAATGTGCGAAATGCATTTTGTTGTCTCGAAATTTTGTTGTTTTAACAGTTGCTCAGACATGCTAAATAAGCAGATAGTTTAAATGTATGTTTGGTTACTGCCCAACTATACTGTTTTGTTATGCCAATTAAAAATCAAGTTGAACGTATTTAAAGATACAATTTTGTTAAACCAACTGAATTTTGGATGGATGAACGAATTTTTTTTTTCAGTGTGTGTTCTAGATGTGGCCAAAAGAAACAAAAATTAAGAATCAAACCATAAAACCAAAGAGAAAACCGAGACCATAATGCTGGGCCATCACACTGGCCATCTCATCTTTACTCCTATGGTCATCACACCCGGATACTCCAATATCCGGAGAGAGAGCGAATCGTGATTTTAAAAAATATATTAATTTTAAGGTTTATCTGATACCAGTTTGTTTTAATTTCGTAAATTATCTTAAAGTCAAATGTTCAAAGTTTAATTACAAATGAAGATAAGTTAGTTACTGTTGTCTGTACTCTTGTTTTGACGGATCGTTGAAAAAACTGTGCCCAACTACCCCGGTCTTGCCCTATAGCGGGATGTATTTTTACTTAATTATCGACGAGAATCAAATGTTAAATATTCGGATTCGTGAAAGGTCACATCACAAATGACGCGATCTCTAAAACCTTTGATTTTCCATTCTGACTTTCGTTTCAAAGGTCGTTTTTTTCTTTAATTTTGCAAATAGTGAGGCACCCATCGTCCAAGTATTCAAGTTGTATTTATATTTGATAAATTTATCCAAACGTGCTGGTTTTGTGGTCTCCAAAAATCTTGAACGGGTCTATGTTAGTTTAGGGCTCAAAAAACAGCGTGCTTATCAATATTTTTTTCTGATGCGAATATTCGGATTACGAGATTAGAATTTCACAGACAGTTAATACGTAGTTTTACGAAGTTTTAGTTTTTGTTGTTGTAATTTTTCGAACATTAATAAACAAGCATGTTATTATTGTTTAAACAGCGTGCCACCGTTGCTGGACGGCCAATCGGTGTAGGTGGTTCTGGCAACTTCGGTGATCGGAAACGAAAAATTAAAAAATTTACTTTTAGTAAAATAAGGAAACGTTCGTATGACCCGATACTTTTTTGAAATGTTGAATATTGCGAAAATGGCAAGCTGTACAAATGTCTGTATAAAAATTAATATACAAGTGTAGGAAGTTTTTATGCGAATACCACTTATGAAATTTCAGATACGATTTTGAAAATCCAAAACAGATTATTTAAAAAATGAAAGTGTAGCTCCGTAATATTAATATACTTGTGCTATTAAAAAATAATGCACGTGTAAAGAAATAATCACATCCAAGTATATTGAAATCAAGAACCATTTGCTGATATCAAAATACGAGTGTATATTAAATTCAAGAACCAGTTGCTAATATCAGCATTCGGGTGAGTATTAATTTCACGGGAGTGTAGTACCTTTAATGTACACGGTAAAAAGCGTCTGTGTAAAAATTAATACACATGTGTATGATGTTTTTATGCGGACACCGTTTATGAAATTTCAGATAATATTTTGAAAATCCAAAGCAAGTTATTCTAAAAATAAAAGTGTTGCTCCGTAATATACTTGTGCGTTTGAAAAATAATGCACGTGTAAAAAAATGTTCACATCCATGTATATTGAAATCAAGAACCATTTGCTGATATCAATATACGAGTGTCTATTAAATTCGTTCGTATATTAAGTTCGTAGAATTCAATTCTTTTGTGCCTTAAATGTAGTGTAAATTTAATATAATTTTCACATTGTTTCATGTGATTTTCATCAGCGTTTATGAATTTTTTTTTCAATTCCAGTTTCGCACTTTTAAATAAATCTGTTGTGATCATGCATTGTACGTATCGTAAAATTCAGTTTCACATATATTATATTTTTCAGGCTGCTGTAAATAAATTTCAAACTTGTTTTGTATTTTCAATGCTCTGTTTTTTATAGTTGATTTATTATACATATGTAGTAATTTTCAATTGATGACACGGGTTAATGCAATACATTTTCCACAAATTTACAAACTTGTCTTTGAAATTCCATGTTCCTGTTTTAAATTTACGGTACAAGTGTTTCAAATTTAATTTCATCTACTGAGTTCGTCAAATTCAATTCCTTTGTATTTTAAATGTATTGTAAATTTCATATCATTTTTTACAGTGTAGGAAAAAAATCTTTAACTTCCAACAAAAAGAAACCACTTTAATAATGTATTACTAACAAATGGCTGAACATATCAAAAAATAATTCGGTCGTACGATAGAAAATATTATAAAGTATGCTCTGTCCGTATTTAAAGTCAATTGGACGACTAGATTTTGAAAAACGACTCACACCGTTTGTAAATATAGTTTCGAGAGAAACGCAAAGGGAAAAGGATAAATGGCAGCGACGCGACCGTGGCGCAGGTCATGCTCTCATCCCTCACATATATATATGTATAACTCGGTGAATTTTCGGAATTTCCAAAATCTTTGTTGCAAATTCTTTAATTTACAGTGGTACTGTAATTGCCTATTTTCGACCGTTTTCTTTGGATTTTTTTAAAGAAAGGAATAAAATACATGTTCAACAGGACTTTTAGGCTTTATTAGGTATATATTGAAGTATGTAAAAAAAATTATTTGTCAAAAAAATACAAAATGGCGGCGCACGAGTCTCTAAGCACTACTGGTTTTCAGCCAACCCTCTTCGCGGCACGCAGTGGAACAGTCGCAAATTTAATCCTTGAACTGAGAGTAAAATATTTTCATTAATTATCTTAGTTTTAGGAATCAAGTACAGGGAAAAAAATGAAAAGATCGACAGACATTATACAAAGTGCAACTATTTCATGGCATTGAAAATGTAGTTAAACTTTTCAGGTAATCAAAAGCAGGTAGGGTGAAAGGGTTTTTCGAGGTACACGGAGGTAAGTCATAATATGAATATTTTTGCGCTGTCATTTAGATAGGTGCTGGTACTACCTCATTAGGTAGGTACTCATTGCTGATTAGTATTCAATAAATGATTGTGATTGATCTCATAATACGCTCTTTTTTTAATTAATTTTTCAGCAGTTTATCGTACAATACTTTGTATAGAGCAAAGCACTCTAGTACCTACAAGTGTACAGTGGATCAAGGTAATTTTCTTTAAGGGGTTACCCCCACTTGCGATTTTGAAAAAATCGATTTTTTTTATTGCATTTTTTTTAAGTATAAATATCTGAGTATATGTCCTGAAAATTTCAAGTCGATCCGAACAAAATTGACTGAGATATGAGCGTTGAAAGAGAAGAATCCGTTGTTTAAACGACCGGAAATTGAAACTTTAAACGCGTTTTTCTCAAAATGGCATTTCTGAAGTCGGTGACCAAGATTACTCGAACACTAATGAACCGATCTTCTTGAAATTTTGCAGCCTTATTTAATACATAAAAATGTAGTCTTCAATCGTTCGATTCTTTTTTTCGAAAAAAAAAATGGCCGTTTTATAGCCAAAAAACGGCCGTTTCTTTTCGTTAAAATCGAACCATTAACTTTGACTGTCCGCCATTTTGTGAAAAATGAATATTTTTTAAAATCCTTCGATTAAAGACTAGTTTATACTTATATTTGACTAAATCCATCCGATTTTTTTTTCAGATAATCCACTTCGCCGCAATGTTGGTCACCGCAAACCGTGTATATGGGTCATTCCATGTCAAATCGACAAATTTTTTACCTGACCCCCTTTGATTTCGCTGAAAATTTTCTATCTTTTTCTACCCCCCGAAAGTTATTTTTCAGAATTTTTTCAAATTTTTTTTCCCGACTCAAAAAAAGTTATGAATTTTTAAAAAAAACCGCTCTTTTATTTTTAAATTGCCAGAACTTTTTCAAAAATTGACCGTTTGGGAACTTTTTTTTTTCAAAATTTTTGTTTTTAAATGTAGTTTTCGAAAAAAAATATGAAAACATTTTCAGAATCCCAGATATATGAAATATTTTAGTTTTTTTGAAAAAACCGTAATTTTCTCAAAGTCCGACCGTTTTTTTTTTGTTTTTTTTTTTGCTCTAAAAATACTTCAACTAATTCTGCAATGATCCCCGTTAATCAAAAGATGTGACGACAATCGCTTCTAATTTTTTTTCTTGATTATAAAAAAATTTTTGTTGAATTTTTGCTGATTTTATATAACTTTGTTATGAAATTTTTTTTATTTCCTCGTGAAACCTCAAAAGTTGAAAAATAAAATTTTATTGGAGAATTTCAAGTGATTATCGTCCAAGAAATTGTTATTTTTTTTCAAAAAAGTAAAAAAAAGGACTTTTCATACTCTTAAATAAATTCACCGTCTCTTAACATCTTTAAATAAATTAAAAACATTTTTTTGTATGTGTTCAAATTATATTATCTTTTATTTAACTTTCATCAGAAGTATTGTCAACAGAGGGCTGAAGCATTTTTTTATAACATGAACGACATATTCGCTCATCAGTCGACAAATTGTATCGAATTGCTAAATGCTCCGGTAAATTTCGCAGGGATATTTTTTTTCTATGCTTCTCCAAATTAAATGGATTGCAACATCGATCAAAAAACTTCGGCATTGTAATCACTCGTTAACAAAATATAAATTAACAGCACTTTATGATAAATAATAGGTACTTTATTTAGCAATAGTAAGTCTACGTGACACGATGAACACAACGACAATGTAATTATTCTGAAAACATAACCTCCATATTATTTAAATGAAATGTAGATGATATCTTTTTTACCGACAATCGATAGCTCTTAAATTATCACATTGTATCAACTGGAGGTAACTTTTAAACCCATTGTATTTTTGAAGTTGTCATATTTCAGTACCAAAAAAAAACGTCCATAAGAGTAAAAAAATAACGTCAATGAGAGAAAAAAATTATTTTTTTTTTAAAATAACAATTTCTTGGACGATAATCACTTGAAATTCTCCAATAAAATTTTATTTTTCAACTTTTGAGGTTTCACGAGGAAATAAAAAAAAATTCATAACAAAGTTATATAAAATCAGCAAAAATTCAACAAAAATTTTTTTATAATCAAGAAAAAAAATTAGAAGCGATTGTCGTCACATCTTTTGATTAACGGGGATCATTGCAGAATTAGTTGAAGTATTTTTAGAGCAAAAAAAAAACAAAAAAAAACGGTCGGACTTTGAGAAAATTACGGTTTTTTCAAAAAAACTAAAATATTTCATATATCTGGGATTCTGAAAATTTTTTCATATTTTTTTTCGAAAACTACATTTAAAAACAAAAATTTTGAAAAAAAAAAGTTCCCAAACGGTCAATTTTTGAAAAAGTTCTGGCAATTTAAAAATAAAAGAGCGGTTTTTTTCAAAAATTCATAACTTTTTTTGAGTCGGGAAAAAAAATTTGAAAAAATTCTGAAAAACAACTTTCGGGGGGTAGAAAAAGATAGAAAATTTTCAGCGAAATCAAAGGGGGTCAGGTAAAAAATTTGTCGATTTGACATGGAATGACCCACATAAAAACATTATTTCATTGACGGCCATTTGCCACTGAACAATGTAATATTTTTCAATACAAAAATTACTGAAAGTTCTTCAAGGTGTGTTCTTTAAGATGGTATATTGATCGATTAAAAAAAGTTTTGTAGTTTTCTTTAAATAAAAATTCATGAAAAAGGCCTTTTTTGCGCTACAAGTGGGGGTAACGCCTTAAATTTTGTTTGATTTTGAAATTTTGTTTGCCTATGAAATTAAGCACGTTTCACTGTGTACACCCCCAAGTAATTAGTGAATCAAATCCCATTTTTTTTTAATGGTCATTATCTCAATATCTATTGGGTTAGGCCGTTCAGTGTCTTTCAACAAAATGAAGCCATTGAACGCACCTCATGTTTAGTCAAGGTTTCATTGAGATTGTGTGAACGGTTAGGCAGCTATAGACCTCTGAAAAAAAATGAGCCACTGACCCCACTATGACCCTACCTGTAAATAATATGAGTTGGTTTGTATTATTTTGCAAAAAAAATTGATACATTGACGTATATAATTGGGTTTGTTTGTATAATAATTGATATAAATTTTGTGTGACATATTTGTAGTATAAGTTGTAATATAATCTTTAAATTAATAACAAGATTAGAATTGGGTGGGGAGAGGGCATTTTTCAGCCAATCATAGGCATTCAGCATGTCGCAGCACCCCCCACTCTACTACAATACAGTGGCAGTGGAGTGGGGGTAGCGTTAGTTTCGTGTGACATCCAACCAACCCAGACCCCATGTCCAGTTGCAATCCAAGAAGGTACAGTCCGAATTTCAAGTCGATTGGACGAACATTGTTGGAGATCTGCTGCGTGCCGATTTCAAAAACGTGATTTCGAGAAAAGCGTGTTTGAAGTTCTCAGTACTAATAAATTGTTTATAACTTACGAAATTATTTATGTATCTTTAAACAGCCAATCCAGCGTCATAAGGTTGACCTTCCACGTAGACATTAGCCACGTTTTCTTTTATCCAAGCTGCCAAATTCGAAAACTGATTGAAAACGCGAATAGCGCGAAAACCACTTTAAAACTGTTTTTTTCCAGCTATAAACGAATATGCATTATATTTTTCAAAGTTTAAAGAATCTTTTCAAACACTGCCAAAAATAATATTTAATTTATGTTAAGAATGCTTTTAAATTAAGTAGGTTTTTTCCTTGTCTCGCGGCCTACTACGATCTTATTTGTTTCAGAGATATTTTTTTATTTCTGTCAGCTATGCTGTTTGAATATTAAATATATTCAAATTGAATAAATAATGATTCGATTCAAATAAATATTTATTTGCTAACAATATACACTGTAAATTCAAGTGTGCTATATGCATAAAATATTTCAGAAATCCAAAATTAAATGAAACACTTAATTGAGAGTTTTACCACAATAATTTTGTATCGTAATTCGTCGTTCCCTGGCCTTCTGAAATGATTTTTTTCGAATAAAATATTTCGTCTATATGAAATCGAACCTCGAACCTACCAGCCTTCAGCTACGCATGATGTCCCTATGTTACCGAGAGCTTGTAACATCCTGATTGCAGATATGGAATAAGAGGCCAAATGAATTCCTATAATGATGTGTTTTATAACTAAAACTATATCAATTAGTTAATATCATTGTGATAATGAAAGAGGTTTATCGAATAACATGCTGGATTGTTCAAACATAACCTATATATATATATATATATATATATACATATATATAATTCCTCTCTCTCCATTCCCTTTACCCCCACCCCCCTTTGATGTGTGTGTTGCAAAGACAGACCATTAGTTCAATCAAATAGAAAAATGGTTGACTCTACGAAAATTCTATTTAATTTAAATATTAAAAAAATAGTAAATACATTTAGTGGATTCAACTAAATTGTGTTTTGAACAGATAAAACCGAATCACAGATTTATCAGGATTAAACAAAATCTTTAGTTATTAGACGATATTAAATAGATTTTGATTTGAATAAATAAATATATTTGAAATAAATAATTCCAATAATGGAATGTAGGAGGAAAAATTTGATTTCACGATAAATTGGGTTAATTCAAATTTAAAAAAATCAAATAGACGCGGTTAGTTAATACCAATAGAATTTCTCCGTCAGTAAAGTGTTTCCAAAAAAACGATTTTTCGAAAATTTTACAGTGGTGTTCTCCCTTAAGGCTATATCACTATGCAATAAAAAAAGTATTTGAAAAATGTCAAGCTCATGCAGACCCCTTTCGTATTCACTGTTATTTCAATTTCCGAAATCTTTTCGTCTTTTATTTCGTAAGTATTGAAGAATCTATCATGCAAGCATTTCAATGACCAATTATTTCATCATAAATTTAATTAATCAAACGTATTTGGCGATCTCGAAAATGTTCGAATATTTATTCACCATTCAATTTCAAAATCCTTCAAATTGCTCTTTTATTTTGAAAGTATATTGAGTAATCCAGCGTCTAAGTATTTTTATTATACTTACCCTTGATCAATTTGGTTGCATGATCATATTTGTTTAAAGTTGAAAAATGTATTTAAACGTATGTATTTTTTTATTTCGTACCCCATATACAGGCGAACTCTTTCCAAAATCATGAAGCAACCATGCCGAGAAGACCACGGCAAAGAAACGAAAAAAAGAAAGTTCTTCATGCAAACTAGTAAGAAAGAACAATGAGGAGCACACGTGGGTTCGTCCTGTATCACCAATTTGCAGTAAATTGGTCGCTTCTCAGCTCCCCTGTCGCTCCCGAAGGGATGAATTCTTTCGCGTTGTCGATTATGGGAAGAGCGGGTAATTGGTGCCGGCTGTTGTCATTTTTTTTACACCCCAACAATTCCTCTAGTTTCGCATTATCGTGAGTCACGCGAGAGGTGCGAGCGTATATCCCAACGCGGGGGAAAAAAACCAGTTTTTTCCCTCTGCAACGCCCAAACGTGTATGTGGAGCGTGAAAGGATTTCGCAAAAACCGTGAAAAAAAAAAATCCTCCGCGTAAAAGAAATCGTAACAATGCTCTTGGCAAAATATCCGAAGGACAGCTTTGCCCTTTCTACCTCTTTTTTTTCACCAATATGCTAAACGCTCCTCCCTCGAACATTTGCAAAAAAATTGGGCTGAAAAATACAACAAAACACACGGGGATTTTTGTATAAGAGCAATATAAATTTTATTTCGTCTTTCAATTCGTATTGCAAAAATATTTGAACGTTTTTTCCACACGTATTTTTGTACCTCGCCAAAGGGCACGTTGTGGCTCTTCGTTTTTCTTTTTTCGTTTATTCTGTTTCATTATCGAAGTAACTTATCACAATATTTACAGGAAATATATATATACACTGTACACGTGCAATCGTCTTTGGCAAGATCGATCGATTTAATGCGTTTGATCAAACGAAAAAAAAAAAGAAATAATTTATGTTCTATATAACTCACAATCGAATAAATACTATGTATCTTCACGCTTCTTAACAAGGTACTCGGGTTGATGACTATTATACTTTTGTATCACTCGTAAATAATTCTCGTCTTTCGTCCCCACCTTTCTCGTGTCTTTTCCGCGCTTTTTTTTATCTCCACGCAAAAAAAAATAACCGTAAAAATGTTTGTCCCCGATAACCGGAAAATTAAGCAGCATTCGTGAACCAAAATAATTAATTATGTGAGATCGGGTCACGTGGAAGTAATCGTGAAACAAATGTACAACGGAAAGTTTGTACTTTTCTCGAACAATAATAATAATTCGCTAATACCGAAGTATAATCGATACTATCGTTGCGCAATTTTTTACACAAATAAATAGTCCAGCTTCAGTCCTCTCGAGAAAAAAATCACGAGTTCCATATAAAAATGCATATTTTGGGTAGGCTTTTTTCCGTTTCACTTATAGTATGAATTTGATTTACCGAGTGAGGCAACAACTGTTCGCAGTCGAAATATTTTCCGACCTATCAGACTTGGGTGAAAACTTTTCCTACAATAATTCCGAACTTCGGAGATTGCGAGGTCACTTCCATTAAAAAAAAATGGGATTACCATTTTTGTTCACAATTTCAGCAAGGAACTGAACATAAGTCCACATGCCGAATTTCAAGATAATCGATCGGGATTTAGTTGAAAAAATCGAGAAAAAACGAGATTTCAATTTTTTGAACCTAGAATCGATTTTAAAAAAAATCAATTCATTAAAAAAGAGCGTACACAATTGCCGCTTGCATTGCACTTTTTGTGACACTCTACGTAAATTAAGATCATATCAACTTGCTCTTGATGAGGAAATCTTTTGCGGAAAATTTTATTCGGTACTGACAGAAGGAAAGTCTGTCGTAGTACTTTTCATTCAAGAGGTCACGTATTATTATGAAAGTCACAAATATTCCGCGGCTTTCCAAAACGAGTTGATAAATTTCTTAGTTGCGAAAAATGTAAACAAAGCCGTACGACGTACTTGGATTTTGCTTAGTGTCAAACTATGGAAACGTCAATGAGAGCCTTTTCGTTAAGGGGTTACCCCCACTTGCGATTTTGAAAAAATCGATTTTTTTTATTGCATTTTTTTGACGTATAAGTATCTGAGAATATGTCCTGATAACTTCAAGTCGATCCGAACAAAATTGACTGAGATATGAGCGTTGAAAGAGAAGAATCCGTTGTGTAAACGACCGGCTAATTGAAACTTTAAACGCGTTTTTCTCAAAATGGCATTTCTGAAGTCGGTGACCACACTGAAAAAAAAATTCAGTTGGTTTAACAAAATGTATCTTTGAATACGTTCAACTTGATTTTTGATTGGCATAACAAACATTTTGTTAATCTAACGATAGTTTTAGTGGTGTGAACTGTAGCTAAATAAGCTACAGTTCACACCACTAAAACTATCGTTAGATTAACAAAATGTTTGTTATGCCAATCAAAAATCAAGTTGAACGTGTTTAAAGATACATTTTGTTAAACCAACTGAATTTTTTTTCAGTGCAAGATTACTCGAACACTAATGAACCGATCTTCTTGAAATTTTGCAGGCTTATTTAATACATAAAAATGTAGTCTTTAATCGTTCGATTTTTTTTTCGACAAAAATGGCCGTTTTATAGCCAAAAAACGGCCGTTTTTTTTCGTTAAAATCGAACCATTAACTTTGACTGTCCGCCATTTTGTGAAAAATGAATATTTTTTAAAATCCTTCGATTAAAGACTAGTTTATACTTATATTTGACTAAATCCATCCGCATTTTTTTTTCAGATGATCCACTTCGCCGCAATGTTGGTCACCGCAAACCGTGTATATAAAAACATTATTTCATTGACGGCCATTTGCCACTAAACAATGTAATATTTTTCAATAAAAAAATTACTGAAAGTTCTTCAAGATGTGTTCTTTGAGATGGTATATTGATCGATTAAAAAAGTTTTGTAGTTTTCTTTAAAAATTCATGAAAAAGGCCTTTTTTGCGCTAGAAGTGGGGGTAACGCCTTAATACAGACTTATGTCAGTAAAGCGGGACACTACTGCGACCGGTTTAAAAATCACTTTTTTCCAGTTTCTCAAGGTATACATATGCAAGAATATGTAAAAAAAAGGTTCAAGTCAAAATGTTGAAAATTGACGAAATTACAGACGATTTAGTGAGAGCAGGTAGCGAAACGATTTACGTACACTGAAACTTTCAATCGCCGTTTTTTTTCGAAACGACCCTTCTTGACCTGGGCGGAATCATAACTTTAGCTATAATGGTAGGATTTTAAAAAAAACCGTAATTGCGGTAGCGGTTGCACGTAGCTATTTTTTGTTTGAAATTTAGTATTTTTTAAGGCTCCGAATATAAGTAAAAATGTCGCCAAAATTGCCTTTTTTCAAATATCCTTCATTGTACGTAATTTTTTTTCTCGAAAAACAGCTACGAACAACGAGAACGTCATTTATATAGATTGAAAAACTTTTTTCAGACCAACCATTTTCAAGTTATTGATTCGGCCGTTGGACCACATTTTTTATACGGAGGCTCTATCGTACCGCAATAACTTTGTTGATTTTGATTTTTTTTTTCGTAAAACTGTACACGAAGTGAGCCCAATGTACGCTCAACAACATACTTTCTTTCTAAATCCCCAGTAGATAATCTAGTAGACCAAAAAAAAATTGTAAAAAAAACCCTTTTTCGATCACATTGGTGTCCTCCCTCAATGAGACAATCCAATCAATGCGAATCAGACTGCAAGTCTGCATCGAAAGTGGTGGCCATCACATTGAGCAACGGTACTAACATTTATACGAGTAAATGTTTGTACCATTTTTTTATCGATTATATGCTCAAAGATTGAAATTTAATTTTGATCGATTTTTCGTACTAAATCGTGATCGATCATCTTGAAATTTGGTGTGTCAATTTATTTTTAGTTCCTTGATAAAATTCTGAAAGAAAACACTGGTATTATTAGAAAAAATGGAAGTAGCCTTGAAATCTCTGAAGCGCCTTCACCTGGATGAACCTCGTAGCCAAGATTCGACGACCCTCCTCGAACTATGAAACTTTTACAGGAAAAGTCTTCTCCTAACTAAAAGGTTTCTCCTAGGTAAAAATAGGCGACACTTTTTTTTATATATCTGCGGAACCTGATTTTTAAGGGGTGAAACGCGCCCTCGAAAATAGGGGTGTTTTTCGTTTTTCGTCGATAACGTTATCGTTCTCATCTCCAATG
Source organism: Ophion obscuratus (assembly GCA_964007375.1). NCBI lineage: Eukaryota > Metazoa > Arthropoda > Insecta > Hymenoptera > Ichneumonidae > Ophion > Ophion obscuratus. The sequence goes on from OZ023319.1 coordinate 27,407,064, forward strand.
TACAGTGCACGAAAAAAATAAACATTGTCGCAATTTGAATGTTTTTCATATCTCGTAAGGGGCTATACCAGTGTGACACTTTCAAAAAATCGATTTTTTTGCCTCTTTCGACAGTTTATACTTTCAAGAATATCCTGTAAAAAGCAGTTTTTATGGTAAATATAATTTTATCTTGCAAAAATCGATAGTTAAATCTTTAAACGTTTTTTTCTCGAAATGACATTTTTCAAATTTGCTGACATTGTAACTCAAAGAGCAATTATCCGATTGACTTGAAATTTGAACTGAGTACTCTTGAATATATTTACTCTACAACGACGTAGGATATTTTTGATTGGATGAAAATTGACGATTTGGCATTGAAAACAAACGACCATTTTGTAGGCAAGAAAACAGACTTTTTTCATACCTTCGCCATTTTGTTAGATTTTGATATTTTTCGAAAATCCTACGTCACTGTACAGGAAATACCTTCCAGCTTAACGAAATTTTTCCCTTTTTCGGTTTCAGCTACTCAATCGGCCGGAATCATGTCAGCAGTGGAGGAACTTTTTTTTTGCGCTTCCCAAGGCAGCGAACAAGTCGCGTGGATCTCAATATTTTTCTATGAAAAAATGATGTAATATAGGTCAAATATAGCCAAATATATTCTTAATTTTCCGAAACATTTAATTGTATACTTTTCTTCCAAAAAATTCCCGAAAATCAGCCAAATTTTCAGCGTTCACACTGGTATATCCCCCCGAATTTTCGAGGGTGCGTTTCACCCCTTAAAAATTGGGTTCCGCAGATATGAAAAAATACGTGTCGCCTATTTTTACTCATTCTACAAGCATGCAAAATTTCATCGAAATCGGAGATTTCGACCTCGCAACCTTTCCTTGTGAGTCCGATAGGTTAGAAAATATTTCTAGTGTTGATAGTTGTTGCCTGACCTGGTATGGATTTCATACATTACGAATATGGGTGGGATATAAACATCATATGTATTCACGGTAATGATCAGTCTCGACTGTAGATTTTTAACGTGAAGATTTCGTCAGTCTGTCGATTTAGCGCTAATAACAACCCACGAGTTCCCTTTGTTTTTCAGGACGTCAGTGTGGCGATGAAATGGAAGAGAAAAGTGATGGAAGTGAAAGGTCAGAATTTTGGTTCGTATCAGTAGGCCAGTTCGGCGCCCCATGGCCTGTAAGGCTTTCCATGCTGTTGTTGGGGATACTGTCCAGGATATTGACTCCAGCCGAGAGCACTGCCGCCCAGTATAGGTGGCATACTTCCGGTACCAGGTGGCATACCGCCGGATACGGAACTCGGGGGCAGTGGGTCGTAGCTCGTCGTAGCAGGCGACGACGAGGCCAACGAAGTTGACGAGCCGAGGGGCGGTCCTGCTGGACCACTCGCAGGATGCTCGCGATGAAAACTCTGCAGATGTGACAACAAGCGTAGCCTCAGTGGGTCGCGCTCGTCCAGGCCCTCCATTGTCACTAGATAACGGCCAACTTCGGCCGCGCACTCGCCCCAACCAACCGCGTGATAATCCATCGCCAATTTCGTGCTGTCGTAACCCTCCGGTCCTGCAACATCGAACATTGACCGTACCATCAGACATTTGATACACTGTAACAAATTTCTGTATAAAAATTAATACACATGTGTAGGAAGTTTTTACGCGGATGCCGCTTATGAAATTTCAGATATGATTTTGAAAATTCAAAACAGGTTATTTTAAAAATGAAAGTGTAGCTCCGTAATATTAATAGACTTGTGCGTTTGAAAAATAATGCACGTGTAAAGAAATAATCACATCCAAGTATATTGAAATCAAGAACCATTTGTTAATATCAGCATTCGGGTGTGTATTCATTTCACGGAAACAAAGTATTACCTTTAATGTACACTGTAAAAAGCTTCTGTGTAAAAATTAATACACAAGTGTATGATGTTTTTATGCGGACGTCGTTTATGAAATTTCAGATAATATTTTGAAAATCCAATGCAGGTTATTTCAAAAGTGAAAGTATAGCTCCGTAATATGAATATACTTATGCGTTTGAAAAATAATTCACGTGTAAAAAAATGTTCACATCCATGTACATTGAAATCAAAAACCATTTGCTGATGTCAATATACGAGTGTATATTAAATTCGTTTGTATATTAAGTTCGTAGAATTCAATTCTTTTGTGCCTTAAATGTAGTGTAAATTTAATATAATTTTCACATTGTTTCATGTGATTTTCATCAGCGTTTATGAATTTTTTTTCAATTCCAGTTTTGCACTTTTAAATAAATCTGTTGTGATCATGCATTTTACGTATCGTAAAATTCAGTTTCACATATATTATATTTTTCAGGCGGCTGTAAATAAATTTCAAACTTGTTTTGTATTTTCTATGCTCTGTTTTTTATAGTTGATTTATTATACATCTGTAGTAATTTTCAATCGAAGACACGGGTTAATGTAATACATTTTCGAAAAATTTACAAACTTGTCTTCCATGTTGCATCTATTGAATTCTATATCCACGTTAGAATTTCATGTTCCTGTTTTAAATTTACGGTAGCAGTGTTTCTAATTTAATTTCATCTACTGAGTTCGTTAAATTCAATTCCTTTGTATCTTAAATGTATTGTAAATTTCATATCATTTTTATAGTGTACACTCAAGGAAGGCAAATCATAAGCCTGATCGTGGAAAATACCGTCGTCGTACAATCGCACGCAAACGTAAAACGGAGTTAAAGTGACATTAAGGGGGGATTATACATTCAGACAGGAAAAAAATAAGCAATGTTGAGGGATTTTTTAAACTAAGAAATAATTATTCTACAATTATCAAACTTTGGGTATACTTTAATAGTATATTTAAGTAGTCAAAACAGTTTTGGAAAATTAATTCATCATCAAAACGACGGCGCTGTGGCAGAGTGTTACAGAAAGGTCGCCGCGGGAATTGCGAATTCAGCGTGCAGTCTAGCTTCCCGTAGATTTGCAAAAAAGTTCAAACATTTTTTCAGTTGGTATACACTGAAAAAAAATTCGTTTATCCATCCAAAATTCAGTTGGTTTAACAAAATGTATCTTTGAATACGTTCAACTTGATTTTTGATTGGCATAACAAAACAGTATGGTTGGTGGTAAAATAGTATAGTGGTGTGAACCGTAGCTTACTTAGGAAGTCTGAGCAACTGTTGAAACAACAAAATTTCGAGACAACAACAATGCATTTTGCACATTCAACGATTCTTTTTTCTCAGTGCAGTTTATGTGTGACGGTAATTAAAATGAAGAAAATGCGAATTTAAGAAAATGGCACGCATTTACAATAAAAAATTAACATTTCTGTAAAATGTGGATGAAAAAAGTAGTTTTTTTTCCAATTTTTCGAAAACAATTCTCGTCAAGTAGAAGGTACCAATGTTATCAATATTTCTACCAAGTTTTAACTCAATCGACTCAATAGTTTTTGAGTAATCCTGCACGCCAATTACGATAATGCAGTTTTGAGAAAAACGCGTTTGAAACTTTGGGAAAATATTCTACATATATAGTTTTATGGTTTAAAGAAAGGAAAAAAGAAATCGATTTTTTTATCGTTGGTAGATTTTTATCGAAGGTAGAACCTTAAGGCGTGATATACATTTCCAACGATAAAAAAATCGATTTCAGAATCGACTACAGAAATCAAGAGCGCGCGCTCTTGATTTTTGTATATTGTGTTCAAATTTTAACCAGACATTGTTCATATCATTATGTAGTTTGAGTGAAATTTCAGAACAGTCGACCGTTTGGATTGGGAGATAATGGGTTTTTAAATTTCAACTTTGAAAACAGCAGAGTCTGCATTGACCAAAACTCAGGTCACATAATTCGTCGTACCATTTTATCGTGTTTATAAATATTTAAAAAATTATGTTTACATAGCGTCATAAAAACAATATGCAATTGGATATGTAGCGAATGTTTTTTTTAAGAGGCTCACTTATCGATTTTGCCGCAGCGCCTCGGACTTCTTTCAAGCGCCTCGTACAACTTTAAACGCGTTTTTCTCAAAACCACTTTTTTCAAAGTAGGAGAACGGATTACTCGAACACCTTTGCATGGAACGACTTAAAATTTTGATAGTAGCTTCATTACATTCTCTATGGGAGTATGTAGCCGTTTTTTTATTACATGTAAACGTTTTTTTTATAAACAATTTACTGCTTTTTTTTTGGGCAAAAAATTGATTTATTTCTTTCAAAGTGTGCCAGTTTTCAAAATGTGATTAAGGAGAGATATATACCTAGATGGTCGAGGTCGAGGATTTAGAAGCTATGGACATTCCGTCGACCGTAGAAGACCTACACTATGGGCCTACACTATGATTGCATGTAAGTTGACAAATTTCATGATTCATTCATTCCCAAATTTTCAAACGCGTTTTTCTCAAAACCACGTTTTTCAAATCGGTACCCAAAATTTCTCGAAAACCAAACAAACCGATTGCCTTGAGGTTTTTCGTGGTTATTCTATACACCATTATCTAGTACTTGTCATAGGATTTTTTTTCCGTTACTTAGTTTTTGTTTTATAGGCAAAATAATAACTAATTTTTGGCCCAAAAATTACTATTTATGTTCAAACGTCCGCCATTTTGTCATAAATCGATATTTTCAAAATCGGCCATGACAAGTGCTAGATTATAGTATCTAATTTAATAATCTTTTTGGTTTTTTTTCAGATGATTTTTTAAGAAACGCCAATGGGTACCGTATACGCAGATTTTTTTACGACGCTCCAAGGATCATACAGTATCCTTGTATATTTTTAATATTTTTAAATAAAGAAAATTAAACCTATTTTTGAATGTATATACTTTTAGATAATTAAAACCCCAATCCGAAATTTCAAATAGTTTTCCTTGAAAAAATTCACAAAAATGACCTTTTTCCGGCTCCTAGGTGTATATCTCCCCTTAAAAAACTATCCCTACGTAGTCCCATAGCTAATAATATATAAATTATATTTTTGTTTATTTTTGTTCCAGGTCTTATACTTTACGAGAAAACCGTCCTCCCGTGAAGCTGTATGTAAAAAACACGTTTTTCAAGATGGGCTCTGTCGCCGCCAGTTTGTATGAAAATTATAATTTTTTTTATACGTTAATATGTGTTAAATAAACCCTCTCGAAAGAAATCCTGTTCCTTTTTTCATACTCCCAAAATAAATTGTCAAAGTAAGGCCTTATTTTCTGCAGCTGGAGTGATGTTATCCCTTAATGTTAAAAAAATGAACCGAAGATTATGAGAAAACGGGGTAAATTTAACATTTTCGTCCGTACATAAGCTGTCCGGATTGATTCCACCCGATACCAAAATATCTTTGTCTCCAACTTGTCTTGCATTATTGTAACGAAGTGACAGGTGACTCGTAAAAGTGAATAAAATAACAATAACAAAAAAAAATATTCTTTTCTGCAACTAGAAATCAGGAATACATCAAAAGCGGCTCATCACTTATTTCTTCGACTCTGCCTTTTTTTTTATTTTCGCAAAAACGTTAATTATTTTTCAAACCTTCTTTGCTGAAGAACCGACAATTTTTCTGGTCTGCTGTCTTCGAAATTTTTTCCCGAGTGTCCAAGGGGAATTTGACCGTGAGAGATCGAGGGGAAAAATGATTTATTTTTTTCGTTTTCGCTCAAACGAGCGAAAAGTAACGAGAGTGAAACTTATAGATTTTCGGGTCATCGATGCGTGCGCCCGTGACAAGGTGGTTCACCGACGGCAGCAGCGACTAAACGGGGGCATCTCGTAGCAGCCGACGGCTACACGACCCCAAAGTCCATGTGTTATAGCTATGTGTATAAATACCCTGAACGGGACGGCTAGCGTGGGAAACGTTTAGACCCCCGTAAAGCCCCGTGTTTGTACATTCGCTATCTACTATACACGCGTATATGCATCCATATGCGTAAAGCCCATAGGGTGTAGTATAGTTTGCAACGTCACGTAACATTATGCGAATTTTCCCCCACCGACAGGGAATTCCCCTCGTAACCTGTATAATGTTCAACGACGCCTAGAATTCATAGTTACTTTATTTATCCAGGTGGGGGAAAGTTCCATGCGAAATGCAAACTAGATAATCGCAGATAACGTTTGGGGCTCTGAAAAGGTGTCGACTTGCAGTACAGTGGAACGTCGATTAGCCGAATCAATTGGGTCCGACGATGTTTCGGATAATCAAAAGTTCGGATAATCGAAACGCATTTTTTTCTGAGGGATAATATACAACCGGAATTAAAGTAAATAAGCTATATATATATATACATATATATATATATATATATATTTATATATATTTGCTTGTGCGTATATAAGAATATGCAAAAAACAACGATTTTTTTAAGTTTCCAGAGAGGGATACCCCCTTAAAAAAGTTGCTTACTCATTGTCGATTTATATCATTTGTAGAAATGGCATGCGAAAAACCAAAAGCAGATGATTTTTAAAAAATAACTCATAAAAAATTAATTAAAAAATTATATATATATATATATATATAGGATGTCCTGTTATGAATGGATAATCCTGCAACTGTCGATAGGTCAGATCATGTCCTACTATTTCCTGGAATTTCAGTTTAGTAAAAGTCCCAAGGTTTTTAAGATTCTGGGCTTTATGTATTTTTTTTCAAATCATCTGCATTTGGTTTTTCGCATGCCATTTCTACAAATGACATAAATCGACAATAAGTAAATAACTTTTTTAAGGGAGTATTCCTCTCTGGGAACTTCCAAAAATCGGTTTTTCTTTGCATATTATTATGGTGTGAACTTTCAAGAATATTTGAAGACCAACTGGACCTAGAAATTCTAAAAATTAACTAACTTGCACCTATTTTAGTAGAACAGTGTGCGTCGAGTTTGAACGCGATTATCTCGAAACTACGTATCTTGACACGGCGGGATTGATATCTTGAGTTACTTTCACACTATTGACTTGAATTTGCACAGTTAGTGTTCAAACAGTAGTCATTTACGGTTCACGATCGCATTTTTTAATCGGATGGACCATTTGTTAATAACAATGACTTCGGCATGCTGTTTTTCAAGAGAAAAATGAGATTTTCTTTGGAGAAGCTGTCATTTTTCGTATTTTTCGAAATTTCGAAAAGTGGATCGTGAACCCATAGCCAGTCGGATATATTCGAAGAAAACATTTTTTGTTTTCGTTTCGGATTACATTCGAGCCTGGTACAGATCCCACCGTTTCGGGCCTCGCCGCTGGAGGACCGCAACGCCAACTGCAGCACCACGAACACTTTGAAAGATTTTTTTTTCGAAACAATTACATATTAACCACAAACATGTGTACAACATGCTGGGAAAAAAATAATTTATTCCAACCAACGTGTTAATAGAAAAAAATGCATCATTCTCACCCTTCAAATGGGGCTTCCAGAGAGGGATACCCCGTTAAGTAATTGGTACGATATGCGTAGTACATTTTTTTGACACCGCGGGCTATCAAAGTCAGATGTTTGCATTGGTTTGTATAAAAATTCTGCATAAAATCTTATTTCATAAAGTTTCTTTGCCATTTGAGGTTAAAAAGAAGACTTTTCTAAATAAAACAAATAACCAAGAGTATTTTTTTCAATCGCGGGTCAAAAAGAGTTATCTTTTTTAGAAATGGCATGCGAAAAACCAAAAGCAGATGATTTTTATCTCGAAAACCGTGGGACTTTTAATAAACTGAAGTTCCAGAATATAGTAGGACATGATCTGACCTATCGACAGTTTCAGTTACGACCCTGTATATACTCAACCTGTTTCAAACATCGAATGCTTTTTTTTTCATTTCTTTGATTTTGTATCGTCGTCCATCGTCGAGTGTCTCGATTTCTCTTTACATCGATTTATGTTTCGCGTCAACGTTCTGATAATTGAGCAAATCGTGGTTCTGATAATCTAGATTCTACTTTAATTGTTAGAAAAAAATGGGTAGTCGTATTCGAGGCTCGTATAATTTCGGACAATTATAATTGGAAACATAACTACAACGTATATACAGCCGCATGAATAAATAAATGCTGCAATGCATTGAAGAAACAATTTCCACTCTCCTACACCCAAACTGTACAAAGAAAACAGAATTTTTTGGTAATTCTACGATCGGAAATCTACAAATGTATATTTGTAGATCGTACTCCCACAATTTATCGAATTCTCTCTCATTGGCCGATTCTCCATCGGATGGGAATGCAAAATTAAAAATGGTGCTCGACACCCTCGAGAAGGTCGTTTCCCCTCCTACTCGTCCAATACACATTAATTTCTACACACAAATACATACAGACGTAGAAATCAGTGGTGAAATTCGTGAAGGAATATCCTTGCTGGTTTCCCACAGGGTTTCACATCTGCCTCATGGCGCACCTAACATCGATTCTTCCTCTCTCTCTCGCTCTCTCTCTTGCTTACGAGGGGTGAAGCAGGGGTGCTTCGAGGATACGTAGGGGTACGGGGGGGCCCTCGACGATCCACGAAGCATTTCTGTATTATCCATCTCTGTCTCGCTCCCTAAAAAGCCCCTTGCCTGCCAATCCACGTCAATCGTGGGAACTCCACTCGGAAGAGTTGTTGACTTCCTGTGAGCTTCCCACAGGATCTCAGCCGGGTCCACAGCCACCTGCTCCACCATCCCGCTTAGCGGTACTTCCTCGTTCTATTTTTCCTATACACGCTTCTCTCTCTCCCTCTCTCTCTCTCTCTCTCTCTCTCTCTCTCTCTCTCTCTCTCTCTCTCTCTCTCCCCACCCCTCCCTCTCTTTCTCTTATGCTTTTGCATGCCTCTTATGGCTCGGTGCATGGTTACGGTACTTATGGCCATGCAGTACTGGTTTTCGACACAAAATCTGTGAGAAAAATAATTTTAAAAAATGTCCTGCCAAGTATCCATTTAAAAAAAATGTATTTCTGACATTTTTGCAAAAACATTGTCCTTTTTAGCGATCCGAAAAAAGATTCAAAATAGGTACTTATGACGTCATTAAATAAATAAAAAAATACCCGACGGTAAACGACTACCATCCAGATAAGGGAAGAGAAAAAAATAGTGAACTTTACGAAATGCAATCACGAGGAAATAGGATTTTGCAAAAGCAGTGCACTGGCAACACCGTAAGCAGACACGGGTATTCAAAGGAGCGTGAATTTTCTCGAACTCGAATTATTCCACATGTTGTGCACCTTACCGGTGCCTGGCAAAACTCATTCATAGGGGGGTTTTTTATGTGAAGATAATTTATACCATTAAGGGGTCTGCGTAGGCTTGGAATTTTGAAAGTACAATTTTTGTTGTTGCGTATTTTTATAGACTAGGGCCTTGAGGCCGTCACCATTGTGAGGGGTAGAAAAACGATCTTTTGCATTTTCTCATATAAGTCTGGTCTATAAATTTGACAAAATTGATTTTTTCTTCATTTTATTATTCTTTAGACCTTTTTTAATACGCTCGTGAAGATCGTTTATTGATATTTCAAAAATTAACAGAGTAATAGAAATTATGAGCAAGCAAACGTCATCTAACGGTATCAAAACTTTAAACGCGTTTATCTCAGAACTATGTTTTTCAAATCGGCGCCCACGATATCTCGATAACTAATTGACCGATCGAGCTCAAATTTTGCACATACCTTCGGTAGCCTCTTTCTGAGGACTGGTAGCAGAATCGTGTCGAACAATAATTTTGCCCACATTTTATAACTCGTCGAATACCCGAAAATGTATGAAATATCGTTAATCAAAGTTTAACAGGCCGCCATTTTGTAACAAAATTTGTTTAAGTACTAATTCTGCTACCAGTGCTCAGAATACTCATACAGATTGAGAATATATATATATTTTTTCAGATGCATACAACATCACCCAGAATGGGCGCCGATTGAGGCCGTTTTCGGTGGACCATGTTGTAAAGAAAATAAAAAAACTACATGATAATATTTAAAGTAATTTTTTTTAATGTAGATACATTCTCAAAGGAATAATAAATACATATGTAAAATTTCATCAAGACAACTTCGACGGTTTAAAAGTTATACCAACCCAGAAATTACGTCAAAAATTTCGCTCTAGACCAGACTACTGACTTAACGTATACGTATTCAAGAATATAGGAGAAAATATTCATGGGGAAATATTGAAAATTGACCAAGTTACAGACAATTTAGTCGGGGTAGGTAATGGAACGATTTACGTATACTAAAACTTTTAATTCGAGCTTTTCTCAAAACGACTTTTCTCGATCTGGCCGGAATCATAGCATCAGCTGTAATTGTCCAATGTTGAACTAAAAAAAATAAACTTTTCCGTAATTGCAGTAACTATCGTTGTACGTAGTCGTTTTTCGTTTGTTTTTAATTTAGTATTTTCGAAGCTCCCGGATATAAGTAAAAATTCCGCCAAAATTACATTTTTCTTAACAACCGACATTTTGTGATTTTTTTGTTTCGAAATCGGCTAGGTGCACCGAGAACTACATTTACATAGATTAGGAAACTTTCTTTCAGACCAACCATAGTCAAGTTATCGATCCGGCTGTTGAACCAATTTCTTTATACGGACGCTCTATTGTACCGCAATGACGTTACTTAAAAAAAAATTAATAAAAATGTACTCAAATCCCAAATAAATAGTCTAGTAAACCAAAAAATCGCAAAAACGACCTTTTTGGCCCGTCACAGTGGTGTCCTCTCTTACCTTTACAAAAAAAGATTTCGTAAAAGTTTCAAAAATTCACCGACTTATAAAGATTTTCGTGAACGGCCAGATCGCTTTTTTTTTCTTTTTCTCGAACCTGTTTTACGAACCAGAGTAGGTCGTATCTCAAAGTCTATTTGTCCGATTCACTTCAAATTCGGACAGAGCATAGTTTATAACATTTTCTATCGTATAACAGGATTCTTTTTTTCCTATGTTCACCCATTTGTTAATAATAATTTATTATTTTACATTTCGTCGAAAATTTGAGATTTTTTTTCCTAGAGCTCGCCATTTTTCATCATTTTCCAAATTCCAAAAAACAAAGGATCAGGACATCCAAAAGTTTCATTATCGTACAAAAGGCACATTTTTTATTTTCCATTTCCCATCAGTCTCGTTGCCAGAACCACCTACACCACTCTTTTCTAGAAATGAAGGAAAATTAATCAGCAAGAAGCGACGAGGTGTCGGAAGATAAACTTCCGTATAAAGTAGAAGGAAGCAAACGTCCCGGAGGATCGGGGGAAAACGATGTTTGATACTTCGTATACGACTGCGGCAGATGGCCATTCGGTTATTAGGTTACAGTTAGTTAGCCGCGCTATGTGCATGCACCCTCGTCACCCTTGCGGTCAACAGGTGTCTTCCGGTCGCGAGAAGCATCCATCGAGAGTGAACGTGAAAACGAGAATCGATGCGAGAAAACATATATATATATATACTGGCCTTGAATTCGGACACCGACAAAAGCGATACTAATAGGCGAAACACATTGAAATTCAATCCCAAAAAAAACGCGCATACAAAAATCTCGTGTACACGAATCTCGATGAACCGTCGAATCCGAAAACCCGCAATTTTTTTCACAACACATCTCGATGCCACATGAATAATATCGAGACACGTCGTTCAAAATGAATAAAATAATGTCTGATTAAATAAAAGGGCAATAAAATTGCATTCTTTAAAAAACGACCTAAATAATCGTATTTTTCAGTTTCTACGTGACTGCGTGTGGAAAACAATGGTAGTCGATCACCATTTTCAATTTTGTATTTCCATTCAATGAAGAATCGGCCGAGGGAAAGAATTCGATAAATCGCGGGAATACGATCATCCAGATATGTAGATTTTCGGTCGTAGAATTATTCCCAAAAACTGTTTTTTTCACAGTTTGGGTGTCAAATCGTGAAAAATCGTTTCTTCAATAGATTGCAGTATTTATTTGTTCACGCGAATGTATGGGGTCAAAGTGGGAACAGTGGGCACACTGAACCTTTTCTGTTTCTCATGAGTGGACATGTATATATGTGCGTCTTTTTCACATTAGAACCGCCCTCGGATGCCAATAGGTTTGAACCTGTCTGTGAGTCACTCCCGCACAATTCGATTGTGAGAGGTGATTTTATATTATTTTTGGTGTTAAAAGTTGAAAAACCAGCTGAGTTTGTATGTTTTTTGCTTCTTTACCTATCGCAGTTATGTTCGAAGTCATTGTTCTCCCGCAATATACAGCTGTATTGCGGTATTTGAGCATTGGGTTTGTTAACCTGACAAAAATAGAAACTTGTCAGTAGCTGCTTTAGAAAAAAAGAGAGGGTCGGTACACAGTGGCTCAATTTTTCGAGGTACACAGAGGTAAGTCATAATATGAATATCTTCGCTTTGTGATTTAGATAGGTACTGGTACTACCTCATTAGGTAGGTACTCATTGTTGATTAATATTCAATAAATGATTGTGATTGATCTCATAATATGCTGTCTTTTTAAAATTAATTTTTCGATAGTTTACTGCACAATACTCCCTGTTGTATGGAGAAAAGCACTCCATCACCTACAAGTGTACAGTGGATCAGGGTAACTTTCTTTAAATTTGGCTTGATTTAGAAATTTTGTTTGACTGTGAAATTAGGCATGTTTCACTGTGTACACCCCCAAGTCCACAGTGGGTCAAATCCCATTTTTGTTCAAATCGTTATTATCTCAATATCTATTGGGTCACGCAGTTCAGTGTCTTCTAACAAAATGAAGCCATTAAACACACCTCGCGTTTAGTCCAGGTTTCATTGAGATTGTGTGAACGATTAGGCAGCTATAGACCTCTGAAAAAATGAGCCACTGATTCCACTCTGACCCTACGTAAGCAATGGAATTAAATTTCCAAATGGACACAATAATTGTCCGCAATTCTACGACCTTGAATACGAAAACCAAATTTTTAAAAAACGATTACCACAAATCTACACTTTTTCAAAGCCTCTTCCGCAATCTACGATTGTCTTTTTTGCATGTTTTTTTTTCGCAAGGAACTTTCCTCGACGCGCACAAATATAAGTATACATTGTAGGCAAAAATGGGTAAACAAAACAATCGTTTTTCTCAAAGCCAAAAATTCACAAAAAAAGAATAGTATCAACGAGTCAACGAGTAGCGTTCCAATCGCGACGACGCCTACTTCCGGTACGGCGAATTGCGCAATGCCTCATCGTCTTTCGGTGTCCACCGCCCTATATGCTATAGCGAAGGGTTACTACGAAGTTCCGTTTGTGAGACTCGAGACCCGGAAATTCAAAGGGGCCAGGCACGAAGTTCCGAACACAAACAGGATAAGAATTCTCATTGTGTGCAACCGGGGGAAGTTGGAAATACGTAAGAAATTTAAGGTGCGCGCACCTAACGGATGTGCGGAATGTCACTTCCGTTTTTTTTTCTCACGGGAATGAATCTTCTACGCTAACCGTTACAAAATCCCTCTCTTGCTGTTTTTAATGCTCACATCTGCTGGGATTTTCCATAATACTTTTCATAATACACCCTCGAATCTTGTATAGAAGACGAAATCGTTCTATATCAATATAATGCTAGATAAGAAATATGATAATGCAAATATTATATTCGTCAAATTTTTCTTGTTAAATTCCCCACAAATTGAAAATAAACCGTTTCAGGCCTGACGAAGCCAAATTAGAAATCACAAAATGATTGACAGCATTATTGCAGATTAAAGTGATAAAAATCTTCTCAAAAAAATATGATCGATTCGAACAAAACAGAAGGAAATATGAGCCCACAATGGGACTAGTCTTGAAAATCATAGAATGGGTCACTCTATTTTAGAGAATTTTTTGAACAAAATTAGATAAGTTTATCATCTTGAAAAAAAATAGTTTTCACTTTAGAAGCAAAAATACGTTGACATTGATATTTGATAATTTTTTTCATACTTTTTAACGAAAGTACGCTTCAAAATGAAGAAAAAAATTTGTATAGTGACATTTGTCGATATCTTAATTAGTTCAGGAGTTATCACCGTTTAAACATCTCCGAAACTTCCGAAATCGACATTTGTGGAAAATTATAACTCCTAAAAAAGAAGAGATGAAAATCTAAAAATTCGTATGGACATTCCCTCCATGGGGTACAACTTTACAACAAAAAAAAATCAGGAAAACCAAAAATGGTCGGGGTCAAGGGGTAGGTGAAACGGCGTGGAATGTCCCATTTATATAATATTATTATATAAATATAAAATAATGTTTATATAATAATAGCAATTTAGAAAAATCGTAAAAATTCAAATCATGTAAATAATAACAGTAATAACAATTAAAGATATTAATAATAACCACAACAATGCAAACATTAAAAATAATACTATTAACAATTTAAAAATGAATGAAAGTTTAGTTAATGTTAATAATAACAATAATGGCAATTAAAAAAATTAATAAAAAATTGAACAATTTTAATAGTAATAATAATAATAATAAAAATTTAAAAAATTCATAAAAATTCAAACAATGTAAATAATAATAATAAAAAAAATAAAACTACCATATTGAATAGTGAATTATTTGTTAACGACTGCTTTAATCCACTTATTCCGATAATCATTATGTATGTTTATGCATTTTAGCATTATTGCAATACAATTTGTCGAACTGCTCCATTCTTGCTCGATTTTCTTTCAAAGAAAATCGCAATTCACAAAAATCCATTAGATAATAACGCATGTACCAGGGTGAACGTCATTAAAAAACAAAACTTACCCTTGTTGCGTAGGGTTCGTAGATGCTCAACGGTGAGTTGTAGAATTTCAGCCTTCTCGAGTTTACCACTGTGAGGATCTCTCGCTGCTGCCGGTACCAATCTACGAAGTTCACCGAGCGACGCGTTTATTCTGTCACGTCGTTTTTTCTCGATCATTCCTCGCCGACGTTTTCTCGAGGCGTGCTGACACGAGTCGCCACCAGGTGAATTACATCTGTGAAAATTTCGAAAAGGTTGAAGAAATACGGAAAAAAGGCGTGAACAAATGTGTACATGTATCCAATATTTGCTTTCCTCGCGATCGATAAGTGAAGATTCGTAATGGTTTTTTTTTAATGTGTATTTTTTTTTATTTTTGACACGAGTCGATAGACGGTGATAGACCGGTGGACGGCTGCGAGGAAAAGAACAAAAACGACGATGGGGTATGGCGAGCTAGGGTCCCGATAAAACTACAATGGCGACTTAATCAGGCTCAGTGATTGTGACCACCAGACGGCATGTGCCGCGTACCGGAAGGATATGTACCTATACGTGCACCGTGTCCTAAGATCATGAATATTCATTGGATCCAATGGCTACTGGACACACAACACCACCAGTGTTTACAACTCAAAGCTCAATTACGCAACGCATTTGCATACACAATGTTCCTGCATCAAATGGAATATGGGCGCGCGACCTTTTCGCCATTTATCGTTTGTTTGGGTCTGTTTGTTGGTCGCGGCTCATTGTCAATTATTCGAATACAAAAGTTGCAGAAAAAAGGAACTCTTTTGGAAATGTCCACGTTCCATATTTTCAGATAGACTATGATTCACTGTGATTTGAACAAGCGCAACATAAATTTGTGATTCTCTTTGTATGCGGTTGTACGTAGATCACGATGTTGAATCAATGAGAATGAATTCTCGATATGGTTGCGGGGTTAGGCTACTGCGAAAACGACGAAGACTCGTTCGTCGCTTGAGGCAACTTAAGTTGAAGAGGAAGCTTCGATATATGGTGCAGAAATAGAAGATTGAAGGTAAACTTATGATTCCAATGATAGAACTTCTGGTCAAACTGAACGCGTTTTTCTCGAAATTATATTCATTAAAATGGTGTACACAATTTCTCGACATTTAGAAAACGGATTGACTTGACATTTGGTACACTTGTTCACTGTACTGATAGTTTAGTCTTGACCGACGTTTTTCTTGTTAACTTTTTTTTCTCATCAGTTGTTGACAATAATGATGTGATTTCTCCTCGCAAATCCGAAAATATGTTTTTGATGAGTGAAACACGATAAGTAAAAAAATGGTCGGTCAAGTCTTAGCCAACATTAGTTATTTTGAGAGAAAACTCGTTTTTTCAAGTTCCGATTAACCGGGTGGCCAAAATCAAGTACACCGTTGAGTAGGTTACGTTCAAAGGTCCTTCACGAAATTGTTTATAGCTTCTTTAGTTATTATTTAATATTTTTTTAATGAAATTTGGTATACTATTTTTTTTAATGTACCTACGAATAAATGTCCAAAGGATTTTTGTTGGCTCAACATTATGTTTTTAAACCCTTATTTTCAGGTCGTCACAGTAGCCCCTGGAGTCGGGAGCCTGAATGAGAAGGTCCAAAAAATCATTATTTTCATGGCTTAAATCCATAGATAAACTATCCAAGAATATATTTACAAAGTTACAGAGGCCAATTGCAAACATTTTCGAAGATGCAAGGCCAAAAGCAGAGAAGCGATGCACTCTTATGTGCACTCTTCTAGAAATTATATAAACAAACTTCTGCAAGCAGAAATATTCGACTTCAAGGCTGAACAGTGAAATTCGTGATGATTTAAAATAACACCCAATTTATTCGATTTTTTCCCCCAATAGCACGTTTTTTTTTGAGTTTCGTTTCGAAAATTTCCCAGTTTGGAGTAGCCTGGTATTTCGGGTGGAAGTATTTCTGGATCACACTGACCGGGTGTGCACTTCACGTGTCAAAAGTGAAGTGCATATGTAAATGACGATGAATCTTCCATAAGTGTTTATTATCATCCAAAGCCCTCTTTTTACAATTTGAGGTCGCAAATCTCCAATAGTGACACGTAAAAGCATTCGAGTAATTTTCATGATCTAAATGAGCCAGAAAAAATTGGCCAATCAAGAAGAACCAGAGTCCGTTTGATTCCAACCATGCGAACTTCACCATCATCCTATCACTGCATAAAGACATTTGCCAACCTCTCAATAAGGGGCCTTCTTACTTTAGACACTAAAAAAGGCTATTTTCATGAATTTTTTTATAGGTTTATATTATAGAAATTGGCATGAAAGTTGTTACACTTAATAACTTTTATATCAATCAATTACACTTTCGAAATACATTTAAAAAAATTATTTATTCAAGTCACTATTTATAGACGGAAATGGTAGTTTAAAAAAAGTCCTGAAAAAATTGTAGATCTGCGCTGTTGATGAAATCTCGGAGATGGATCATCCGAACCAAAAAAATCAAACGATTTTAGATTCAGAATGTTAATGACTATAGCGCATATCATACGATTTGTTAAATATGCACAAATAACAAAATGGCGGACATTTTTCGAAAAAAAAAACATTTTTTCACCGTTTTTGGCAAAAAAGTAAATATCAAAATTTTTTTAAATCCTTGATACGCGCTATAGCTATAGTTGTACAGAATATGTTGCTAAAATTTCATAAGGATTTCATAAGGAAATTTCATAAGGACCGGTTCAGTAGTTTCGAAGATTTTATCAACCAGCCGTGGAAAAACGTTGTTTCGAGAAAAACGCGTTTAAAGTTTGTTTGGATTACATAAAGACATAAAAAAAGATTTTCAATGTATTTCGAAAGTGCACTTATTAAGTGTAACAACTTTTATATCAATATCTACAATATAAACCTATAAAAAAAATCATGAAAATAGCCTTTTTTAGCGTCTAAAGTGAGAAGACCCCTTAAGGCCACTCTAGAGGCCGAAAAATAGGCTTTTCGGGGATTTTTTTTTCGGAAAAATTACAAAATAAATTGAGAATACAAAAAAGGGTGTTTATCATACATATCAGTGACTGTATACAATAATTTTTTTGAAGCGATTAATTTCAAAATGGCGACTGTGCAGCGTTTATCTCAAAACTGCAGTTTTTAAATTGGCCGGAAACATAACTCAGACAATTTTCAACCGATTCACTTGAAATGTTGAATATATCTTGAAAAATACATTGTCTATGGAAGTACGTAGAATTTTTTTGTATACTGCATAGTTAATTTGTTTTTTACAATTATCTGACGATTAAAATTTTTTTAAAGCCTAAAAAATCGTTAGACAATTGTTAATAACAAATGAACCATGCAATAAAAAAGTCCCTAACGAATTCCGGACTCATAGTGAAACTCCGTGCACCGGGGAAATTCGTTTTGCAAAAAAAAAACCCAAAAAATACAAATGTACTAACGGTTCTTTGCCGCTCTCTTCAGAGAAGACATCATCGCAATCGGAATCGCTCATTGCTCTTTTGAGGCTCGCTCGTTGATGACTGGACGGCTGTTGTTGTTGTTGTTGTTGACCCTCGCGTGTCCTCAGTTCGGCGCCGTCGATCTTAAGTTCCGGAAGTTCGTGGCTGGGCCTCAATTCGGTAAGATCGGGTCTCATGACCGACATATCCTGATGGCCCAAGTCCTGCTGATGCCTCAATTCTGGATGTTGTTGTTGCTGCTGTTGTCTCCCGCTCATTTCACTCCTGTGCATATCGGGATGCCTTATATCGGGCCTCTGCATCTCGGCATGGCGGACTTCCGGTCTCTGCATATCGGCCTGGTGTACCCGTAGATCGGCACGCTGCATGTCGTGTCTTAGCTCGACAATGGCGCCGCTCGGTACCGTCGCGTGTCTCAAATCCGGTCCTCGCATCTCGTGATGATGACGCATATCCGGATGTTGGTGAGGTGGTCCAGCCGCCGTTTGATACGGCGAATGATGATGCGGTGGCGGTGGATAGCCCCAATGATGAGAAGTTGCCGGACCCGCCGTCAGACTCGAGATGTGTCCGCCACCACCGACAACGCCGCTTGGCGTTATCTCGGACGACAGTAAAGTACTGTTCTCGTCGCTTCTCGCAACAACTACTCGCCACATTGCTCCTCAATTGCTCTTATCACCGATTTGAAACGAATCCTAAACGAACGTCACTGCTCTCGATATGATCAGTGCCACGTGGCAGCCTTCGACAATCACCACGAGCGAAGACGAAGAATTGCGACAATTTTTCTTCCCACTCTATCCTCGCGCCAATGTCCTACCGATTTCACTACTCCCTCCACTCGGAGTGTCGCGATTTTCATCATACACCAGGAGTCTCGGATAAACCGGAAGTTGCGAAATTTCCGCTCATTCACCCGCGTTCCAATAAAAGAAGAAAAATAAATAATTAAATTTCTTATGTTCGATTGTTTTTTTGCTTGCACGATGCTTGTCACTTTTTGCACTGTTGTAAGAACGAACGTGAGTAAAAAAAAAAAGGTTTGTGAAAAAATTCAAATGGATGCACTTGAATAACGCACTAGGTCCGGTCCATCGAGGACCAAGACGATATCCGACCAAGAAAGAGGAAGTGGTGCACCCTGTTTCACTTTCTTTCTCCCACCCTCCTCTCTTTCTCGATGCTCACACACTCCACTGTGGCATGTGTGTCCGGTGCAAGCGCACGTCGGCCACGAGTGAGAAAGAAAACTATCTATGTGCATACGGCACGATGTAAAACGTCGTGAGTCTTGTTTGATGTCGCGGAAGCCACGCGAATATTCATTCGTCGATATAAATGTGCAGTGTCGACGATGCTACGCGCTCCCGATGCGTGTGCACTGGTCGCGTGGCGGCGAACGTATGTCGTGTGCGGGAGGACGAGCACGACACACGACCTATCCGCTCTGTGGAGTTCCCGTCCTGGTGGAGGGAGAACGTGGCCTGCCGCCACGTGGTCCGCGTGGTGGGGCACAAAGCCCAAACACTTTATATCGCACGCATACTCACGTAGACGAGTACACACGGACACCTATGGGATACCTGAATGACCGAGCGACGTTCGGAATTGAGGGACTTGGAGCATCGAAATACGTGTATTGAGGCGGCAGCCTGAATTGGAAGGTTCAGAAAAAAGCGTTTGTTTCGGGATTTTTTTTTTTTAGGAGGGATCAAAACAAGTGAGCACGGTAAACATTGAGGTAACTTTTTAGATTGGGGTAGAATATCCATAAGTCGAATTTCCATAACCTAATATCCATAAGTACGAATATCCATAAGTCGAATATCCATAAGTCGAATTTTCATAAGCGAATACCCATAAGTACGAATATCCATAAGTCAAATATCCATAAGTGCCAATATCCATAAATGAATATCCATAAGTCGAGTATCCACAAGTGCCAATATCCATAAGTGAATATCCATAAGTCGAATATCTATAATTACGAATATCCATAAGTCGAATATCCATGAGTACGAATATCCATAAGTCGAATATCCATAAGTCGAATATCCATAATTCGAATATCCATAAGTAGAATATCCATAAGTCGAATATCCATGAGTACGAATATCCATAAGTACAAATATCCATAAGTACGAATATCCATAAGTAGAATATCCATAAGTGCCAATATCCATAAATGAATATCCATAAGTCGAATATCCATGAGTCGAATATCCATAAGTCGAATATCCACAAGTGCCAATATCCATAAGCGAAAATCCATAAGTAGAATATCCATAAGTGAATATCCACAAGTCGAATATCCATAAGTCGAATATCCACAAGTCGAATATCCATAAGTACGAATATCCATAAGTCGAATATCCATAAGTCGAATATCCATTAGTCGAATATCCATTACTCGAATATCCATAAGTCGAATATCCATAAGTCGAACATCCACAAGTGCCAATATCCAAAAGTGAATATCCGTAAGTCGAATATCCATAAGTACGAATATCCATGAGTGAGTATAGAGTATAATTGAGTGCCAGAAATGGCGGGACGTAGAGGAAAAGCGAGTATAAAGGGAACTCAAACAAACCCAAACAAATCCCCAAAAAATCAACCCAAACAAATAATTCACTTATGTATAATCGACTTATGGATATTCATACTTATGGATACTCGTAGTTATGGATATTCGACGTATGGATATTCTACTTATGGATATTCGACGTATGGACATTCGACGACAATGATCTTTTCATGTATATTTGAAATGTATGAAAAAAATATTTCAACGTGAAACAATAAATGACTGCAGATTTATCAGCTCATTCCATGTGCGTATTGCCACTCAGTCCCCAATCGGCGGGAAAGATGCAGGTCGTATTTCTTGATTGGACCAAATGGACCAATAAAATTTTCAATTGTCATATATTTTTCTTCTGGGTGAATTAAGAAAAAGGTGAAAAAATCGTGAAACTATGGCTTTTCTCGGGTTTGAAAAAATACGTGTTTAAAGTAAACACTTATACGTGTTATAAAATTACTTAAAAATACATTTTTTATTCACTTAGGAGAGATTTTCATACTGGAGAAAATAAACTTTGGTTTGGTTCAATAGGTCTTTTAGTTTTTTTGCTATCACGCCCGCCAATATGGAAAATAGTGAAAATGACAACTGGAGAAAACGCGCTTCAAAGTTTTCAATAGGAGGAAATATCAATATCAAATATCAATCGCTTCTCTGCTTTAGGCCTTGTATCTTGAAAAATATTTACAATCGACCCCTGTAACTTTGTCAATATATTCTTGGATAGTTTATCTATCGATTTAATAAAAAAAAAGTAATAAAAAAAATGATTTTTGGGACCTTCTAATTCAGGCACCCGCCTTAATTTATGTCATCTCGAAAGATAGCAATACTAAACGAATATTATCAAAATGAAAAATGTAAGACATTCGTTTTATATTATTTAAGTAATTATTAAGCGATAGACTGGTTTATCTCTTGAATATTATACTCATTATTAGTTCGATTGTTAGATTATTAAGACATTGCCGTCTAAGTAGAACAAAATTTTGACCGTTCTTTTATTGGCTCAAGTCGGAACACTATTGTGGTGGATTAAAAAATCGATATTGTTTCCATTTTTCGCAAAGTATAAATGTTCAAGAATAATTTTAAAAAAATGTATGTTAAAATGTTGAAAATTGACCAAGATACAGATGATTTGTTGAGAGCAGGTAGCGCTACGATTTACGTATACAAAAACTTTCAATCGCGTTTTTCTCTACCTGGCCGGAATCATAACTCTAGCTAGAATTGGACGATTTTCAATTTAAAAAAAGAAAACAAAATTCCTTAATAAGAGTAGTTATTGTCGTACGTATCTGTTTCTTTTCATTTAGTCTTTTTTAAGGCTCCGAATATAAATAAAAATTTCGCCAGAACTACACCTTTTTTAAACACCCGCCAGTTTGTGAATTTGTTTTTTACGAAAAAGGGTTGCGTACAACGAGAACTATATTTATATAGCTCATCAAACATTTTGATTTTTCAGACTAACCATTGTCAAGTTATCGTTCCGACCGTTAGACCACATTTTTTATACGGAGGCTCTATTATACCTCAATAACGTTGTTGATTGTCAATTTTTTCAAATAAAAATTGACATGACGTAAGTTCAATGTATGCTTAATAAGATGCCCTTTTTCCAAATCCCAAATAAATAATCTAGTGGACAAAAAAATCGCAAGAACGGCTTTTTTGGCCCGTCACTGTAGTGCCCTCCCTTAAATAATGGATAAACATCATAAGAATAATATCAAAAAGGAAGTATACGCGAAAGATTTTTTTTTAATTTTAGAAGCCCCTTCGTGCGCTCAGAAATGCACGAAACAGCCTAGACGGTGAAAGTAGCGATAACTCCGAAATCAGTTTCGAAACTTTAAACGTGTTTTTCCCGAAACCACGTTTTTAAAATCGGGAGAACGCATAACTCGGGGAGTTTTCATCCGATTGACTTTTAATTTTAACTGTAGCTTTTCAATTAGATTCTCTGAAGAAGTACACACGATTTTTATGATTCATCGACAATTCTCGTTTTAATGAACAAAGTAACGCCGATTTTTTTAGCGAAAAATATTTAATGCATTCAAAATAATGCCATTTTGTGAAAAAAAAACCTTTTTTTAAAATAAATTTGTGTACTTCTCTAGTAATACTAATGTAAGTGACGACATTTTTTCATGTCTAGGTGCTAATCCATAAAAGCTCTGCGCTGCCGTCGTGTATATTTTTTTGTATACGTCAACACGCGTAGAATAAATCCTCCACGCCCCATTCCCACAACATTTTTTAGTATTCTCAAAAAAAATCCCAAAAAAGTATTTTTCCCGCGAGCCACATGGATAAAACGCCTTAATTCGTAGTAATCAAATTGATCATTTAACGCCTTCAATAAGTTTTTTCAAAGACGGCACCTAAAGGAATCCCTTTTTGCGCATTCGACCGACGAAAGATCACGCCTCTTCACAGCCCCTTTTCGTGATAAACTGATTTCTACAATCAACATTCACTTATTTTCGTAGACGCTAGTGTATAAATATTAATTACAGAAATATAGATAATTAACCCTACGAGCGCGAATAATTTATTTTCATTTTTCAAACCAACGAATCAATATTTTTCCCATTTATGCGCATATTTGTATTTAAGGGGCTATACCAGTGTGAATGCTGAAAATTTGGATGATTTTCGGGATTTTTTTGGAAGAAAAGTACTCAATTAAATGTTTCGGAAAATTAAGAATATATTTGGCAATAGTTGACCTATATAACATAATTTTTTCATAGACAAATATTGTGATCCAAGCGACTTATGGGCTGCCTTCGGAAGCGCAATAAAAAAAAGTTCCGCCACTGCTGACATGATTCCGGCCGATTGAGTAGCTGAAACCGAAAAAGGAAAAAAAATGTCGTTAAACTAAAAGGTATTTCCTGTACAGTGACGTAGGATTTTCGAAAAATATCTAAATCTAACAAAATGGCGTAGTTATGAAAAAAAAAGTTTGTTTTCTTGCCTATAAAATGGTCGTTTTTTTCAATACCAAATCGTCAATTTTCATCCATTCAAAAATATCCTACGTCATTGTAGAGTAAATATATTTAAGAGTACTCAGTTCAAATTTCAAGTCAATCGGATAATTTCTCTTTGAGTTACAATGTCAGTAAATTTGAAAAACCTCATATCGAGAAAAACGCGTTTAAAGATTTAACTATCGATTTTTGCAAGATAAAACGATATTTACCATGAAAACTGCTTTTTACGGGATATTCTTGGAAGTATAAACTGTCGAAAAAGGCAACAAAAAAAATCGATTTTTTTTAAGTGTCACACTGGTATACTGTATGGTATACATACTGGTATATATACTGGTATACTGGTATACCCAGTATACTGGTATAAAGTTCACCTTTTGACATGACACAATAATCGCATTTGGCAATTTTTACAAAAAAAAATCATCGAAAATTCGCCTCTATATTAGACTACAATAAATACCCCACGAACTCATTTTTTCTCTGCAAATTTCTTCAAATCTCCGAGTACGGTACAAATTTATAGTATCAATAGACGCCTTTTCCCAATCGTCAATTGCCCCAAAAACATATATACCTTTATCTTATCTACGACGCGGAATATTGTTTGGGAAATAATCATCAAGGAGCTACGAATTTATTTTGGCAGTGATCGCCCGACGATTTCCTCTCTACGCGTATCATCGCGGATGACAGCGGAGCACGCAAGATAGTGGTCGAGACGTGGCAGAAATGGTACAGTGATTGGCAGCCTTGTGTGTCCTTCCGTAGGCATAAATTACGTACAAGGAGGGCTGCCAATCACTGGTAGGTGATCACCATTGACCGCGGTGCAAGAGGTCACCCTATTATTCCGCTCCGTTACTGACGAGTGCCCGAAGCTCGCACGGGGAGAATTAGTTGCGCGGTGGGGGGAAATGGGAATGGGGCAGCGCACACGCGGAATCGAAACGCGAGAAGGGCGCCGAGACCGATTCCGTGGGAACGCGTGTCGCACTACTATATATATATATATATATATATACACACAAATATATGTATATGGATGCGTGTATGTATAGATATACACATACACACATGGGTATAGACATGTGTAGGTCCGATACACAACGGAGTGTTTTATTGAGGTATTGATGCTGCTGGTCGTGTGTACTCGGTACGATGATCATTGTTCGAGAATGAATCTCTCGTGCACTCGAGACTTTCCCCCCTACAAGGGCACCGGAAAGAAGTAGGGAATATCAAACTTGCCCTCGAACAAAAAAAAAGACAAAGATCGATCTTCCTGCACGATGAAGACTTCGAAAAGTGATACGAGTACTCCACCGTTCTCTCCCATGCGCGGTAACTTGACTGGATTTGGTTAATGCGCTGACTCATGTCGTATGACTGGCAAACTTTCTTCGGCCACTTGTTTTATACTGTTTTCGCAAAATCATCGAAGTAGTGAAAACGGTTATAAAATAGTGGGAAGGAAAATTTCGAGACGGTAAAAAATTGATATGCATTTGTATAGAGAGAAATGTGGGAGCTATGTGGATGAGAGAGTGGATTTTGAGTTTACGAGGATAAAAAGATCATGATGGACTTTCTTGATTGGGACGGGAATGCTGGGACTTTGTCTGCGCAAGCTTGGCGCCCACAAAACAGGTTGACTTTTGATATTTTTTTGTGATGAGTGTTGGGATTTTATATGCTACTCATAATTAGTCTTGTCGAGTTTGATTTTCTTTTTTGGAAGGGATATTGATAATCAATTAGGTTATTATTATTTGAACAACGTACCGCCGTTGCTGCATGGCCAATCGGTGTAGGCGGTTCTGGCAACTAGGATGATCTAAAATGAAAAAAGAAAAAATATACTTTCGGTATAACAATAAAACTTTCGTATAATCCAATGCTTTCTAAAATATTGAAAATTGTGAAAATGACAGTCTGTAGAAAAAGTTCGATTTTCGATTAAAAAAAAAACATTTTAATCATTCGTTATCAAGAAACGGATTAACATATTTAAAAAAATCGCGCCACACGATAGAAAATGTTTTCAACTATGCTCTACCCGAATTTGAAGTGATTAGGACAAATAAGTTCGGAAAAAGGGAAAATCATATAATAAATAATAACATAACTCAGTCAATTTTTAGAATCATATAATCACATGATAACATACCTCAGTCAATTTTTAGAATTTTCGCCAAATCTTTGTTGCAAATTGATGTTAAGACCCTATGCTATGAAACAAAATAATGTCTTTGCTATGAAGCAATACAGTAAGAAATGCGTATTTCCAAGATCACAAGCTCTTGCCGACCCCTCAACAGAAAGATTCTTTCCGAATGATTCTCTTATCTCCTATGATGGTGAGTAACCATCGCTAGCCTTTGCTCGAAAATCGTCCGTGTCTCGATCCAGGATCACCATGATTATCGCCGGTAATTATATTCATCTTTTCCGCACTACGCGTGCACGATGAGACCCTTGTGCGCCTCGCGTTTTGTTCATGCTCCAGACAATCGTCGGATACTAGTGAAATTCAATTCACCGGCTATAATCGATACGAGAATCGGTGATAAGACCCGTGAACTAAGCGCAGCATATGATTCCATCAATTGATAAGGGTGGTTTTTTTTACTCTCGTATGTACAGGCCACCATGAAATCACCCCGAAACCATTCTTACCACCCTCACAGTAATCGCTGCCATGCACCACACACGCACGTGTGTGTGTGTGGGTGCGTGCGTGCGTGCGTGCGTGCGTGCGTGCGTGCGTGCGTGCGTGCGTGTGTGTGTGTGTGTGTGTGTGTGTGTGTGTGTGTGTGTGTGTGTGTGTGTGTGTGTGTGTGTGTGTGTGTGTGTGTGTGTGCGTGCGTGTGTGCGTGTGTGTGTGTGTGTGTGTGTGTGTGGGTGTGTCTGTGTGATGCACATATATAGGGCACAATGTCGATAACTGGAGGGTGAACGATTCGAATGAGTGGAGGAAAAAAAGTGAGAGAGAACGAGGGGGGTGGGTTGGTGGAGGTTTAGGGCGAGGGAGTCGGAACGTCGAAAGTGGTAGGGGTGTTGGTCGTCCACGGGGGTGTGTACACAATAAAATTCACACAGGAATCGGTCGCAGCACGCGCTCACACGATTATCGACATACATACCCTCGTGAGCCTGGGAACCTCTGCCCTATATCCTATATATACAGCCTCGCACTGACTAATCGAATTGTTAACTTTGCAGCGTTGATTAACCGCTCGAGATTATCCGCGCTGGCTACATAGCCGCGTAATTTCCACTACCCTACTTCCCATGAAGTATATGACCGTTGCCATTAGTTTTGACAGTCTTAATGAACCTCAATTTTGCAGCTATTCCTTGCGTTCTGAACGTAACGATAACTAAGTACGATATGAACTGTGGCTGGCGACCTTGCGATGGTGAATACCGCTCTTCGGGTCCTTTGGAAAGCTTCGTCGTTTCGCGTTATGATCATGACAGATGGAAATTTATCGTTTTCAGGAAAAATCAGATATTTTGCGGCGCATTTATATGGGGTGGGCGGGAAATCGCTTGCTGTGGATGGTTTTGTTGTAGAACTTTGGGTCGGTGCGGAAAATAATTGGAAATGGCTTTGCCAAATCCATATCAACACAGGCAAAACATTTTGGGCGCAATTGTACCGGCGAGTTGAGAACATGCTTGCAATGTTTATTGCGAAGTTTACATTTTTTGGAAGATGATTAGAAATAGTGTCAATATATTTTTGACGCAATTATGCTGGAGAGTCGGGAGATTACCTTGTGATGTATAATTTTATTTTGCGATTTGGAAATGTCGTGAAAAATAATAAAAACCTGTGTCAGTGAACGCAAACAAGCGCGGACAAAATATTTCAGGCCGTATTACACTGGGAAGCTGGGCAGTCGCTTACAATTGACAATTTTACGAGCTTTTGGTTAACTTGACTTTCTGTGAGATGCAAAACGAAAAATCGATATTTCACCCACTTCCCGGCTACGTAGAGCTCTGAAATTTTGCAAATATGCATTTGAAGGGCGACGATGCATGATAACTAAAAAAAATGCGAAAGAAATTTTCAACTTGACATGGAAAATTAGCGATATCTAATAATTCATGTAAAATCTCACTAACACATACCAAGGGATTCATAGCTGACTGTGTTTGTGTGTGAAACGTTTATATGCAGCCATTAGCCGTAAGTTCAATTCCAATTATAGTCTTCGTTATTTTTTACAAGCATTCCATGTCCCTAACTTACAACCTCGTAAACTTGTAATCTACTAGTAATAACGGACTAGTAAAAGCAATTAAACATTAAAGAGTCAAAAATAAGTTATATGTAAAAAAATATTTTTTTAAAACAAGCTCTTATTTAAGGGCGGGGTAAAGAGTTAAATTTTTATTTCATTTTTGTTTAATTTTTTAAATGAATGCATAATATATCAAGAATGTTGTGTTAAAAGTTCAAGTCGATCGGAGTAAAATTGACGAAGTTATGAGTATTTGAGCGTCTATTGCTCCATGCCGTTCTCTTCTCTTCTGCGTTTTTCAAGCCGTTTTTCTGAGACTTGTCATATTTGAAGTCCGTGTGCACGATAACTCAAAATATACTGGACCAATCGCTTTGAAATTTTGCACAGTACTTCTTCACATAATTCACCAGGTATTGTCGAGAGCTTTTTTGTTTTTTTTAATAATTACTAATTTTTCAACAACAAATTAGCCGATTTTTTTAGCGAAAATCGGGTTTTTGGCTCCCAAGTGCTACGAAAAATCGAAAAAAAAAATCCTCCCGTCATTACCTCGAGAAACATCTCCTTTAACAAATGCATTTTGATTTCTTTGTTTCAAATGATTCTGTTGCGAGTTATGGTGCACACCGCAAACCAACTTTTTTTCGAGGCGCCTCCGGGGTTTAATTTTCACTCGCTCAATTTTGAATATTTTGCAATGCAAAATTAGGAGAATGTTGTTCAAATGTTACTTTATTATATGTAAATTTTTCAATAAACGAACACTATTCGTTACGC
Source organism: Ophion obscuratus (assembly GCA_964007375.1). Taxonomy (NCBI): domain Eukaryota; kingdom Metazoa; phylum Arthropoda; class Insecta; order Hymenoptera; family Ichneumonidae; genus Ophion; species Ophion obscuratus. The sequence continues at coordinate 27,435,982 of OZ023319.1, forward strand.
CAAAACAAAATCTTAAAAACATGCCTTTTTTTCGCCGAATTAACTTTACCCCGCCGATAATGTACTAAAAAGGAGAAAAATATTTTTTCACCAAGCCACCTATATGTGACTACGATTAAAAGCTTGAGGCGCTCAAAATTTAGACATGTAATCGTTAATTTCCATGAATCCGTTATCATATCAAATGTATTTTATTTACTGTAAAACAACCTGTCTTAAGGGGTCAGTCCACTTTTAAAATTTCAAAAAATCGAAAGCAAGCAAGGCTTGAAGAAATCGACGATGATGAGCAATCAGAAGGGATTTTGTACGGTGCAGGAATTGCCGATTGAATTTAGGTAAGAGTTTTTCGTATAAACTTCAAACGCGTTTTACTCGAAAAAACGTTTTCAAAATCTAGCTCCGTCGTATCTCTAAAACTAATAAACCGATTCTCTTGAAATTTGAACCACATATTGTAAACATGATTCGCAACAAGATGACCCTCGATGGTTTGAAAATTTTGATTTTTACTCTTTGTTTTTTGCGAAAAAAAACGCGTTTTTTAAAAACTTTTTTGGTTTTTCCTCTGCCATTTTTTTATTTTTTGATAAAACTTTATTTGCGAGGATCATTCTGTAGCTGGTGTCATACTGAATCTAATGGACTTTGATTTTTTTTGTTTCAGATAAGCCGCTGCCGAGTTGTGATGGAGCTACCTAGCCCACCTATTTTTGAGGCGTTACGTTAAACTATAGTTTTTGTACTTAAAAATGAGGAAAAATTAATTAAAATTAAAAAAATGTATTTCAGCACTTTATTTATCAAGCCCAACAACTTTTATATTCATGTCTTTTGTAAAATCCTCGAAAAAAAATCGCGAAAATAGCCTTTTCTCGTGGCCCCAAAGTGGACTGGCCCCTTAAATAAAATAACATGCCTGAAATAAAAATCCTGAAACTTAGTATAAACGTGTGATAATAATTTCTCTAATTACTATGATGCCAAACTAAATACGCTTGATGAAACTGAATTAAGCAAATTTATTAAACATTTGAAAAATTGAGCACCCCAAGCTTTTATTTATAATCACATATAGGTGACTTGGTTAAAACAAAATATTTTCTACTTTTTAGTATATTAAATAAATGCTTCTTTAAAAAAAATATTTTTGAACTTATAAATTATATCATACGATTCCAAATTGTTCTGAAAGATAATTACAATTAGCGTTGCCCCCAATTGATCTCCAAAAAGCGCAATCCCTTCAGAATAAAGCTCGTATGGGTCTTGCAGAATTTACCCTACAAACGATGGTCTTATTCGGCAGCATTTCGTATCAACAGATCTCAATAAATACGCACGACGCATCCCGCCTTTGTTCCACCATGTACCAGCTTCCAATTAAATCAAAAGTTAAGTAAGAATAAAAATCGCCAAGTTTTCGAGAAGGTGGCCCGCCATCATAATCAGCCGCAGTTTACGAACGGCTGTCCAAGATCGTGGTATGGACACTCATAAACAAAGAAAAAAAAAAGGAATCACGCAAATGAAGCAAAGCGACCAAATAAAAGTCCCAGCGGGTTGCTTTTCAGGTTGTACAATCAAGTATATTATGAAAATACACCCATATACAAATACACACAAATAAAAGCTGCCTAAGATCCTGCGGGCGCGGGCACACACGTCCGGCACACGTCCGAGCAGCGGGACAAAAAATGTCCCCAGAGGGATGCGGAGATTGTTGAAAGTAAGGGAGAAAAAGACCAAAATCGTCTCGCTCGTTCTTTTCGACTTCCTTCGCGTTTCTCTTCGCAGTCGATCCTCATTGGCCACCCCATATGAGGGATGCAAATGTCCTACCCTCAATAAGAATCCTTCCGTGACGCTTCTCTCGAACTGCAAAAGGCTTGGATTTTTTAAATGCCGCCATTGTACAATCTTTTTTCCGACTCTGCCTTCGCGAGATTCCCTTTCATCCCCTATGATTTTTCTCGCCCCTTACACGTGCATTGCCGGCTAGAGGGCAGCCGAAATGGAAAGGGATGGGGATGTATATATATATATATATATATATATAGAGAGAGAGAGAGAGAGAGAGAGAGAGAGAAAGAGAGAGAGAGAGAGAGAGAGAGAGAGAGGTGACTGTAGTTTCGCGTCTTCTAGGTTGGGGGCCACACGTTCCCACAGGTACGACGAGCAGATTTGCTCGGAGTGAACAGAAGGGATGCAGAGAATCTCGAACCCTCGCACGAAAAGCTCCATTGATTCCGAGAGACGAAGAAAAGAGAGCTCAAAAGAGCCATACAGATATACGCAGTGTGGCTGGAGGTAAATCAAGCATCTGCACGCAGACTCGCGAACAATGAAGGATATTTCGCACCCAGGGAGCGTATTAAAAGGTGGCAGTGTTACACCTGAGACGGATGGAGATCTATACCGATTACGCAGGAAAAACTATCGAGGATTTACATCGAAAGACATGGGAGATTTTTTATATTCAAGACTTTTTCCGAAAAAAAAATATTTTCGACGATTATCTTTACCGAAAACCTTTTTTTTCTCCAACATGCACCTTTTAATCAAAAATCGATTGCCCTACGTACTTTTAAGGCAAATCTTATTTACGACTCAAATTAATTTTAATTTTCGTTCCAGATAAAAAATTGTAGAACTCTTGCCGATCGCAGGAGATATCTTACTTAATCCACCTTCAGCGACGCCATTTCCTCACAAACTCTTGTGAACAAATTTGGAAAGATACCTGAAGATACGTAGAATAAACGCCTCTGAAGGGAATTTTCGTGCTTCCAACTGGGTATCCACAAAAAAAAGTCGAAATTTACCTTTTTCCCGGGCTGCTGACTGGTAGTCTCGAAATACGTTTCTCGGCAGTTGTAAATGATACAAGAGGAATCAGAAGCGAACGGTGCGTGGAACGAAAAGAAACAATGCAAATTTCTTAAATCACGACTCGACGGGACACCTGGAAATAGGAACCCTTATTTATGGTTGTTTGAAAACGGTAACAACTCTCGCCAACCGTGACTCCATTACCGCAGACACACCTGTGAATCGATTCGTATAATCTTGAAATCGCGCATGCGTAAACTTTATTCCTTACCGAATAAATTTTCGCGACTGCGCACTTACCGAATCGCGTATAAGGTACCTGCGGGTAATAAGGCCTAGCTAAAGGATATTTGAAATAAAATAAAAAATATCCAATGTAATCAACCTATTTTAATTATAATCGATATTCATGTTCAGTTCCTATAAAATATAAACGAAAAATGGTAACTTGTACGATAAAAAAGATTAAACATTTTTAAAAACCTTGATAGTAGACCTTATTTTACTATGGTAGGATACCATACGGCTTTAACATACTTAAATAACCAAACTATACGTAATATATTTGGTATACTATGGTAGGATACCTACGGCTTTAACATACTTAAATAATCAAACTATACGTAATATATTTGGTATTCCAAATCAATAATCTTCTGCAGCTTTGTATGAACTCAAAGTTCCACTTTGCACTGCTCGGACAGCTGACACCAAGTCGTTTTCTGATCACAACATTGGTTTTTGGAGGCATCGGGATCGAGGCACTAAAAATAACTTTCAAATGATTGCACTGAGAGAAACGTATGGTGTTCTCAACCATATTTTAACTATATTTTGTATTTCCCTGAGGGGACAATAATATTTTATAGCCATAGTCACTGGGAGAGGTATAGTACTGCTTAATGATATTTTAGCAGTTGTATGAATCATGCACATATGTTAACCGCAACCACCAATCTTAAAAACATACGTTTATTCTTCAATGCTATATATTGGGTTGGTACAAAAATCTTGCAACACACAACACGAGTAAAAAAAAAATATTTTATTTTAACAATAAACGATTATTCAGTAATGTAGGCTCCCTCCGCATCTACAACTCTTGCCCAATGCTCTGGTAGACTTTGCACGCCCGCAGACCAGAATTCTTTTGATCGTGAATTAAGAAAGTCGTCCAATGTATTTTTGAGATCTGACAGATCATCAAATTTTTTATCCCGTAAATAGTTCATCAAAGCTCGAATCAGGTGATAGTCGGTAGGTGCTAAGTCTGGTGAATACGGTGGGTGTGGTAGAACTTCCCATCCTAGCTGCGAAATAGTTTCTTGTGTCATCTTAGCGACGTGGGGTCGAGCATTGTCATGGAGAAGCCGAACGTGAAGACGTTTACGCCTTTTCTGTTTCATAATTTTAGCCACCTTTTGCAGTTGTGCAGAATAAATCTCTGCCTGTATTGTGGTGTTAGTTGGCAGAAATTCGTAATAGAGCATGCCTTCAGAATCCCACCAACAACAGAGTAAAACTTTCTTCATTTCACGGGGCTGTTTAGGGGTCGGTTCTGGTTTTTCCCCTTTCGATAGCCACTGACGCTTGCGCGTGTGATTAACATACAACACCCAGCTTTCATCCCCAGTGACTATTTCTTGAAGAAAATCCTTTCTTTGCGGACGATGCAGGAGTGAAAGACAGATGGACATGCGTGTTGCTTTGTTTGATTCGCTGAGATTGTGCGGTATCCAAGACGAATCAACTTTCCTATATCCCATCTCTTGTAAATGTCGAAGGATAGTAGGATGACTGCAGTTGAGTTTGTTGGCTAATTCTCGTGACGACATATTAGGCTTTGCCTTTATAAGTGCTCGCAGTTCTTCATCGTCCACAATCGATTCCCTGCCGGACCTAGGTTTGTCTTCGAAAGATGTATCGCCAGAATGGAAACGCTGATACCATCGGGAGACCATTGAATAATTAACTACATTAGCCTTGAACGTACTGCACACATTACGGGCTGCGGCTCTTATAGAATGCCCTTGCAAGAATTCGTAATATGCGATTGCTCGAAGTGCACGTTGATCCATCTTTGCTCATACTGACTCCGCGGAACATCTGACTCGCTTATATATCCTGCGGCATGGAAGGTTCTAGACCATTCTTGTATTTCGTCTTCTCGAATGTTCTCGAACTTCATTATTAGGAAAAATATTTTAATTGAAAAAAAAGTGTTGCAAGATTTTTGTACCAACCCAATAATATAGGTTTTCATAAAATGGATATTTCCTGATACTATGAACAATTTATTTCCCCAAAATTCTAATAGTGAAATGAATTTTGTATAGATTGATTAAAAATTGTTGCCTGTGATTTGCGACGATTTTTGTAGTGATTTGTACCATATTATACAATACGACCTGCTATATGCGTGTTTGGTGTGTTATTCAAGTGTTTGTACAAGGCACCAATGCTCGTCTACTAAATGCATAGAATGTTTCATAAATCCAAAATAAAATAAAATACGCAACTGAGAGTTGTAGCTCGATAATTTTTTATTATAATTCGCCATTCCCTGACCTCCTGCGTTCATTTATTTCGAAGAAAAGATTTCACCTAATCGGAATCGAACCTAGAACCTAACTGCCTACCTTCGCCCATCCTGCGCACGCAGCCACTACACTGAGAAAAAAAAATCATTGATCCAATATCATTGGTGTTAACGAATGAAATTTCGTTGATTCAATTGTAAAATTGTTGGTGTAAATAATCGGATTTATTAGTGCAAACAAAACGCTATTGACTTCAATAACATGATAAAATTAAAAGATTTTTTTTTAATTCGAAAGATATATTGTTAGCCGAGAACCATATATTATTGAAACTATATGAAAAATTTTCGCGAACAAATTATATAGCTTTCAATGCCTTTTCTGCAACGAACAATAAAAGCGTTTCAATTTATAACATGAATATTGTTGATTCGAGTACACAAGAAAAATTGAATTTCGCTCGTTCGATTCAGATAAAATTTCTATTGAGCAAATATATTATTTTATTTTTTTTACCATATCCGATATCGATTTTCGTTTTTCGATTTTGGTTGAAAAAATTCAACCAAATCATGGCCGAGCGCCACGGAAATTATAGGTGTGAGGAAACCCGTAGTTCCCGGAGTAACCGCTAGAAGCCGCACGCGCGCTCGTTTCTCGTAAGCGTAGGGCGAACCGAAAATCTACTTAAGGCAGGATTCTACTTTGAAACTTTGAAAAAAAAATTTTTTTTTTACATTTTTCGAAAGTAAATATGTTCAAGACTGTTCGGTCAAAATTTTATAAAGTTCCAAGCAGTCTAACTATCCTTTTTCGCCTTTCGAACGCACCTACCTGAGCGCGCTATTGTGACCCGCCCGGCGCGCGGCCCGGACTCACCAAAACTTTAAACGCGTTTTTCTCGAAACGACATTTTCAAGTACTGTGATCGTGATAACTCAAAAAGTACTGAACCGATCCTTATGAAATTTGGAACATATATTCTATATGTGTGTACCAACCGACCTAACTACAATCAACTTAAAATTTTGATTAGAACTATTTTTTTATTGCAAAAAAAGACCCAAAAAAACGCATTTTTTTCGTATTTTAGCCGCCATTTTGTTAATTTAGCACGTATATAAAATATTCTAGTTAGGTCGGTTCCTGAAGACATACTGAACATGAAACTATTTGATTTTTTTGTTTCAGACCATCCGTCGGGAAGATTTCACGACCACGGCAACGGTACCTGCTTTTCGAGGCGTTGGCTTTAAACATATTTTACGTGTACAAAAAATGAATAAAATACATTTAAATTTTTTTTTTATGTACTTAAGAAGTGTATTTATTGAACAGTTTAAACCCCATATCGATATCTTTAATAGTATTCTCAGAAAAAATTCACGAAAATGGCGTTTTTTTCATGGTTTCAAAGTAGAATCCTGCCTTAAACGCCGGAGAAACTAAAGATCATCGCTTCTTGGCTTGTGGCTAAGATCAAAGTGTAGTACCTGTTCTTATCAGTTGAATATCTGATATTCTCTCCATGGATATTCCATTGGATATCTGATATTCTCTCCACTATTATCGTGGATGATTATTCTAATGCTCACTTTTTATTTAAGACTTAAAACAAATTGAAAAATCTACGTCTCATGGCATATTCGTTTCGATTTAGTAAAGAAATAATTCATTCTATAGATTATATTTAGTACGAAATAAAAAATGCCGTAGCAACCGCTCAATTATTTCATCCATACATCTACGGATTGTATATAGAATGATTTCAATAGAATATAATGTTATGCGAATGATAATGTAGATATTCAAAGAACAGAAGAGATTTTCAAATAAAATAATATGTTATTTGAATCAATCACATTTTCCAATATTTCATAGTATTGTAACAATCTCATATATCGGTCGCACTCCGCAATCAGACACGTATTTGAATCAACCAATATGTTTTTTTGATTCAATAGGTTTTTTTCTCAGTGTATGCTACCGAGTACTTTTGGCATCTTAAGATATGGCATAAGACACAAAAGTAATTCCAGCTGTACTTCCGAATGGATGTTACCTGCGATTTAGTTCAAATTGTGCTCAGATCTTTTGTTTTATAATAAAAGTCACTGCTCAAATGGATTTTTGGCGCTTCGCAATAGTTTTGTACCATAAAATAGTGATTTATACCATATTGTATGATACGACCTGCTAAATGCCTACTAATGTGTGTCCTACAAGAACAGAGGGTGAACTACGAGAAAAAGTGTTGAATTGATATCCTATCCTTGCAATGCAACAAACATACTATGCAACAGTTTGTGTGACACGCGTAGTTCTTAAAACTATCAAGCTGCGGTTGCTCGGACTGCAAATGATTTACGTCTTCACTATAAGTAATTTTTGCCATAATTTTTTTCGAGAAGTATTCGTACAGTAGGCGTCTGTGAGTGTGACCTTGAGCCTGAGGGTTTATTTTTTAAACGATTTTCGTTACAACCAACCAAAGATCCCTCTCACGTTCCATCACCAATTCGCCAGCGGGGTTTACGCGAAAGAAAGGATTAGTCATCCGAGCAACGATTTTTCCGCGGACTATTTCCGCTACCAGCCGCGCGAAATATCGCCATTTGTTTTTTTTTCTTCTTCTATTGGTCACACTCGTAAAAGCAACAAAAAAAAAGGAAAATAAAATAAATACGAAAAGCTTCGACGATTTATAATCGACGAGTCTCGCGACTCGATGGAAACGACGGGCGGCGCTAAGTCATCCGGCGTCGCGCGTGCGGACTTCCGGTCTGCACGCGACTTATGCACGTGAAGTCGCGTGGCAATCGCGCCGATATGGCGTGTGACCACACGTTTCGTAGATCTACACGGCGCGTCACATTATAATACTTTATCCACTTCTGTTTTTCTGTATCGCGCATGTGTGAGTGCGCGTGTATACGCCCAACATGATCATCGGCGGATCCGAACGACAAAATACAAATGGCGAGACCACGAAGTGTTATAGTCGAGTTACATTTTGTCGGGACTTCCGAAAAGGGAAAAAAAACGCGCGCGTGTGGAGCATCACCGGAGGTTTGGGGAAAAAAGCGCAGCTCCCCTATAGCGGTGCTTTCAAAAGTCAAGGGGAAGGACGGAAAGGGATGGTTTTTTTTGCTTTGTACTCGCAGGGGGAAGAGTGAAGAAGAATCGAAATGACGCAAATAGAGAGGCACAAATATTTAACTCTTATTCTTATGAGATCAGGATAAACTTGGGACATTGTTCCGTCGAAGTGAGTACGTGTGAACTTGGAGAAAACTTGAAGAAAAAAAATCCTAAAGAAAAATCTTTAAAAACCGAAAGAAAAATCTGAAAAAACCAAAAAATGAATCTAAAAAGGACCTTAAGAACATCTTTTGAAAACCTGTAAAAAAGTTAATAAAATTAAAATTCTATCCATGAGAATTTAATAAACGGAGACGGTGAACTAAATTAGTATAATTTTTCGTTTTCGTTAATAAAAAAAAAACAATTTTCCGTTTTTCTTTCTACAGAAAACCGAAAAAAGAAGCTTGAAGAAAAATCTCAGAAAAAAACCTAAAGAAATAGAAGTTCGGACCATGAAAAGTCGACAATTTAAATTTAATCAAATTATTATTTATCTAATTTTTCGTCTTATTGTTAGTTGATAAAGAAAACTTGGGAATTTGTTCCGGCGAAGTGAGTACGTGTGGAGTTGGAGAAAACTTGAAGAAGAAGAAACTTAAAGAAAAATCTTTAAAAACCTAAAGAAAAATCTAAAAAAACATAAAGATGAATCTAAAAAGAACCTGAAGAAAATCTTTTGAAAATCTTTAAAAAACGTTAACATTATGCAAATTCTATCCATGAGAATTTAACAAACGAAGACGGTGAACTAAATTAGTATAATGTTTCATTAATAAAAAAAATCCGATTTTCCGTTTCCGTTTCTAGACAAAAACAAAAAAAGAAGCCTGAAGAAAGATTTAAAAAACCTATAGAAAAAGGAAGCTGAAGGAAAAACTAAAAAAACACCTGAAGAATGGGAAGTTCCAACCGTGAAAATTTAACAATCGAAGACCGTGAAGTTCAATTTGTATAATGAGTATAATTTTTTGTTTATGTTTCTTTCGTTTTCCTAAAAAAAAAATAAACAAGAAAAATCTTTAAAATTCTTTAAAAAAATTAACCCCTCCTTTAATTAAAAAAAACCCTAATTTTCAATGTTTGTCCTTAAAGCCTTATATACACTTGTAGCGGGCGAAGGGACGTGATATTTCCGACCATCACATGTGTATATAAAACCTTAAATGAAAACCTATAGAAATATCTCAAAAAAACCTATTACTAAATTTAAAAAAAAAACGAAATTCTAACCATGACAATTGATCAAGCGAAGATGGCTCCACAAATTAGTATAATTTTTCGTTTTCATTAATCGAAAATATAGTATTTTCGATTATATTTGTTCCAAGGCGTTTCATGCCCTTTTGCTGTATCAAATTTCTTTATTATTTTAGTAGCTGTGTCCCACTTGTATTTATGAAGGCGGACTCTTCATATACAAACGAATAGCAAATATTTGTCCGTAATCCGCTTTCGATTATGCAACATGTATGAATTTGTGATCACGTGAGATGGAGATATATATATATATATATATAGGAGGGAGGGAGAGAGAGAGAGAGAGAGAGAGAGAGAGAGAGAGAGAGAGAGAGAGAGAGAGAGAGAGAGAGAGAGAGAGAGAGAGAGAGAGAGGACAGCATTGTCCACCGTTTGTCCATCTTCTGGACAAACATCGCGAAGCCTATATCTCGTTATTCTCATACACAAATACATACCCCTACATGTACATATATATGAAGAGCTATTGCATATATTGGCACCCTAGCTTGGCTAAAGTAAACAAGCATACATAACACGTTTACAAGTATACCCGAGAACCCCGATTCTGGCAATAATGCATTAGCGGGTTTTGCGTTTTGTCACCGATATCAAAAATTATGAAAGAAAGAATATGGTTGGCTTCATCTAAGGCGCCACGAATTCATTCTAGAGAGCTAAGATTGGACGAAGTTCATTTTTGCGAAATTATAACTGACAACAGCTCACCGGTGCGATGGTCTAGTGGTTAGCGTGCTCGCCACTAAACCAGCGGACCGGGAGGTCCCGGGTTCGAATCCCGGTCGCGCGTACATTTCGTCGTGAAATGTTTTTCTTCGGCATTTTCGCGGCGAAATAAGACTAGTTCCACGACCGGGGGGCGAATTCGATGAACGGCTGTATTTGGTATAGGTTTTCCGCAGTTTCCCTATACCCATGACAGAAAATGTCATGATGAATATAATACGGAGGGGTAAGTCGGCTGCGGCCGCAAGAGGGGGGAACAGAGAAAGATGGAGAAAAAAGGAGTAAACAGTAGAGAAAAGAACGGTCATAATGTGGGGAAGAATAGGTAACAAACGCGAAAAGCGTGTACCTAAGGAAAAAAACAAAAAAAAAACTGACAACAGCTCAAGTTTAGGTTTGGAATATAAATACAATATAATATTTTTATTAATTATATTAGTTTCAGCAGTCAAGTACGGGGGGGGGGGGTTAAAAAATAACGAGAAAAAGAAAATAGAGACGAGTTTGAAAAAAAGTTCGTTTTTTCGACCATAATTTCTATATAAAAAGTGATATATTTTTTACAATTTTCAACTAATCGAAAAAAGCGCTCGTGCTTGACTGTTAAAGCAATCTAAGAAGCTACAGTTAAAATTTGAAGTCGATTGGACGAAGATTGGTCGAGTTCTGCTGCGTGCCGATTTCAAAAACATGGTTTTGAGAAAAACGTGTTTGAGGTCAACGGTTTTATAGACGGTACAGCTGATGACATTTTTTTCCGTAATCCGATGCTACCTATTGGTGGAAAATAAAACGATTTTTAGTCGGTGACTTTTTCTTCAAAGATAATAGGCTTACAAGAGTCGAGAACTGCGTCTATCGGCGTGGCATCGCCGAAGGCGCTTTTCAGCGCTCGGAGACCCCCCTAAAAAATTGCTCGAAGACCACTTTAACCCTCAGTAGATACACTATAATTTGCACACCTCCCTAGACACACATGGGTCTAAGGTTTCCTACCGTTTTTTACCATACTTGGACTCGTTTAAAAAATCGGAAAAATTTAGGAGAGTAGTTTGAGATTGTACAAAGAGAGCATTCATGGACTAACCGTTGGGACCTATCAATTTCTAGAAAAGGCCGGACACCACAGACCCATGTGTGTCCACTGAGGGTTAAAACTGATTTTTTTTCAGCTATAAACGAATAGGCATCACATTTGTAAAGGTTTAAAGGATTTTTGATAAATATTAGGAAGTTGGGCTCCTGCTAGAATCAGGTTAGTTTTGTTCGTATTTTTTTTTTAGGTTTGGGTTTCTTTGACTTTGTTTGGGTTATATATATATATATATATATATATATATATATATATATATATATATATATCGACGCTGCTTACGAAAAGTAGAACGATTCAAAGTTCTTACGAAAACTAGCATGATTATGCTTTCGCCACTGAAACTACCACGTTTCCATATTCACCGCGAAAACTAGCTTGTTTGATTTTCACTGTAAAAACTCGTCTAAAAAGGAGTAAGTTTAAAACCTTAAGGATCTCATCGCTCGTGCAATCTAACCAAAAAGAGTTTTGGTGAGAATTTAAAGTCCTTCGTGCTCAGGTAAAAATCTGGAAAAATAAACCATTAGTATTTTTTTTTAAATATTCCAATTTCTGCGTAGTGACATGTTAAATTTATACTCGTTGCTTTCATTACCATATTGATAATAATTATCAATTAAAATCGATAGTGGTCATTTTTATGAAAATAATTATATCGAAATTGTAAGTATAATAAAATATTTATTGTGATGTTCCATTTAAAAAATAACGTTATTTAAAATATCATTCGACAAATTTACTGTAATGTTACGGATGGTTATCGTTGAATATGTTTGAAAAATCTTGCTGATCTTCGATTGGAATTAAACCGCTGTCAAACATGGCCTTTAAATCTTTTTTTTCTTCGTGCAAGAGGCAATTTTTTATCTGACGTCTGTTTTAATTGGAACATTCGAACATCATCCATGTTTTTGTTTTTTTTTTAAAGATTTTCATCCTTCGTTCTTCTTGGTCAAAATCATATTTAACGTGGATTGTATCGACGTAAGGTTGAATGAATATTTTCCGAATACTCGCAACTTTAATTGACATTAATATATTATGGGATTATATATATATATATATATATATATATATATATATATATATATATATATATATATATATATATATAACCATTTAACCAAAAATTAGCCTGATTCTAACAACATCCCCGCTTCCGAATACATACCGGCTTTGTTAAAAATGTTTCCAAAAATTGGATTTTTCAAAAAATTTTAGAGTGGTGTCCTCCCTTAATTAAAATAAACGAAATTGCACGGCGCGGAGATAAAACTGCTATTCGTATGTATCTGACCTAAAGCAGAATTGGGGTGTAAACGATCAAGTGGCCGAAGCGAGCGTAGGTGCTTTCGATGGAACACGTGGCACGGCCATATAACGCAGCGGTATACGCTTCGACCATTTCTTACAAAAACATTTGGTCGGGGCGTGATGATGAGGAAGGACGAAGCACATTGGTCAGTCCACAGAGCATTGCGTACTTGTTCGCTTGTCCAATTTTCGACTGGTCACTCCCGTGCACAAAAACTCGCTTGACCCCTATCGACAGTTGGTGGGAACACAATTCGTCCTGATAATTGGGGTATTGTCCACCGCTGACCGGACGATTTTCCCATTTTCCTATATATGTTACTACACCAGTGTATCCGCACAGTACCGAGGACTCGCGTACTTTACGATTTGTTTCTCTCGATCACGCCGACGCTTCGACAATCGAAAATATGAATTTATCGCCGATTATATTACTCTCTCGTTTCGATATTTCATTCGCGCCACTTACAGCGCGTGTGAGATATGATGATATTTATTGCATATGTATATCTATATTCGGCATGGCACAGTGTTCGTACGTGTACTCTTGTTTGCCGTCGTAAATTCGGCAAAGTGTTACGAAAATGACCATTTGGTCATACGAGGGTCGTCTTTTCGAATATACGAGAGTCAACAACTTGACCATCCGGTCCATATTCTCATAATCAAATTTTTCCGTATCGAGCATCCGCCTACGGTGATTTTTACGGAGTCAATTCGGATTTTGTGAGAGAGGCGATACTTTTTTTTACGGTATTTTAGGTATAGTACAGTCGTGCTGTATATTGGAATCGGAAAAAAATAGAAGAAGACTAGTTTTTTGACAGGTGATTTTGTAGGTGCCGCGGGTGCAAAATCCAAGTTTGCCTAAAAATCGGGGTGTAGGGTTTTTTAGGGGATGAAAGGAGATGGGGTGGATTAATGCCAAACTACAACCCCCGCGAGGTCGGCGTCGGGAGGCAAAATGTTCAGAAATCCGGGTTTTATTTTTGTCCACGGCGCCGAAGTCGTGAAAGTTCATTTTAGGGGTGAAAAAGTGGGGTGAAATTTTAAAAAATCAGTTTTCATTCGATAACTCTTTAGAAAAATTCATACAATTTTTGTTCAAATGGGAACGTTATAGCTCTTGGAAAGACGCGTCGATCGAGTATTTGATCATCCCTGTCCAATAATATATTCACCCCCAAAAGAATTGTTCAAGTATAAAAAAAATTGTATATTGAATAACTCAAAAACAATAGATTTTTCGAGGATGGTTTGAACATACGAAATGTAGAGAATGATTGTCTCTACATTTTCGATCCTATGGACCACCCTTGAATTTTGCTTTTTTCCAACCCCTCTCAGGGGTTGAAAATTCAAAATGAAATTCTGGGAAAACTATTGACCGAAAAAATATAGAGATGCGAGTTTGGCGCTGTGGACAAAAATGTAGCTGAGGGTTCAAGCTACAAAGTCGTTGCGAATTGGTGCGGTCAGTAGTTTTCCCAGAATTTCATTTTGGACTTTCAACCCCCGAGAGGGTTTGGAAAATCAAAATTCAAGGGTGGTCCATAGAAACGAAAATACAGAGAAAATTATTCTCTACATTTCGTACATTTGAACCATACCCGAAAAATCGATTGTTTTTGAGTTAATCAATAAACAATTTTTTTTTGTATTTTGACCATTTTTTTGGGGGTGAAGATATTATCAGAGAGTGATGATCAAATACTCGATCGACGCGTCTTTTCAAAGGTTACAACGTTCCCATTTGAACAAAGAGTGTACGCATTTTTTCTAAAGAGTTATAGAATTAAAACTCATTTTTCAAAATTTCACTCCACTTTTTCACCCTTAAAATGAATTTTCACGACTTCGGCGCTTTGGACAAAACTAAAGGCCGGATTTTTCTGCACATTTCGTCTCACGGCGCCGGCTTCGTGAGGGTTGTAGTTTGGCATTAATCGACCCCCATCCCCTTTCATCGCCTAGAAAAAACCTTACACCCCGATTTTTAGATAAACTTTTTTTTCGAAGAATACTTTCATTAAAAAATATGAAAAAATTATCAAATATCAATGTCAACATTTGTTTTCTTCTAAATAGAAAACTATTTTTTTTTTAAAGGTGATGGCCTTTTTTTATTGCTTTCAAAAAATTCTCTAAAATAGAGTGATCCATTCTATGATTTTTAAGACTAGTTCCATCGTGGGCCCATTTTTCGTCCTATTTTTTTTGTATTAATCATATTTTTTAGAAGATTTTTATCATTTTAATCTCCAATAATGCTATTAATGATTTTGTAATTTCCAATTCAGCTTCGACAGGCCTGAAACGGTTTATTTTTATTTGAGCTGAATTTAACGGAAAAAAAAATGTTTTATTAAAAAAGTTTTTTTTTCGTTCAATTTAGTTAAATTCAGCACAAATAAAAAATAAACCGTTTCAGACCTGTCGAAGCCAATTGGAAATCACAAAATCATTATTGGAAATTAAAATGATAAATATCTTCAAAAAAATATGATTAATTCGAAAAAATAGCAGAAAAAATGGGCCCATGATGAGACTAGTCTTAAAAATCATTCAATGAATCACTCGATTTTAGATAATTTTTTGAACAAAATTTAAAAAGGCAATCATCTTTTTAAAAAATAGTTTTCACTTTAAAAGCAAAAAAACGTTAACATTGATAATTAATAATTTTTTCATATTTTTTAATGAAAGTAGGGTTTAAAATGAAAAAAAAATTTATCGTGACATTTGTATATTTATGTTTAATAAAGATAGTGTATTTGTTTGATTCTCTGTTGTATATTATCGCTTCACGAAAAATTGCGTTGCGATCATCGGACCTTTTGATTATCCACACTATCTTCAGTCCCAGTTGATTCGGACCATCAAGGTTCCAATGTACGTCAAAACCCAAAAATGAATATTTTCAAACATCCTAACTAGGTGTGAGCCGTTAAATGCACAAGATCAACATAACCTCACAAATTTTTCGAACAGAGTTTTCTC
The DNA here is from genome assembly GCA_964007375.1 of Ophion obscuratus. Lineage (NCBI taxonomy): Eukaryota > Metazoa > Arthropoda > Insecta > Hymenoptera > Ichneumonidae > Ophion > Ophion obscuratus. The sequence continues at coordinate 27,451,891 of OZ023319.1, forward strand.
ATAGTTTATGTTTTGAATGAAAAACAAAGCATGATCCTCTGTAGAATTCACTGACGCAGAGCTTGACGATTTTATTTTGCCCAAATATTATTCGTCTCTGAGAAACAAATGTCCGAAAATTCTAGCCATCACTCTTGCACTCATGTCACAGTAAAGTTTCTACTTCGCCTTCACTGTCCGCAAAATTGTAAAAATAAGTGTTCCACTCAGGTGGCGCTGGTGTAGATCGCATCCGATATGTCATATATGCGTACGTTATTTTGTCAGGAACATAACCTTGATTCGTTTTCGATATTAATCAAAAGATTTCAAGGTAAACAGCTACAATAGACAGCTATAATGCAAAGTATAAAGACCGAATAAAAATGAAACGTTATTAATATGTTTTTAGCACAACTTCAAACCGTCCATGTATAATGTAAGTAATACTTTTTATTGTCTTTCGTTATCGGCATATGTATAGTACGAAATAATTCGCAATTTAAAAAGTACCAATCTCAATGCTAATTGATTCAAATCCGTGCCTTATTTTTTGCTTTAATTTTCAAATACTTACGGTTTTTGGGCACCTATTTCCGGTGTCACAGCAATGACGTTACGAAAAACATTTCCAGGATTGTTTTTGTACGATTAGTCCTCGTATCGCTTCTTTTCAATTTTTACTTTTTTAAAATAAATTGGATTGTCCCGGTCAGTAGAAAATGTAATGAAACCAGTAGAAAATGTAAAAAGTTGAGGTACACAATTTCACCACCAGGGTCGTTCCAATAACACCGACCAATATATATTACTATATTGGTCGGTCACTTGTTATCGGAGCGACACTGATGGTGAAATTTTGTACCTCAACTTTTTACATCTCCACGTGTATTCTACCTCCATATTTCTCATCACAGAATCTCGTCGGGATAAACATGAACCACGCAGGGCTGTTTTCAGTCAAGAATGCGAAATGGCAAATTTGCAGTACGACGTTCATTCGATTATCATTCGAATTTTTAGTGCTTCAAACTGTCGGAGGATTCGAAGAAGAAATATATATATAGAGGGTGTTACGAAGGTCGCTCAAAGACTTAAGGGACTAACAGGTCACCTCGGTAGGAACATATCTAACCTAGGCTACCTTAGTCCAAAGTCTGAGGATTTCGAGTTATCATGGTAAGAATGATTTTTGGAAGATTTCCCAAAATTAGGTACTAACTCGTTCATAATGTTCAAACAGACAATAATTGGTAACTAAAAACTTATTTGCGCCTTAGCTCAATGTGTATTCAATCGACAAACACCAATACCAGACAACTAACTAAATGGGACGTGTTGAATAACTAAAAAGTGTCAAAAAATAAAAATACCTCTTATGTTAATCCTATTTTTTTAAAAATAGCATTAACATAAGACGTAAACCAGTTAGTACCTAATTTTGGGAAATTTTCCAAAAACCATACTTGCCATGATAACTCGAAATCCTTAAACTCTGGACTAAGGTAACCTAGGTTAGATATGATCCTAACGAGGTGACCTATCACCCCCTTAAGGCCTTGCGTCGAGTTTCCTAACACCCTGTATATATTAAGGCCTTCGGCCACAGTAATGGGTATACAATCATGTGTGAATGTAACAATTTTTTTTGTATGAAAAAGTCATTCACTCATGAAATTAATTACACATCCATTTAGTATGAATATCAAGCTGTTAGAAAGTTTTTTTTTTCAATGTACAAAACGGCCGACTACTCGAAACTTCTCGAAACACCTTTTTTCCAATTAGCATGACAAATAACCTCAACAATTTTCACTCAATTTACTTCAAATTTAAAAGTTATGTTCCTAATTGCATTTCGCAGATAAGTACGTACGGAATTTCTGATGAATCGAAAACTTTTTATTTTATAAGCTTTTTATGAGCAGTTATAATGAAATTTTTCACTGAAAATTCATTTCTTAAATTCAAATACCTACAGCTTTTGTATAAAACAATATTTTTTTAAGTTCCGTACGTACTTCTCTAGGTATTCTAATGTAGATTGACGAGAGATAACAAAAGAAAATATTAGTAGTCGGCCTTTTTGTACATCGAAAAAAAAAATATATATTTTTTCTAAAAGCTTGATATTCATTCTAAATAAATGTGTAATTAATTTTATGAGTGAATCACTTTTTTATACGAAAAAAATTGTTAAATTCGCACATGATTTTATACCCGTTACTGTGGCCTAAGGCTTTAATGCTTCGTCACGAATCCTCACAATGTAGTAAAAAAATTCTACCGGTTTGCCCAAAGCTACATATTTCTTGTGAAAAAAGTGCAGCGTGCGTTATTGGATCGTGAGTGACCATACGAATATTGGTCACGATTCGGGTGGCAAACGCGTTCGGGAAAAATCATTCTCGTATACACGTACACATGTTAGCTTGTGTCCACAAGCCTAAAATCGTTGTCTTCCAATTAAGGGATTGTGCCGGCGATTTTCCCCGGATACTCGTGTTTCCGAGATTCGTCAAGTCATAATCTCAAGCCCCTCGAGGGGATAGTCCCGTCGATGACTTTTTGCCTCGGCCATCTGTGAGTGCCCGTTTTGAGCAATTCTTTCGTGCACGTTCGGCAATTATCGCCTACAACCTCTGATACCTAACCTCCATTAGCAAAAGCATCATCGCAGCCTCCTAATCACGTCCAATTCGTCCCGACACGTGTTTAAGGGGTTAGGCTATGGTGAAAATTTCAAAAAATCCATGGTTGCTTGAGGCAGCTCAAATTGAAGAGGAAGGCCCAACATATGGAATCGCCGATTGAAGCTCAACTTATGATTGCGACGATAGAACTGCTGGTGAAACCTTAAGGGGGGGGGCGATACCTTGAGGCAAGGAAAAAATATGCTGTTCTTGATGAATTCTTTTTAAAAGGAAAGATTTCTTCATCATTTTTTTAACTTCGGATGTTTTATTACTACTTTTGGCTGTTGCATGATATTTTTTCGAATTAATCTTACAAAATGGCGGAGGTATGACACAGCCTTGTAAACTGCATTTTCAAAACTGGTGTGACGTATAACTTAAAAACTAATCGACCGATTCTGATAAAATTTGGTATAAATCTTTCAAACCTTATTGTCTGACATGTGAACCTAAATGTTTTCGAACATTTTAACCCTTCGAGTGCACACTGGGTCGTTTTGACCCAGTGATTTTTTCGTGTAAATACAGTACTACCTCCCTAAGAGAGCGGTCTAGGGCGGTTAGGGGAAGTAATTCTCGAGAAATTCGTCGCCGAAGCCTTCCCCCACCGCTAGGTTAACGCGCTCGAAAATCGCGCATGTGGTAGCGTGCATGTGTTTCTCCACTCGTCCTCTATGAGAGAGCGCGAACGAAAGTGTTGAGAAAACTGTAAACAAGTTGCGGAAAGTGTACTGGCGTTTCGTCGTTTCATGCGTAAGTATATCTCATTGAATATTGATGTGTAAATCTTTCTTTTTCTTCGCGTTTTTTTTATTCTGCTGTTTGGTATATTTTGTTGTTGCAATATTATAACACATATGAAGGAAACATTTGTAAAACTTTCAATAATTGTTGAATTATCTTATTGTTCGCAAAAATATACGTAGTATATTCGTTATCGAAACTCGAACATATACAGTAGAACCTCCATTATCCGAACCAATTGGGACCGAGACTAGTTCGGATAATCAAAAGTTCGGATAATCGTCTCTACGATTCTTGGGGACGTCAACAGGACTCTATACTCTGATGTATAGTATATATGTTATGATACATACATATTGTATATGCTGTACGATATTTGCATTTATTACTATTACTCAAAAACATATCTCTAGTATAATGTAGCCTCGATAATTTTTATTAATATCAATAATATTCTATGCTGTGTTAATGTCTATTAAAATATTTTTTACTTGCATTAAATTACTACTTGAAATTTAATTATGGTGCATGTTTTTTTCTCCGACTTTACGGCTTAAACGTATATATTATATATATACGTATATATATATAATACGTATATATATATATATACGTATATATACGTATATATATACGTATACGTATATTATACTTATATTATAATATACGTGTAATATACGTATATTATAATATACGTATTGTAAGTTAAGTTGTATCGTTAACTTACAATATATATTATACGTATATATATATACGACATACGTATATATATATAATATACGTATATATTATATATAAACGTATATATTATATATATACGTATATATTATACAAAGGAATATTATCCATTTGACAATCGTGCGACGTGCGATTTTCTGAAATCGCTCGCGATCTCTTATCGAGGTGTCCGCGACAAACTCGAGAGGCCTCGGGTACACTGGACAGCTCGAGCTAGGTGGGGGAAGCCATAAAATGCGCTCAAGCGGAACGGCGGGGAAATTCTCTCTTAGGGAGGGCTCTCTTAGGGAGGTAGTACTGTACGTATTTTTCAACGTATGCCCCAATTTGAACGAATGTTTTGGCATTCAATTTTCGTTTTCGTCAAAAAATAAATTTAGGGCCATAAAATATCGATAATTTACTACAAAAAACGTCTCTACAAAAAAAAAACAAAAAATGCATATTTACCAGAATACAACGATTTGAAAATAAAGGTATTTTTTTCGAAAAATACATTATTTTTGTTTCAAAGCGTGCTATTTCATCGATTTTCAACATTTCTCACCTTGTCTTGGTTCATATTCTTCGTATGAGTGTTAAAGACAGAAAAATCTTTGTTGGTTGTTTTTTCAGATTAATTCCCCCCCAACGCTATGTGTCATGCTGTCTGACAATATCCGCTGCAACCCGTTTAGAAGACCGTGCCCTGCCTTCGCCATTTAAAAAGATTAATTAAAAAAATACCATTTAACACCCGAAAATAGTAATAAAACATACCATAAGTCTCAACAATGGTGATGAAAATTCATTTTTTAAAAAATTATGAAAATCAGCAATTTTTTCCGTGCCGAAAGGTATCACCCCTCTTAAGCGTGTTTTTCTAGAAACTATGTTTTTCAAAACGGTGCACACGATTTTTTGACATCTAATGAACGGATTGCCTTGAAATTTGGTACACTTATTCAGTGTAATAGTAGTTTACTAATATATTACAATAGTAGTTGTAATAGTATTTTAAACGTCTTGACCGACGTTTTTCTTCTTAACACTTTTTTCATTAATTATTAACAATTATGATGTGATTTTTCCTCGACAAGTCGAAAAAAAATCAAAATTTTTTGTTTGAGTATAGAAACACGTGAACAGAAAAAAGCTCGATCAAGTCTCAGCCAATATTATCTATTTTAAGAAAACATCTCGTTTTATTTGTTTCAGATCAACAAGGTTCAAAGGTCCTTCTCGAGTTTGTTTATAACTTCTTGACTTATTGATATTTTTTTAAAAAACTTGGTAAACAACTTTGTTAATGTACATACAAATAAATATCCAATTGATTTTTCAATAATCTCATTTATTCCTTCAAAATTAATTTTTTCAAATAACCCTGATTTTTGGGTCGTTATACTAGCTTAAGGGGCTATAACAGTGTGGCACTTTCAAAAAATCTATTTTTTTGCCTTTTTCGACAGTTTATACATTCAAGTATATTATTATCATTTATGTCATTTATATCAATATTATTTTATCTTGCAACAATCGATAGTTAAATGTTTAAACGCGTTTTTCTCGAAATGAGAATTTTTTAATTTGCTGACATTGTAACCCAAAGAGCAATTATCCGATTGACTTGAAATTTGAACTGAGTACTCTTGAATATATTTACTCTGCAATAACGTGGGATATTTTTAATTGGATGAAAAGCGACGATTTGGCATTTAAAAAAACGACCATTTGATAGGCAAGAAAAGAGACTTTCTTTCATAACTACGCCATTTTATTAGATTTTCATATTTTTCGAAAATCCTACGTCATTGCACAGGAAATACCTTTTAGTTTAAAGACATTTTTTCCTTTTTCGGTTTCAGCTACTCAATAGGCCGGAATCATGTCAGCAGTGGAGGAACTTTTTTCCGAAAGGCATCGCATAAGGGGTCAGTCCACTTTGGAGCCACGAAAAAAGGCTATTTTGGCAATTTTTTTTGCGGATTTAAAAAAAGATATGAATTAAAAAGTTGTTGGACTTGACAAATAAAGTCTTGAAATACATTTAACAAAATTTTAATTCATTTTTATTCATTTTTAAGTGCAAAAACTATAGTTTAACGTAACGCCTCAAAAATAGGTGGGCTAGGTGGCTCCATCACAACTCGGCAACGGCTTGTCTGAAAGAAAAAAATTTAAGTCCATTAGATTCAGTATGACACCAGCTACAAAATGACCGTCAGATAAAAAGTTTTATCAAAAAAAATTTTAATGGCAAATGAAAAACGAGAAAAGTATTAAAAAACGTGTTATTTTTCGCAAAAAAAGAGTAAAAATCCAAATGTTTAAACCATCAAGGGTCTACTTGTTGCGAATCATGTTTACAACATGTGGTTCAAATTTCAAGAGAATCGATTTATTAGTCTTAGAGATACGATGGAGCTCGATTTTGAAAACGTTGTTTTTAGAAAAACGCGTTTGAAGTTTATACTACGAAAAACTCTTACTTAAACTCAATCGGCAATTCCTGCACTGTACAAATCCCTTCTGATTGCTCATCATCGTCGATTTCTTCAAGCCTTGCTTGCTTTCGATTTTTTGAAATTTTCAAAGTGGACTGACGCCATAAGTCGCTTGGATCTAATTATTTTTCTATGAAAAAATTATGTAATATAGATCAACTATAGTCTTAATTTTCCAAAACATTTAATTGAGTACGTTTCTTCCAAAAAAAATTCCGAAAATCGCGTCCGAAAATGTTCGACGTTCACACTGGTATAGCCCCTTAACTTTTTTTCCACGATCTCCATACTTGATTAGTGCCTTACATCATCGTCAAATAATTATATATATATATATATATATATATATATATATATATATATATCCAACGCTATAAAATTGAACGAATAAATCGCTACTTTATGAACCGGCACGAAAAAATGATCGATTTGAAAAGTACAACTAGAATAGCAATTTGTCTGCGCGGACCTTTCGAGAAAAAAAAATTTCCCGAGGCCATACATTTTTTTCCGTGGATTTACAGCATCTCGATTTCCCACAACGAATATCACGTTTTTTTGCGAAAAAACGTGACTTTATTGCGTCTCGGGGGTGTGTTACGATGATATTGAAAAAAAAACGCGCATTGTGGCAACAGTAGTTTAAATGTATTTTAGCCTGGGAATCGAGCAGACTCTCGAATCGAGTTTTCGTTTCCTCCCTCTTGATGGCGGAGCGCGCGTTTAAAATCCAACAAACCCCAATCGTCATGGCGATTCGACACGCCGTAAAGCCAGCAGCGGACAGCAAGTGAGCGACACAAAAAAGTGCGAAGAGTGCACCCACTTGCGAATCTCGATCTGGACTACGTTCCCCTTGCCGGGTCTGGTTCTTTTTAAGTTTTTTTAGGCGTGATTTTAATGAGTGACGTCTGTCAGAAATGTTTGACAGAGCGTTAAGTTTGTGACAATCAATTGCATGTAATCTCGAGGGTAGGACACACCGCGAAGTTCATTTATTTCATTCGTGGACGCGAAAAAAAGAATACAATGATTGCGGAGTTAGGAGTATAGGAGTCCGAACTCCATAGGGGAAGCGGTAGAAGAAGAGTTCCCGAAAATGAACAAAGTTCAGGTACAAAATTTCACCACCAGAGTCCCTTCGACAACGCACGACATTCCGTGCATACATTCCGTGCATACATTTCGAGCATCGAAATGTATGCACGGAAAAAAATGATTCGTCAAAATTAATAGTTGGTGTTTATAAATTACTGAGAAAAGATGAACATAATGCAGTTTCACACTGTAAACCAATCATGTTACACCACTTTTAGGAAAAAATAATGGATCAGACGTGCTTTTTCACTATTCGAACCGATGGAAATGCAGATTTAAACTGTAAAAAAATCATAATGATCACCGCGATAAAATAAACTGTCGAATTTACCAATTAAATATAAGATATCGCGGTACTCAATGCGTAAAATATACGGAGTACCTTCAAAAAAACGTGAGATTAGACTGGTAATCACTGATTTGAGCCATAAAATTCTTCAACAAGCAAATGTTGAAAATAAGATTAAGTTCTATTGAAATTTGGCATTGTCTTCTGAAAAATGTGGTGTGAGTTTAAATTAAAAACTGCAGTGTACACCTTGCAAATTGTATCGTAGCTCGGTATTATTCAATACGTACAGATTTAATTTTTACAGCGTCAATTGTCATTTTTTAACAAATCGGACAAAGCATATTTTGATAACGGGTTGTTGAATACTAATACGGATATTTTAATTTATTAGTGTCATACATGAAAAAATTTCGAAGCCATCAATAGAAGTTACAGCCGACATTGCGCGGTACACCGCGTGTACCTCGAATTTTTACAATATGTACTGTAAACGCGTGACCGCGTCAACTCGGGGTTAAGGCGTTCAAACCTGCACGCCTAAATCAACAAAGAAAAATGCTATCGCGTGGTCGTCCTCAGTCTCGACATGTACTCATTGTCAGTGCTCTTTTGGATCTCGTGGCGTTAAGTTTTGCGCAGTGACTTCGAGAAACGACAATTATTGATAATCAATGTGAAAACGGACACACACACAGTGAACAAGGACAAACTGTTAGTGAAGAAAAAGTGCCGTGAAAGATTTGTTGCTGCTGAAAAGAGGACGAAAAAACAAAGTGAGTATTGTATTTGTACTTTTCTATCTCGCTTTCACGTATAATGATGCTTGATGTACATAAAGCTATTTACTATCTGCATTATTTGCTACTTCACAGTGTAAAAATTTGTCAATGAAGTCGTTCATTTTATAACATTTTTTAATGTAAAAACTCGTGGGTCCGCTCGTTTACTTTTAACAGTTTTACATAGTAAAAATTCGTAAGTAAGCCCATCTACTATTTACAGTTTCACATTGTAAAAATTCGTGACGCGGTTCATCTACTGTTCACAGGTCCACATTATAAAAAGTCGTGAGTCGGTTTATCTACTGTTCACAGTTTCACACTGCGAAAATGTATCGATCGCTTAGCATAAACTCAATAGTCCTACAGTTCTGTGTGTGAAACGTGGCGTGCACTTTTTAGAGTTTTACGTAGCAAATATCGAAGATTTCGTACCGAGGGGCGCTATTGATGTGAGACACAGTACATTTTGATGAGATTTCCATCAAAATTTACAGAATTTTTTTTTCCGTGTGGTGTTCTCGACCATTTTTAACTATATTTTATATTTCCCTGAGGGGACAATAATATTTTATAGCCATAGTTACTGAGAAAGGTATAGTACTACTTATTGATATTTCAACAATTGCATGAATTATGCACATATTTTAACCGCAACCACCAATCTTACAAACACACGTTTATTCTTCATAGCTATATAATATAGGTTTTCATAAAATCGATATTCCCTGATACTACGAAAAATTTACTTCCCTAAGATTCTTATAGTGAAATGAAATATGAATAGGTTGATTTAAAATGTTGCCTGTGATTTGCGACGATGTTTATAGTGATTTGTACCATATTATAAGATACGACCTGCTATGTGCGTGTTTGGTCTGTTATTCAAGCGTTGGTACAAGGCATCAATGCCCGTCTACTAAATGCATAGAATATATCATAAATCCAAAATAAAATAAAAAACGCAACTAAGAGTTCTACCTCGATGATTTTTTATTATAATTCGCCATTCTCTGACCTCCTGCGTTGATTTATTTCGAAGAAAATATTTCGCCTAATCGGAATCGAACCTAGAACCTAACTGCCTACCTTCTGCCTATCCTACGTACGCTGCCACTACGCTACCGAGTACTTTTGGCATCTTGAGCACAGATATGGCATAAGAGACAAAAGTAATTCCGGCTGTACTTCCGAATAGATGTTACCTGGGATTTAAGTGAAATTTTGCTCAGATCTTTCTTTTGATAATATAAGTCAAATGTATATAAATGATATATAAATTAAATGGATTTTTGGCGCTTCGCAATAGTTTTGTACCATATAATAGTGATTTATACCTTATTATACGATACGACCTGCTAAATGCATATTAATGTGTGTATCTTCTGCAGGGTAAGAAAGAAAAAAGAAAAGGGGTAAGAAAGAAAAATTGCGCACAAAACTATTATTAAGGGGTCTTCTCACTTTAGACGTTAAAAAAACGCTATTTTCATGAATTTTTTTATACGTTTATATTATAGATATTAATATAAAAGTTGTTACACTTAATATATACACTTTCGAAATACATTTAAATTTATTTATTTATGTAAGCCACCATTCATAGACGAAAATGGTAGTTAGAAAAATGTCCTAAAAAAATTGTGTCTTCGCTGTCGATGAAATCTCGGAGATGGATCATCCGAAACAACAAAATCTAACGATTTTAGATTTAGTATGTTAATGGCTATCGCACATATAATACGATTTTTTATGTATGCAAAAATAGCAAAATGGCGGACATTTTTCGAAAAAACAACAACAACAACGTGGTTTTTTTCACCGTTTTTGGCAAAGAACAATAGTAAATATCGAAATTTAAAAAAATCCTTGATATGCGCTATAGCTATAGTTGTAAAGAATATGTGGTTAAAATTTCCTAAGGATCGGTTCAGTAGTTTCGAGGATTTTATCATCAAGCCGTCGAAAAACGTTGTTTCGAGAAAATCGCATTTAAAGTTTGTTTGGGTTACATAAATACATACAATTTGTTTTAAACGTATTTCGAAAGTGTATTTATTAAGTGTAACAACTTTTACATCAATATCTATAATATAAACCTATCAAAAAAATGCATGAAAATAGCCTTTTTAGCGTCTAAAGTGCGAAGACCCCTTAATTCTAAATTCGTATGCACTATATATGTAATGTAAGGTATAAAAAGTGTATAAAAATTCAAAGTTAACGAAATGTAAATTAAATAAACTTAAAAAAGTAAATAAGATAAAAACGCAAAAAGTTGAATAAATAAAAAAGAAGAAAATAGAAATTAAAAGGCGTACAAGAGCTACGCTAGTTTTGCTGTTGTCTCTTTCCGAAAGCATTTCCAGTTTTTTTTTTTAATAAGTAAATAAACATAAGTACATAAAAAAATACTTAAAAAAATAAGTCAATAAAGAAAAATAGTAAAAAGGTAAATAAACAACAAATAAGTGAATAAAAATTAAAAGATGTACTAGAGCTGCGCTAGTTTCGCTCTTGTCTAGCTCCGAAAGAATTTCCAGTTTTTTTTTTCTCGAACGTAAGAACATCACGTTTACGCTTAGGAGTCGAAGGACTTGGACATGAAGTCCTGACACATACGAACTATGCGAAATAAACGGGATCTAAACAATTTGCAACAATTCACATTTATCCGCACACGCTGCAAGGAGCAAATTAAAATTCCCGGTAGAAGCCAATGTGCACTCGGACTAACACTGGAAGACGAAAAATGCGTTCGAACCTGCGCGGTTCTTGCAAGACCGTATTTTTCGAGGGGTACATTTAGCGACATAATTTATATTTCGCGCCGACGTTCGGATAAACCAAATCATGGATCGGATAATTGAGGGTTCGAATGATTGAGGTTCATAATATCGAGGTTTACTATTTCAGTATTTTATTTTGATTGCGATACCATCGTAAGAAATCCAACATGTGACATTGAATGAAAGCGTAACACGTATCAATAGTATACAATACATACTATATCGAAACTATAGAAAACTAATACATATTGTAAGTATTCATTTTGTTTGTTTTCTTCGAATGCGAGGACTCAATCGTACGAGGAAAACGGAAAAGATTGGATATCTGGCGTCCTCGTGTAGTGTAGCACAAATTGCAGAGGTCACGGGCTGTATGTACGGTCGATATTGACGGATGCGCAGGCCAATTTCGTTGCGGCCGAGTCCATCGATCACTCCTTCAAATTTTACAACGTAGCGAGAGACGATCGCATGTTCCTCCACGCGCTTATATATACACACACACACACATACACCATATTCGTACGACACATACCGGTTAGCGATGTATCCCCGTTCGCGATATACGCACATGATCGATGACTTTCCAATCGGGTCGAGTCATTGTTGAACGATAAAAAGGGTCGCAATTTTCTCTCGGTCTGGTCTCAATTTTATTCTCATTGTCATTCATCCGCGAACTAGCGCAATTTACAATCGAATTCGAGAAAGAAGATGAAAATAATAATCATCGCACCCTTGACGTTCGATCTCACCAATTTTCGAAAGTTCAAAGTTCACGTGGCGTTTCGGAGGAGTCTCGCTGTATTGATCGGTCGGTGTTGTGCCCCAGATATCGTATTAATTAGATGTGACGTTTTTATCGGCGGAGCTGCAGCGTGAAAAGTAATCAACCGGGAATACATTTATGAACTTCTAACGTGGCTTACGCGGCTTCGAGATATAAAAATAGTCCAAGAGCTTGTGGTAAAACAGAGACTTGATTTTTGTCGTGCATTCTTTTGCTGACAAACAAAAAAAAGTATCAGTTGTCATGCTTTTTGTTTGCTAACGATAATATACTTAGTGGAAAATTATTTGCGTTATTCGTACAAGAAACATTATTCGCTCCATGTCATATGAATACGGTGACGTTGCTTACGATCAGTCGATATGAATTTCGAAACCAAAGGGAGGCGCCTATTTAGCTTTTTTTTTACTGTATACCATTCAAGCGGAAATCCGTTTGTCCGACAGCTGAGGCGAAATAGCCTTTTTCCGAGGTGTCATACCGACCGAGCTGCCACGAGGGAGATAACTGCTTTGTAGATTCCCCAGCGTTCTCCGTGACGGCTGGCTTTTCGGAAAAAAGAAAAGCAAACACCTTCCCCTTTGTTGAAAAACGAAATACGTGTAACTCTTTGTGTTCTTGAAATGTGATCGCTCTGGGAAAAAAACGTGGCCGTAGGATTTTTACCGACTGGACATGTGATGCATGTTCTCAAGTGAAAACGAAATCTAGTCGACCTACGGTTGCTGTCGCCTCTGGTGAAACTTATCAAGGTCTTAATACAACATTCCACCGCGAGATGGCGATAGCAATAAAAGCTGAGGGACAAACGATATAAACGGAATACGACTTGATCGACATTTAACTATCGCGAAACTCAAAGGTAAATGTGGTTCCGGTACACAGACATCTGTACCACACACACACTGTAAGGAACAAACTCCGGCGAAGACGACCCATCAAAATTGATATTCGAGACTTGATTACGGGGTATGACACCGCCCGATATTTTCGTTATGCGAAATGTCCGGATTTGTCAGTGTCACACTCTGCCACTCGTGGCGCTACTTATCACCTAAGAAACTTCCCGCCCGCGCGCTGCGGCCACGTATACAGGTTGTCCTGTTATAAATCGATAATCCTGCAACTGTCGATAGGTCAGATCATGTCTTACTATCCCACGTAGCAATTTTCAAAAAGTTGTCCAAAAGTCGGCTAAAAGTATGCCAAATATCCGCCCGGAAGTTATCTTAAAGTCATCAACCATCGAAAAAGATAACTGTTGGACACACGATAACTTATAGGTAACTTCTAAGCGGACATTTGGTACCCATTTGGACAACTGATAGACGACTATTTTGAAATTGCTACCTGCGATCTGCTGGAATTTGAGTTTAGTAAAAGTGCCACGGTTTTCGAGATAAGAATCATCTGCTTTTTTGACCTTTTTTTGACCCCGTTTGAAAAAAATACTCTCGATTATTTGTTTTATCTAGAAAAGTCGTCTTTTCAACCTCTCAAATGTTAGGGAAACGTTATGAAGAAAGATGTTACGCCGAATTTTCATACAAACCAAGTCGAACATCTGACTGATAGCCTGCGGTGTAAAAAAAAATGTACTACGCACATGGTGCCAGTTACTTAAAAAAGTTGCTTAGTTATTGTCGATTCATATCATTTATAGAAATGGCATGCGAAAAAACAAGAGCGGAAGAAATCGCGAAAATCATGAGACTTTTACTAAACTGAAAATTTAGCATATAGTAGGACATGATCTGACCCATCGACAGTTGCAGGATTATCCATTCATAACAGGATACCCTGTATATACACACACACGCATATATATATAATCCACTACACACATATTACATTTTTATGATGATACCAGAATTAATAAATTATGATGATGCCAACAATCTTAGACGTACGTATGCAAAATAAAACTGCACTTTTTCCGGACGAGAAGAGTACCCTGAAGTGCAACCGGGTACAATACACTGGGTGGGCATTACCAAATGAATAATCCCACCATATAGTTAGCACTTTTAGTTACACAAAAATAGTATCATCAAAACATTATCCTCCAAATGCTCCAAATATCAAAATTCGAAATGTGTGCCTTGCGCTTGCGGTTATTGCGCCGGCGCAGTAGAATATTCTTAGTATAAGTAGCGCTACGTAAGGTAAATGTCCCAATTATTGAACAGCTAAGGATCTGGGGGATTGAATTCGGTGAGAAAAAAATATAAAATCAAGAAAAAACCATCGCTTTCAGGTTCAAATGATACTTTTATATTTTTACTTTCGAAAAATCACCCTTTAAAGTATTTTTAAATGATTTCAAATGAAAAAAAAGAATAACAATGTGAAGCATGCAAATGTCCCAATTATTGAACACTGGAAGTGCCTGTGTCCCTAATATTGAACAGGCATGTCCCAGTTATTGAACACTCTCGAGAATTCTCTTTTCGTTCTGAAAATATTATTTCGGGTACAATATTAAGAGATAAAAGCAAAATGAAACACAAATAATCTTTTGTTGATCATGTAAAAATACAAAAATATATATATAGACTCTTTTGACAGGTTTTTGGTTCATTCGTATTTGGTTTATTTTTGCTTTTCGACTCGAACTTCATTTTATTTTTATTTTCAGCTTCCTCGTTTTTATGTTCTGTGCTTGTTTGATTTTGTCGCAGTTTGGCTCCCTGAAATATCGGAGAGCAAAAAATAATGAACGTATTTTTAAGTTACATTTATGTTATATTCTCTTTTTACTTTCCTTTTTATGTTTATTGCACGAAAATACAAATAAAAAATATATTTGACGATCTTAGAGTTATTATTAAAATAATAAAGGTAAGTTTATTCAGGAATTTACAGTTTTTGTTTGAATAAATCCGATTCACACGATCTGTCACACGTTAACTGTCTCGATGTTTTGATGGGTTTAATGACGCCATCTTGGAGAATTTGAGTGTTCAATAATTGCGACACACTGCATTTTCTATGTCCCAATGATCGAACACCGTATTTTTTAACAAATAATTAAATAAAAAAATGTCATAAAAATTGTAATTTGTAAGAAATTTTCTGAGGAACCTGAAACGCCTTTACTTTTTGAGATGCGACAGTTTTTGAATTTTGTATGCCCTTACACATGAAGCGGCGCGTCTTAGCAAAAACGATAAGCAGTTACCACGATACGTCAAATCGGGTCACCGTTGCTGATTAAATAATTTTTGCTCTATCAATTAAAGCTTTTTTTGCACAAGTAAGGTAACATTTCGATAGCTAAAAGTTCCATATATGTAATGAAATTTTTATAAATACGTAAATGCATGCAGGTGAATGAGAAATAATAAAAATACAAGATAGTGTTCAATAATTGGGACCTGTTCAATAATTGGGACATTTACCTTACAGGTCAGAGGTACAGTTTAGAAAATCGAACAAGACGCATACCGTTTTAAGGCGTCGGGCCACCCCAGCGGCTAGAAAAATAAATATATTTGAAGAAAAAAAAAATAAACTCGAAAGCATGAATCAAAAAATTGTTATTTTTTATACAACGTCAGAAAGGGCTTTAAGAATAACGTAAATAAATTTCCCTTAAAAGTATTTTAAAATGGCGGCATTTTGCACATTTCCGCGGAGGCCCTCTGCACGATACGCGCGGTTGTTCTTCCACCTGTTACTCGGTCATGTAGCATCTGAAAAAAAATTAACTTAATCGTGAATAGTGTCGCTACAATGTAGCATAACGATTTTTTTAAATATTAAATAAATTATTTCGAGCCGAATAAAAAAATTTGTATTTTTCACTAAAATTTTATCCCAAAAATCCTACGCTACATTTTAGATAATATATCTGAAAGTATTGTGTAAACATTTGCAAGCAATCGGACCGATAATTTACGAGATTTCATTGGTACCAGTTCGAAAAATGCAGTTTCGAGATAATCGCAAAAGAAAGTGAACGTGCGGTTATTCGGCTGACAGTGCGGTTTTTGTAAGCCTTACCTTCAATCAGCGATTGTTCTTAAAAATTCAAGGTTAAAAAAAATATATATAAAAAAAAAATGAAAACAAAAATTTCAGGGTGGCTAGACGCCTTAATGCATAGGGCTTCTGGTTCTGAAAGTGTATAACCCCTTTGCTGATCATCCCGTGCAATTTGGATACGATCCACTGTACCGTTTTTTTTTTTTTTTTTCCTTGAAAAAGAAGTTCCGAAGCTCGACGTATTTCGTGGACCAATCACATGCTTATAGGAACATTCCAATCCTTTTTCAGTACATTAGTTATATCTGCTAAAAAAAGCCTACCCCGGGGCTGAAAAAATACGTATAATTCGTCTAATAATCGGACAACCCTTGGCACCGTGAAAGTGAGGATTCACAGCACCGATATTACATTATTAATGTTTTTAATCACGAATTTGTGCGAAAATCAAGCACACAAAATACTAAGCTGTGCAAGCATCGTCGTCGATGGCACAGATGCCACCTACCTTATCCACATCCGGTAATCCATGGGAACCTCATAATACTTAGGATCATTAACGAGGAATACTATTTGTTCTTATTCTCTTAATTAGTGATAATTACATAATATTAATTTGCGTTCTACATTCAGTAATTAAAAAGTTCTAGACATTGCTAAGGAAAGACAAAATACAGCGGAATTTTGTTTAAAAAATAAAATAATTTTTTCATTCGTTTCGGATTATAGACAGCTTCAGTACACACTCTTCTTTCCAGCGAAATCATGCTTACTCGGACCACGGTCTTACATACAGGTCTTGCAACTCGATAGAATTTCAATAGGGGAGGTGACTCGCATATTGAAGCCGCTAATATCGTGGGATGTTGTTTTAATAGTGAATTGGTGGTTATGAAATGCCGTGGCGGGTTGATCCATGCTAATTTAAAATTCTTTCATCTTATACGCTACGTCCAATCGTGTTCTGCGAAGCATGCCTCAAATTTTTATGTGTTTGATTTAACTCTCGAAGGCCTGTTAGCGACTTATAATTTTACTTTTCCATGCGAAGAACATGGCTCGGAAATTCTATCTTACGCGATTGTTTATTAGATTATTCTGTTGCGCATGATGCAAAATGCACTCCAGGAAAATATGAAATAAAAATATATGGTCTAAATTGACAAACCATTAAATGTTGATTATTTTCCTATATTGTACATTTTGTCTGCGATTGTTTTGTTCGATATCTTTTATTCCGCCACCATCTTCAATTCCAAGGGATAGATAATTGTTTCTATACCATTTGCCACTCGACATTTTTTTTGCGTGCAAAATATTGGGTGTACAACTTAATTCGGTTAGTTTTTTTGCTTAAAATACGCACTTATTTGAATGATAAAATGAATTAATACATTAATAAAAATATTGTCCATCGCTAGCCACTACTTTTTCCCATCTTTCTGGTAATTTATGAATTCCGTCGCGGAAGAAGCGTTCATCTTTTGAAGCCAAGATGAATCGAGCCAATTTTTGATACCCTGTTGTGACGTGAAGCCTATTCCAGTCAGAGTTCTGCATCGATCGAAACAAATGATAGTCGGAATGGTGGTCGCATATTCTGGACGTTTTTCGACTATAGCTCGCTTTAAGCGGATCAATTGTTGCCTGTAGAAGTCTTCCGTGATGGTCCCACAAGCATTCGGTGGGCTTCAGCTGCACTTTTCTTCCAATTGAAACAGAAAATCAACACTTCCCGCAAATGGTGCTTATTTGGGACGAAATACGACATTTTCACCGCAGTAAAAATTAGACTTGATGCGCAAAACTCAAAGGTCCGTAAACGATATTTGGTTAAGAGATGTTGATACTTCACGATACAGACAAAATCAGCTGTTGCCGTCAACCATTTATAGCACCTAGAGCCATCTTTTGAAAACTGACCGAACTAAGTTGTACACCTAATATATGGTGCTATCTTCATATTTATTGTTAGCGAAAATAGCAGTCGATGTATACGTGTACATAGAAATATACTTGCAACTCATAACCTCAATTATTAGTGTTATTTACAATTCATTATTAAAACGTACATTCTTTTTCTGCAGCTTATATGCATTCAAGAAAAAAAACAGTGCACGGGAATTGAACCGAAGATAACAAACTTTTCAACCCGGCCATTCCAACCCATTGCGCTAGATCGTATTTTGTATATAAGGGAACAAAATTGATTGATCCTTGTTAAACTCACTTGGATTTCAATGAACGGTTGATGGACCATTCGTTAATTAATTACTGGATAGATTTTTCTAATTTATACTCATTAAGGCCTTATCTACACACTTTCGCCGATTTTCGAAGGTACTTTTTTAGACGCGTTAAAAAAATGGCGCATATATTGAAAACATTTTTTTGCAGATAATTTATGCACATGATTAAGTATAAGTAAAAAAAAGTCCGAAATATTAACAAATAGCGGAGATATAACATAATAAAGCAATGTATTTTTTTTGCGCGCGCGTTGATGGTGAAAGTTCTCGGCATAGATGTGGGTGTCTGAAAAAAAATGAAAATATTTATAATTGCATAATGAATGTATCTTCGGTGCGAACCAACAATATTATTTAAAAAAAAGTTATAATAAAAATTCGAAACTTAACATTTTTTACTCAATTTTCTGTCGGTATTTTATTTTTTTATATTTTTTTGTGTCATTGAAATTTTTGTTTCTGTGGTTCACACGATAGGTGATAATACTAACAAGGAACATCCCTCAGGTGACACCCTTCGATTTCGTTGAAATTTGGATATGTTTTTTTTATCGGCATAAAAACGGTTTTAAGGGGTGAAACCACCCCTCGAAAAAGCAAATATAGGGGTGGTTCGTCCCCTAATTTTTTTTGCAATGTCACTATAGTGGATTTTTCAGTGCTTCGGATTAGAAGAATTTTCGTTTTGGTTTCATTAAAATCGGTGGGCTCCTTGTGTGTGAAACTGCTATATTGCCCCTAGATGTACCTTCTTTCGATTAAAAAAAAAATACGTATCGCTTACTTTTCGGTGCTTTATAACATATCCAAATTTCAACAAAATCGTAGGGTGTCACCTGAGGGATGTTCCTTGTAAGAATACGTTGTGAAAGTGTCAAAGCGATCTGAATCTTCGTTCAAGAGTTAGAACTTTCACAAGGTTCAAAAAAGTGAATCGTGGAAAAACGGCTTTGAAGTTGGCGGTCGGGCGCGCCGCGCGGCATGTGTAACTCCGCTCTAAACGCTGTAACTTTAACAATTCTTGGAATTTTTTAATTCTGTAAAGCTTAAAATATTCCTAACCGTTCAGGCTAACGGTATCAAAAATAATTTTAAAAAATGAAAAATGTTGACATTTTTCGCGTATATAAGGCATTCATTTATAAGTTTATATATTTCTATTTGCATAGCAATATCATTCGTTTTTTAATAACTTGTGGAACATTTAGATTCTCAGGTTCTTACAACGAGGATGCGCGGCTATTGTTGTCCTTGTCGCACACAACATCCCTCGATTACAGCGACTTTAGCGAACGACTTTGGCAAGGGAACCATCCCCCACCACTAAAGTTGCAAGACCTGTATGGAAGCCCGTGGTTCGAACAATCACCTACAAACGATTAGAGAGAACAAAAAAAAAAAAATCCGAAGTCGAAGGTTCACTTAGCTGTCATAAAGCCCGAGCTTGTCGCTTCGCTGCTGTAGGCCGGATAAGCTGTCAAAAATGCCGAATTGAGGTTAAGTTTCGCGCTTCTTTATGCAGCGTCCCTTGCGAGAAGCATCTTCCGGTGTTTTTCGTTGCAAAAATCCCTCGACGTCGTACGATTATCAATGATGAGCACAACAATGTTTCCGGTAAGATAGTTCGTGAGTGAACGTTGCAAATTTACGATCGAACGAACCCTTCGCGGTTCTTCGTTTATCGCCTCCTTCGTATGCATACATGCGATCTTGCAATATCGCGGCAAGTGTTTCGTTAAATCACCAGACGCAAAAAGTTTTGTCGAAACGCTGCTCTTTATTTCGAAGAAAAAATTAAATGCTGCGCGTAGGACAATTGTAATATAATGATTGAAAGCGGAAATCTTAAATTACTCGAGCGTTTGTCAGTAGAAATAAATAGATCGAAACCTGCACAAGAAATTTGGAATATTTTTGGGCCGAGACAGAAATTCACAATTTATTTTTCGTGTTATTGAAAAAAGCGATCGACGCTCGTTAAGCATCACTCGTTTAGCCAAACGTTTTTCGCCTTCGCTTAACGTACCTGCAATTATCAACAATGTGCACTAGCCACCCAAGGTGGATACGGCGGATGCGGCGAGCGAAACGGTGGAGGAAGCCTTCACCGCGTTACAGACCAATCCCACGGCAGTTGTGAGAGTACCCGTCAAACACGCCAATCTAGGAATACGAAGTCACGCCATGTGAGTTCCAATATCCAGCAAGAGTTGTTTGCTTTTTTGAGCCGTCGATGAGCAAACTTGGAATATAATTGCATCTTCTCCAGGGATATGAGTACAATGGTCGAATTGACGTCGTTCAGTACTCTCGGAAAGATTCAACCCTTTTTGGTGACTATATCGACGAGTGCAGCTGTCGTGGTGGACCTTCATTGTCATCTGACGGACAAAGAAGTTTGTGGCTACCTCGGCGGCCATTGGGACATAAATGCTCATAGTAAGCGGCCCTAACTTGCTTCTGAATGTTCCATCCTTACCAGAGATACAACGACCACTGATTATTCTTTTTCGCTGCACAATTTTTCTTAAGTGGAAAAAAAACGAATTTCCATGCGGTACAAATTTCCGTGAGATTGAATATACGAGATATTCGCATTCGAAAGCAAAATGTGTCTCGTGTGTTTATGACCGTAGCCTGTGATTTATTCCTTGACGAAACGCGACTAGCTACGAAGCTGGCAAGCGAACCTGGGATCGGCTGTATTGGTATGGGTTTTCCGTAGTTTCCCATTACCCATAACCGAAATGTCATGGTGAATACCATACAGAGGGGGAAGTCGTCTGTGGCCGCAAGGTGGGAATGTGAAGTGGAATATGGTGGGGAATGTAATATAAGCTGCAATAAAGCAAACATAGATTCAGGTTTTAAAATGAACAATAATTTTGAAAAAGGAATGAATTTACCCACATACAAACTACATATGAGGCATTCTTCATCAACTGGGCCACGTTTCTTTTCAACCTTTCCAATTTTTTTTCAAAATCTGCCAGTTTGAAATATTAGTCAAAAGGAACGTCTGTGATTTTTTAAAAGATTTTTTTAGGCCCCCGTTCAGGATTTTCAATTATTCATTACGAACACTGTATCCGAAAAAATATTAAACAAAAAACAAAACACAAGAATGAAAACTTTTTATTTTTGCCGCTTTATCGAAAAAAATCAAAATCATTGTTCTGCATTGAGGAAATTGAAATTTGGCAAAAAAAATGAGAATAACATTTTTTTTAATCTCATTAGACACTTTCGATTTCGGTAGAAATTTTACAGGATATGTGTCATTGGGTAAAGAGTCTGCGAAAAAAAATTCAGAATGGTACCTGCAATGGTTAGGAGGAAAAAAAATAAAAACCCTGCGAAATCTCATAACCGCATATATGCGGTTATGAGATTTCGCAGGGTTTTAATTTTTTTATGAGATTTCGCAGGGTTTTTATAATCACATATATGCGGTTATGAGATTTCGCAGGGTTTTTATAACCGCGTATATGCGTTTATGAGATTTCGCAGGGTTTTTTTTTTTTTTCATCCTAACCATTGCCGGTACCATTCTGATTTTTTTTCGCAGACTTTTTACCCAATGACAGATGTCCTGTAAAATTTCTACCGAAATCGGAAGTGTCTAATTAGGTTTAAAAGAATGTTATTCTCATTTTTTGGCCAAACTTCAATTTTTTCTATGCAGAAAAATTATGATATAGATTTTTTTTCGATAAAGCGGAAAAAATAAAAAGTTTTTATCCTTATGTTTTTTGTTTGTTTGTTGAATATTTTTTCGTATACAGTGTTCGTAATGAAAAATTGAAAATCCTGAACGGACGCCTAAAAAACTCTGTAAAAAATCACAGACGTTCCTTTTGACTGGTATTTCAAACTGGCAGATTTTGAAAAAAATTGGAACCGTTGAAAAAAAACTGGCCCAGTTGATGAAGAATGCCTCATATGGAGAATATCTTACTATTCAAAAGTGGAAAAATGACATAGATTAATTGGCAATAAGTTTTAGAGCGGTCTTCTTGTCCGTGGTAGCAAATTTTGAGCAAGGCTTGCCCAGGGCATATGCCAACCCTTAGAACGTTTGTATATACGCTCAGTCAACCGTTACCCTAACCATACTCATTACCGTCGTTGACAGTGCAGTTCCTGCAACTCGTGCAGTATACAAAACAAAGATTTGATAAAATGGCGGACCGGCTGCTCTCTAAAGGACGATTTGTAAAGATTACATTTTTTTTAAACAGTTCATACGCTTCATTCCCAAGCGTCCGCATTAATTCTTTCGGCTGATCACGTATTTCATACTTTGGGTACTCAGAAATTGGAAAGTTTATGGTTAAAAGTGAGTTTTTTTCATAATCGTGAAACATTCATCATTCCACTGTTTTCGATGAGCTTCCATCTCGTCATTTTTATGCTATCAACAGAATGATATTCTCCGGGACTTGTTCTATGCAGCGAGTGTTAGAAATGCCAAATTCAAAAGCAAACATCTCCGTAACGGGATGGTTAGTGTATTTCAAATTTCACAAACGTATGCAGGATAGCCTGGACAACATTGGTATTAAATTACAGAACTTTCTTACATCATTTTTTGCATATACTGCTTTAAAAATCAGGCAATCCTTTAGAGGTAACTTGTCAGCAAAAACGCTGAGAAATGTCTGTTTTGTCGGTTTTAGTATTCTTCAATTAAATATTAGACAGCAAACAAGAACCTTTTGGGACGGAATGATGAATTTTTTGACAATTGAATGATCAATCGAGTCGGTACAACAAAAGTGAATATGTAAACGATTGGGAATTTGGACTTGAAGCTCGGACACGACATTCTTGAGATATTGATCGCGTATATGAAGAAGAACGCCGAAGTTCTTCATTAATTCGATCGGAAGTATCCTTAAGGACATTTTGCAACGACTGATAAGATAATTTGTTGCAGATTTGGCGATAACAAGCGCATTTCCGTGCCGTTACGCGGGCAAGGATAAAACATCGGCGAATATGGTCGAGGCGGAAATATCGAAAGCCATGGAATGGCAGAGGGTCAGTCTGGTCGGTTGGTATCACTCACATCCTCGTTCCCACGCCGCGCCGTCGTTGCGCGACGTAGATTCGCAATTGGATTATCAGATCAGGATAAAGGGGCCGAACGACAACGGGTACACACCTTGCATCGGTTTGATTTGCTGTGAGTTGTAATTTCGTAGCTTACGAATCGTCAAAACGACCAACAGAAAATTAGTGTAACGATATAGAAGCTTATTATCTTCAGTCGAGGAATCCATGAAACGTTTTCCGACATTTTCACAGTCGACGTCTGATTCCTAGAGGAAGAGCCTATGCCCCCTGGATATGCGTGTCTTTGAAATAAAAATTACAGCTCCATTAAGGGGTTAGGCCACAGTAACGGGTACAAAATCACGTGCGAATTCAACAATCTTTTTTCGTATGAACAAGTGGTTTACTCATAAAATTAATTACACATCTATTTAGTATGAATATCAAGCTGTTAGAAAATACTTTTTTTTTTCGATGTACAAAATGGCCGACTAATATTTTCTTTTGTTATCTTTTTTTAGGCGCTCCGCGGCGTGACATTTAACATCCACAATTTTTTACCTAGAACAAAAAACAAAAATTCTCGTCAATCTACATTAGAATACCTAGAGAAGTACGTACGGAATTTAAAAAATATTGTTTTATTCAAAAGTTATAGGTATTTGAACTTAAGAAATGAATTTTCAGGGAAAAATTTCGTTATAACTGCTCATAAACTGCTCATGAAATTAAAAGTTTTCGATTAATCAGTAAATTCCGTACGTACTTCTCTGCGAAATGCAATTAGGAACATATCGAGTGAAAATTGTTGAAGTTATTTGTCACGCCAATTGGAAAAAAGAAGTTTCGAGTAGTCGGCCATTTTGTACATCGAAAGAAAATATATATATTTTCTAACAACTTGATATTCATACTAAATAGATGTGTAATTGATTTTATGAGTGAATGACTTTTCCGTACGAAAAAAAATGTTAAATTCGCACATGATTTTCTACCAGTGGCTGGGGCGTAACCCCTTAAGGAAACGTCACAGTGTAACGAGTCGAAAAATAACTGAATTGGGCGATGTTTTTGTTCGATGGTTAAAATACGCTAAGCAGTCTGATTTTTTATATCAAATCAAAGCACTCATGAAGAACAGAAAATAAATCTTTAAACGATTATTGTTATTTATTTTTTACGCTTTCTTTAACGGTTGAAAATGTATTTTAAAAAAAAGCAGTCCTCACGGTGTACACGGTTGTAGCCGTAAATACTCTAGGCACATAAATGAAAGGATAGAAAGAATCCGAAATTTTCCGCTGATTTTCAAAAGACTGACACGGTGTGAAAAATGATCGTAGAACAGAAACACAAAAAGAAAAATGAAGCTTCAAGTCTCCAGTTTTGAGAGCCTGAGGACGAATATTTTTATCGTTGACCATTTTAGAGTAATCATAAAAAAAAACAGCGGAAACTTCTTTTTTCCAAATTTTTGCTTATCTTTCGAAAGGTGCACGGGCGTCAATGAATTTTTTTCTCGATAATTTAATTTAACAAACTCTTTTAGCTTGATCCTTTCCCATTAAGGGGTCCCATTAAGGGGTAAGTGAGGACACTTTAGACGCTAAAAAAGATATTTTCATGCATTTTTTGATAGGTTTATATTATAGATATTGATATAAAAGTTGTTACACTTTATAAATCCACTTTCGAAATACATTTAAAATTTTTAAATGTATTGATGTAATCCAAACAAACTTTAAACGCGTTTTTCGCGAAGGAACGTTTTTCGACGGCTTGTTGATAAAATCTTCGAATCCACTGAACCGATCCTTATGAAATTTTAACCGCATATTCTTTACAACTATAGCTATAGCACATATCAAGGATTTTCTTAAATGTTGATATTTACCAATTTTTTGCCAAAAACGGTGAAAACACGTTTTTTTTGTTTTCGAAAAATGTCCGCTATCTGTTATTTTTGCATATATAAAAATCGTATGATATGCGATATAGCCATTAACATACTGAATCTAAAAACGTTTGATTTTCTTTGTTTCGGATGATCCATCCTCGAGATTTCGTCAACAGCGCAGACCTACAATTTTTTTAGGACATTTTTTTAACTACCATTTTCATCTATAAATAGTGACTTAAGGGGCCAGTCCACTTTGGAGCCACGAAAAAAGCCTTTTTTGCGATTTTTTTAGGGTTTTATAAAAGATATGAATATAAAAGTTGTTGGGCTTGATGAATAAAGTCTTGAAATACATTTTTTTAAATTACTTCATTTTTATTAATTTTTAAGTACAAAAACTATAGTAACGCCTCAAAAATAGGTGGGCTAGGTAGCTCCATCACAACTCGGCAACGATTTGTCTGAAACAAAAAAATCCAACTCCATTAGATTCAGTATGACACCAGCTACAAAATGACCCTCGGATATAAAGTTTTATCAAAAAATAAAAAAATGGCAGATGAGAAACGAAAAAAGTATTTTAAAAACGCGTTTTTTCGCAGTTTTTCGCAAAAAAAACAAGAGTAAAAATCTAAATTTTAAAACCATCGAGGGTCATCTTGTTGCGAATCATGTTTACAATATGTGGTTCAAATTTTAAGAGAATCGGTTTATTAGTTTTAGAGATACGATGGAGCTAGATTTTGAAAACGTTGTTTCGAGAAAAACGAGTTAGAAGTTTATACTATGAAAAACTCTTACCTAAACTCAATGGGCAATTCCTGCACCGTACAAAATCCCTTCTGATTGCTCATCATCGTCGATTTCTTCAAGTCTTGCTTGCCTTCGATTTTTTGAAATTCTTAAAGTGGACTGGCCCCTTACATAAATAGTTTTTTAAAAATGTATTTCGAAAATGTATTTATTAAGTGTAGCAACTTTTATATCAATATAATATAAACCTATGAATAAAAATGCATGAAAATAGCATTTTTTAGCGTCCAAAGTGAGAAGACCCCTTAAATATAGATTGTGTATTTATTCCAATTTCAATTATACATCCTTTCGGAAAAGAATTGCGTTTCGATTATCCGAATTCGAATACGATTATTCAATTGTCGAGTCCCTATTGATTCGTATAATCGAGGTTCTACTGTACAGACGGAGTACTCAGTGTACGCAAGAGACTCACCGGTTCGAAATTTCTCAGCGTGCGTCATTTCGTCTTTCAATATTGGCACCGCTATCATTTTTCTTCTCAGCGCCTTACAACGCGGACGGCAGTTGTTACGAGTCGAACTTCAATGTTTTCTGGTCAATGCCCCCACCTGAGAATCGCCCTCACGAGTATCCGCGACCTATGCTCCTGAGTTACACACTGGCTCAAGAGCCTTTCATAACTCAGGACGGTCTCGATGAGATTGTGAGTACCCGTCGATGTTACAGCTACAATTTCCTCGATACAAGCTGGTGATACTCGTTGTGACGTTTTGCTTCTCTCGTTCGTTGTAGAAAAAGTGCATAGACTATTACAGAAGCGAGGGCGGAATTGACTTTCGGACAAATTTCAATCCTACAACGACCTATCTCGAGAGATTAAAAGTGAGTAATCGAAATAGAAAAACCGCACAGCGGATTTTTTATCTTCAAAGAGGGCCGAGTGTTCCACCGATGAATGTTGAAGGACTTTTAGGAACACAATTTTTTTTATACGACTTCGTGAAATCATGGAACTTGAAAATTGAACTTTCATTAGAGAAAATTGAACTTTCACATCTACGGCCGAATTTAAGGGGAGATATACACCTACGAGCCGGAAAAAGGTCATTTTTTTGATTTTTTTCAAGGAAAACTATTTGAAATTTCATATTGGGGTTTTAATTATCTAAAAGTATATACATTCAAAAATATGTTCAATTTTATTTATTTAAAAATATCAAAAATATACAAGGATATTGTATGATCCTTGGAGCGTCGTAAAAAAATGTGCGTATACGGTACCCACTGGCGTTTCTTCAAAAGTCATCTGAAAAAAAAAACCAAAAAGATTATTAAATTAGATACTATAATCTAGTACTTGTCATAGCCAATTTTGAAAAGATCGATTTATGACAAAATGGCGGACGTTTGAACATAAATAGTGATTTTTGGGCCAAAAATTAGTTATTATTTTGCATATAAAACAAAAACTAAGTAATGGAAAAAAATCCTATGACAAGTACTAGACAATGGTGTATAGAATAACCACAAAAAACCTCAAGGCAATCGGTTCATTGGTTTTCGAGAAATTTTGAGTACCGATTTGAAAAACGTGGTATTGAGAAAAACGCGTTTGAAAATTTGGGAATGAATAAATCGTGAAATTTGTCAAATTACATGGAATCATCGATACCAGGCCCATAGTGTAGGTCTTCTACGGTCGACGGAATGGTGTAAATGTAGGTGTGAATGTAGGTGAATCTAGGTATATATCTCCCCTTAAGGGAGATACCTTAGGCGAGGAAAAAATGGCCGATTTTCATGATTTTTTTTTAAGAAAAGATTATTAACCATTTTTTAGATATACGGTGTTTTATTACTGCATTTGGCTGTTACATTTTTTTTCGTTAACTATTATCATCTTAAAAAATGAACGGGGTATGGCACGATCTTCTAAATGGATGACGGCGGATGTTATTAGACGGCGCGCCACGTAGAGTCGGTGGGATTAATCTGAAACCAATAAACGCAAATTTTTCTGTCATCAACACTCATACGCAGAATATGAACCAAGAAAAGTGAGGAATGTTGAAAATCGATGAAATGGTACGTTTTGAAACAAAGATTGAATTTTCCGAAAAATGGCTACATTTCGCAATACCAAAAATTCCTTTTTAATTTTTATCAACCCTTAGGGTTCTGTTTCGACAATGAGGTTAGAAAGATTTATACCAACTTTCATCAGAATCGGTCGATTAGTTTTTTAGCTATTCTGCACGCCAGTTTAGAATATATATATACAGGGTGTCCCAGAACTCAACGTTAAGCCGACACGGGGTGACAGGATGGATTGTAACCATCATGAGAAAAATCAGAAAAAAATTAAATCAGAAAAAAAATAAAGCAAAAAAAAAATAAAGCAGGACCTTTCAAAGTAGACAAATTTTGAAAATTTTAAATTCATAGTTTAACAAATAGTCTTAATTCTAGGAAACTTGGGATTGTTTGGGTTTGTTTGGGTTTGTTTCACAATAACCGAAAAATGGTTACAGTTCGACCAAATTTCTAGGTTTTTCTTAAATGCCCATAATTTTCAAACTGCATGGGATAGATTTTTTTTCTGATTTTTCTCATGATGGTTACAATCAATCCTGTCACCCCGTGTCGGCTTAACGTTGAGTTCTGGGACACCCTGTATATATATATATATATATATATATATATATATATATATATATATTAAGGGGTCTTCTCATTTTAGACGCTAAGAAAGGCTATTTGCATGAATTTTTTGACAGGTTTATATTATAGATATTGATATAAAAGTTGTTACACTCAATAAATACACTTTCGAAATACATAAAAAAAATTTATATATTTATGTGACCCAAACAAATTTTACACGTTTTTCTCGAAACAACGTTTTGTCGATAAAATCCTCGAAACTACCGAACCGATCCTTATGAAATTTTAACCACATATTCTTTACCACTACAGCTATACCGCATATGAATGATTTTTTTAAATTTTGATATTTACTTTTTTGCCAAAAACGGTGGAAAAACACGTTTTTGTTGTTTTTTTCGAAAAACGTCCGTCATTTTGTTATTTTTGCATATATCAAAAATGGTATGATATGCGCTATAGCCATTAACATACTGAATCTAAAACCGTTTGATTTTTTGTTTCGGACGATCCATCTCCGAGATTTCATCAACAGCGCAGACTCACATTTTTTAGGACACTTTTTAACTACCTTTTTCGTCTATTAACAGACTTAAAAAAATATATTTCAATGTATTTCGAAAGTGTATTTATTAAGTGTAACAACTTTTATATCAATATCTATAATATAAACCTATCAAAAAAAATTCACGAAAATAACCTTTTTAGCGTATAAAGACTCCTTAATTTGAATCATGCATTGTCACCTTTTAGATGCATGTTTTCAAAATTTCAGAGTACTCGGGTGACGATTGAAATATTGATTTTCCGTTTCGCATCTCGCAGAAAGTCAGTTTACCTAAAATCTTGTAAAAATTCCTCTTCAACATTGATCGACGGCACGTCTCTGCTTAACCGATCGTTCGTGACCATTGACGTTTATTTTGTCTTTGTCCAGAATTCTCTCGCTTCGAAGTTGCCCGGTCCGCAGAATCGCGCGAACGGTTCATACTGGGACATAATACGCGAAATGATATGTCCCGGTCTGGAGCCAACGGATCCACCGCCGGAAGGTTTCGTAGCCGTGCAATTTCCGCAGCTGGGAATAACCGAGGCGATGGCGCAAGCGGGCAACGTTTTACCGCCGAGCAACGTGTTTCTCGCCCCGGTAAATTTCAAGCCGGACAACGCGATCGTTACGTCGGTAGCGAAGCCCTTCGGCATTCAGCCGTCCACCTCGTCGCACAACAATTGCAACAAGAAGGACGCATCCGAGCCAACCACGAGTTTGCAAATGAAAGACACACGTGGCTGTATAGGAAAGTTGACACGTCCCGAGATCATTCCAACGTTTCGTTCCGGCGAATTGACCGTTTCCGTGAAAAACGCCAAAATGGACTTCGAGTCTATACCGAGCGACTTCACGAAGCTGGCGACACCGTTTACAGCGGACGCCTTGAACAAGATGCGTTCTACATTACCGGCCGATTTTCCTCTCGCCGATCTTTCCCAGCCGATCACCGGTATACCCGATCTCAGCAAACTCACGAGTTTCACACCCGCCGATTTGGCCAAATTGTCAGGCTTCTCGATCAGCGAATTCACGAAAGCCTCGTCTACCGCCTACGCGCGTAACATCGCCAATTTGTTCGGACCACTGGCGAAATGCCCCACGGCCGATCTAACGATATGCAACGAGCGTAAGATCAACGAATTCATGCCGGAAACTCCGATGCAAACGAGTTACGTAACGTCGCAGGAAACCAACAGAACGGATGACCTGACGATGGGCGTGAGTAAGAAAGGTCCTCACGAAGGGAGCATAGAGATGACGAAACCAAGTCGACCGACAACCGACTTCACCACGGCCGAGGAACTCTCCATATCGAGCGTCCGGCCGGACTTCGGCGCCATGCTCGACATGACCACCACCATCAAGAAACAACAGTCACAGATGATCAACGATTCCAGCGAGTCTTTGAATCTCTCCAAAGATCGACAATGATCCAACGAAAAAAATCAATTCCGTACTCCGTAAAATCGCTTGCAACGTTATCGCCGAGATAACGGGCAATTTTCTCGAGGATTTCGCAGACGGCCTTGAGCGAAGGATACGAAGGATCGATGACCCGGAGCAGAAGAGAGCGACTGAGCGAAACAGCGAGGAGTCTCCTTCCACCTCCCTTCGTCCCTTTTTTGTTTCATTCCAAAGAGGCAGCCTAGCATTTTTCACCTGACGTCACGTTCGCCAGCGCGGATATACGTGACTCTCGCGGAGGAAGGGCTTTTCGTTTGTGCTCGTGTGTTTCGCGGGGAGGGAGTAGTTTCATCGAGTTGGCGGGAGAGCCTTTTAAAGCGAGAGAGAGAGAGACAGGCTCCGAGGAGGCAAGAGAGAGGGAGAAAGAGAGAGATAGAGGCCTCGAGCGAGAGCCTCTTGTGAAAGTAACGTGGGTACACCGGCAACACGAAGAGATACAAACGAGAGAGAGCGTATGGTAGTAATAAACTCAGAGGTGGAGGAAGGACGAGGAGGGGGGGGGGGGGGGGGGTTTGGAAAAAGTTTGCCTCTGCTCGTTGCGCTGGATCGGACAGTCGCGCTTTAACGTTGTCCTCGGTGGCTTTCACCTCGCCGCCTTGCTCGTCACTTCCAGAACAACCGTTTAGCGAAGAAAGCTTCTGGCTCCGGGAAAACACGACATATTCGGCTCGATTTTTATTCAACGAGAACTTCGTACAATGGTGTCGCGTTTTCGTTACTTCGAACTTCAATGGTTCTAGTGCCAAGGGGGATTCGCCCCGAGTGTTGAAAACGGCGGATACACGTGGCGATCACGGAGAAGACGAGTCCGCGATATTTGGACGTGCGGAGGTCGCAGTAATGACTCGCTGAATAAATCGCAAATATCCCGCGGTGTGCGCGCCAGTTGCAGCTTGTCGGAAAGAGACGGAGAAAGCTGTAACAGCAGGTAAGCGAAGTTTGGCTTCTTCGCGCGTGCCGGGGAATGCCGATCAAACGGCCGCAGAACGGATGTCGAATCGAGGACAAATTCAAAGTTTGACTTCACCGTTACGTACGGTGGTTCGAATTTTTTGTCGTGACGCGTCGACGGTGATGGAGAATTGAGGGGCCAGAGAGAGAGAGAGAGAGAGAGGGAGATGTATGGAAGGAAAATTATGCGATGTTTTCCGCGAAATACGAGTGTTTGTCAATCGAATTTTATCGTTGAATTGAACGGACACGAATACGAGATTCCTAGTGTAAGAATGGAGAACAATTTATGCGGAGTTTTGCACCATCGAAGTGTGGGAAGGATGGTGCTCATTGTACGAATCCAATTACACGATCAACTTATTTATGGCATCGCGAATGAAAGCGTGCGAATTGTTTCGATTAAAAGTAAAATAATTATACTCTTTGTATTCGACGAGGATGCCGTTGTTTTTTCTTTTACCGCCAATAGAAGAAAATACGAGAGGAGAGTGTGTTTGTTTGATTTCGTCGGTTTCGTCGCACGAACGATCGCCAGGGATCCGGTGAATCGGCCGAGATCAGGATCGAGGGAGATCTCGCTTGAGTAAGAGGTCAACGTGGAATTTTGATTTTGCAATCCTCGGTGCCGGTAGGCGGTCGGTGAGAGGAAAAGTTTAAGGGGTTGGGTCACAGTAACGGGTATAAAGTCATGTGCGAAGTTAACATTTTTTTTCGTACGAAAAAGTCATTCACTCATAAAATTAATTACACAACTATTTGGTATGAATATTAAGCTGTTGGAAAATGTATTTTTTTTTTTCGATTTACAAAATGGCCGACTACTAATATTTTCTTTTATCTTTTTTTTTTT
Organism: Ophion obscuratus; assembly: GCA_964007375.1. Taxonomy (NCBI): domain Eukaryota; kingdom Metazoa; phylum Arthropoda; class Insecta; order Hymenoptera; family Ichneumonidae; genus Ophion; species Ophion obscuratus. The sequence continues at coordinate 27,484,720 of OZ023319.1, forward strand.
TGGCGTGACATTTAGCATCGACAATTTTTGACGTGGAACAAAAAACAAAAATTCTCGTCAATCTACAGTGGAATACCTGGAGAAGTGCGTAGGGAATTTAAAAAATATTGTTTTATTCAAAAGTTGTGGGTATTTGAAGTTAAGAAATGAATTTTCAGTCAAAAATTTCGTTATAACTGCTCATAAACTGTTTATGAAATGAAAAGTTTTCGATTAAGGGGCCAGTCGACTTTGAAAATTTCAAAAAATCGAAAGCAAGCAAGACTTGAAGAAATCGACGATGACGAGCAATCAGAAGGGATTTTGTACGGTGCAGGAATTGCCGATTGAGTTTAAGTGAGAGTTTTTCGTAGTATAAACTTCAAACGCGTTTTGCTCGAAACAACGTTTTCAAAATCTAGCTCCATTGTATCTCTAAAACTAATAAATCGATTCTCTTGAAATTTGAACCACATATTGTAAACACGATTCGCAACAAGATGACCCTCGATGGTATTAAAATTTTTATTTTTACTACTTTTTTTTGCGAAAAATTGCGTTAAAAACGCGTTTTTAAAATACTTTTTTTTTTTTCGTTTTTCGTCCGCAATTTTTTTATTTTTTGATGAAACTTTATATCCGAGGGTCATTTTGTAGCTGGTGTCATACCGAATCTAATGAACTTTGATTTATTTTTATTTTTGAGGCGTTACGTTAAAGTATAGTTTTTGTACTTAAAAATGAATTAAAAATTTTCTTTAATGTATTTCAAGATTTTATTTATCAAGCCCAACAACTTTTATATTCATATGTTTTATAAAATCCTCAAAAAAAAAATCGCGAAAATAGCGGACTGGTCCCTTAAGGAGCCAAAGTGGAAAAGGGCCAGTCCCCTTTGGAGCCACGTTAAAAAGGCTATTATCGCGATTTTTTTTAGGATTTTATAAAAGATATGAATATAAAGGTTGTTGGGCTTGTTAAATAAAGTCTTGAAATACATTAAAGAAAAATTTTAATTCATTTTTAAGTACAAAAACTATAGTAAACTATAAAACTATAGTTTAACGTAACGCCTCAAAAATAGGTGGGCTTCTCTGAAACAAAAAAAAAATAAAGTCCATTAGATTCAGTATGACACCAGCTAAAAAATGACCCTCGGATATAAAATTTCATCAAAAAATAAAAAAATGGCCGATGAAAAACGAAAAAAGTTTTTAAAAACACGTTTTTTTTTGGAAAAAAATGAGTAAAAATCAAAATTTTAGAACCATCGCGGGTCATCTTGTTGCGAATCATGTTTACAATATGTGGTTCAAATTTCAAGACATTCGGTATATTAGTTTTAGAGATAAAATGGAGCTAGATTTTGAAAACGTTGTTTCGAGAAAAACGAGTTTGAAGTTTATACTATGAAAAACTCTTACCTAAACTCAATCGGCAATTCCTGTACCGTACAAAATCCCTTCTGATTGCTCATCATCGTCGATTTCTTCAAGTCTTGCTTGCTTTCGATTTTTTGAAATTTTCAAAGTGGACTGGCCCCTTAAAAAGATACCGTTTAATTCAAAAGTTGTACGTATTTGAACTTAAGAGATGAATTTTCAATGAAAAATTTCGTTATAGCTGCTCATAAACTGCTCATAAAATGAAAAGTTTTCGATTAATCCAAAATTCCGTACGTACTTCTCTGCGAAATGCAATTAGGAACATAACTTTTAAATTTGAAGTAAATCGAGTGAAAATTGTTGAAGTTATTTGTCACGCCAATTGGAAAAAAACTGTGTCGAGAAGTTTCGAATAGTCGGCCATATTGTACATCGAAAAAGTAAAATATATATTTTCTAACAACTTGATATTCATACTAAATAGATGTGTAATTAATTTTATGAGTGAATCACTTTTTCATACGAAAAAAAATTGTTAAATTCGCACATGATTTTATACCCGTTACTGTGGTCTAAGGCCTCAAGCCAAGTACAAATGCTTACCGATTGGACGGAACTCGATCAAATCGCTTCTTTTTTACTTCGCTATTCATCGATGTAGATACGATTTTATCTCGGGAATCGAACGAGTTTTATTTCGGTCCGAAAATCGAACACGCTTCCATAGGTTACCGTTAGTCAAGCGCGATGACTGATGAATTTGGAGTCGATTTGTTTTTTAGAAAGGACGTAGCCGCGGGCTCCGCTTGTAAAATGCTCGAGGCCTTGCGAAAGGCTCGATCGTGGATCACCGTAACCGAGAGAAAAAAAATGAGAGAACCGGATGAGGTGTTCGATAAGTAGCCACGTAATGATCGCGGCTGCTACGAAAGAAAGTAACCTTTTCAGAAGAATTCTTGCGGCTCTTTGGCTTGTGATGAATGCATTTTTTTAAGGGGTTGAGCTACTGCGGCGATACGGAAATTAGGGTTATTTGGAGAAATTGATTTTGAAGAAGTTGGGGGGTTGTAAAATCGTTTCGACACATATTTGTATGTACGTTAAGGGGTCTTCTCACTTCAGACGCTAATAAGGCTATTTTCATGATTTTTTTTGATAGATTTATATTATAGATATTGACATAAAGGTTGTTACACTTAATAAATACACTTTTGAAATAAATTACGTTTTTTTAAATGTATTTATGTAACCCAAACAAACTTTAAATGCGTTTTTTCTCGAAACAACTTTTTTCGACGTCTTGTTGATAAAATCTTCGAAACTACTGAACCGATCCTTATGAAATATAACCACATATTCTTTACAACTATAGTTATAGCGCGTATCGAGGATTTTTTTTAAATTTCTATATTTGCTTTTTTTGTTGCCAAAAACGGTGAAAAATACGTTTGTTTTTTTTTTTTTTTTTTTTCGAAAAATGTCCGCGCTTTTGTTATTTTTGCATATATCAAAAATCGTATGATATGCGCTAGCCATTAACATACTGAATCTAAAACCGTTTGTTTTTTTTTTGTTTCGGATGATCCATCTTGAGATTTCATCAACAGCGCAGACCTACAATTTTTTTAGGATATTTTTTTAACTAGTCTCTTGAATAAATATGTTTTAAAATGTGTTTCGAAAAGGTATTCATTAAGTGTAACAACTTTTATATCAATATCTATAATATAAACCTATCAAATAAAATTCATGAAAATGGCTTTTTTAAAAATATATATAATTAAAGTTGTGGACAATGTCGTGAAGGACGTTTGAACGTGAGGGGCTTAACAGTGTACTTGATTTTTGCCACCCGGTTTATCTGATAAAAAAACGAGTTAAAAAAAATAGATAATATTGGCTAAAGCTTAACCGAGCATTTTTCGGTATCGTGTTTCAATCATTAAAAAAAATCTGAATGTATTCTTCTGTTTTCTTGAGAAAAAAATGACATTGTTATTGTTAATGATTAATGACGGTAAAAAATGTTAATAAGAAAAATGTCTGTCAAGACTAAACTATTATAACGAAGAATAAATGCACCAAATTTCAATTCAATCCCTTCATAAGACGTCGAGAAATCGTGTACACTGTTTTGTAAAACATAGTTTCGAGAAAAACGCGTTTAAGGGGGTTTTCATCATTTTCATGAAATATTTCTTCACCATTTTTGAGATTTAGGGTATGTTTTATGATTTTTGACTGTTACATGGTATATATATATATTTTTTTTTTAATTTTCAAAAATGGGAGAATTCTGGCTCGATCTTCTAAACGGTTTGTGGCGGATGTTGTCAGACGGCGCGACACGTAGCGTCGGCGGAATTAATCTGAGGAAAAACTAACGAAGATTTTTCTTTCGTTAACACTCATACGGAGAATATGAACTAAGAAAAAGTGAGAAATGTTGAAAATTGATGAAATAGTACGCTTTGAAACAATGTGTAATTTTCCAAACAAAATAATTGGCTACATTTTGCAATAAAAAAAATCCTTTTTTTATTTTCCAGAACATTTAGGATCATATTTTAGACAATAATGTTAGACAGATTGATACGACATTTCATCAGAATCGGCCGATTAGTTTTTTAGCTATACGTCGCGCCAGTTTTGAAAATGCAGTTTTGAAGACCGTGCCATACGTCCGTCATTTTTAAAGATTGATAAATCAATATTTATTTCAAGTGAATAAATTAATTAATTTATAATATTTTTAATAAATTAATTTAATTTATAAATTAATAAATTAAGAAATACCATGTAACAGCCATGAGTAGAAATAAACCATAACATAAGTCTCAAAACCGGTGAGGAAATCTATCATTAAAAAAAAAAATCATGAAAATCAGCAAATTTTGGAAAAAGCTTCATTAGCAGTTCTACCGTTGTAATCGTAAGTTTACCTTTATTTTGTTATCATACTGAAATAAACCATAAACTAAGTCTCAAAAACGGTGAAGAAATATATCATTTAGAAAAATCAGCTAATTTTGAAAAAAGTTTCACTAGCAATTCCACAGTTGTAATCGTAAGTTTACCGTTAATCTGTGATTCCTACACCATATCTTGGACCTTCCTCTTTAATTTGAGGTGCCTCAAGCGACGAACGCGTGTTTGTCATTTTCACAGTAGCTTAACCCCTTAAGGGGCTATACCAGTGTGAACGCAGAAAATTTGCGTGGTTTTCGGGAATTTTTTGAAAGACAAGTAGTCAATTAAATGTATCGGAAAATTAAGAATATATTTGGCAATATTTTTCCTATATTACATAATTTGTTCGTAGAAAAATATTGAGATCCAAGCGATTTATGCGCTGCCTTCCGAGGCGCCAAAAAAAAAGTTCCTCCACTGCTGACATGATTCCGGCCGATTGAGTAGCTGAAACCGACAAAGGAAAAATGTCGTTAAACTGGAAGGTATTTCCTGTACAATGACGTAGGATTTCCGAAAAATATCAAAATCTAACAAAATGGCGAAGTTATGAAAAAAGTCTGTTTTCTTGCCTATAAAATGGTCGTTCTTTTCAATGCCAAATCGTCAATTTTCATCCAATCAAAAATATCTTACGTCATTGTAGAGTAAATATGTTCAAGAGTACTCAGTTCAAATTTCAAGTCAAACGGATAATTGCCCTTCGAGTTACAATGTCAGCAAATTTGAAAAATGTCATTTCGAGAAAAACGCGTTTAAAGATCTAACTATCGATTTTTGCAAGACAAAATGATATTGATATAAATGATATAAATAATAATGATATTCTTGAAAGTATAAACAGTCGACAAAGGCAAAAAAAATGATTTTTTGAAAGTGTCACCTTGGTATAGCCCCTTAATACTTCGACAGTACCAGCTGTTCTACAACAATTCTTTATCCCCTCTACACCGCGAGAGCCACCAAACATATTCGAGAGATGAGAATCTCGTTCACCCGGGTTGTCCGTTTTTTTTTTTCTCGCCGTTACACAGGAATTAGAATGTAGACCAGTTTCGTACGTGTTACACCCAAGTTGGGACGCGAGAAATCGAGTAGTTCTTTTATCGTCAGTCTTATACGGTAGAGCCAAGAAAGTTTCGAGCGCGCAAATGCACGCTTGACTCGACAGAGTGTCGGTTTATTATTCGAGCGGTTGAAGAATGTTATGTGAAACCTACGGAAGACCGCCGACAGCCTTACATCGCGCTATGTCATAATTGGAGAAAAATGCAGTGGTTTTTCTCCTGCGAATCGGATCATTCAAACGTTGCCGGTTTGTTGTTGTTTTTAAAGGAGCTTCGGGGGGTTTCACCGACGAAAGGATACCGTGTACTGTTTTGGATCACGATCAGTAAAAGTTCAATTTCGAAGTTTACGTCGATTCCAATACGCTGCTTTCGAGGAAGGAAATATTTGGATCTACATGATTTCGGACGGTTTCTCATCAAGAATCGGTTTACATGCCGACGAGGGACATTAAGGCGGGGATATACATTTAGACAGGAAGAAAATAAGCAAAATTGAGAAATTTTTTGAACTAAGAAATAATTGTTCTACGATTATCAAACTTTAGGTATATTTTAATAGTATATTTGAGTATACGAAACAATTTTTCTAAATTAATTCATCATCAAAATGTGCGGAGCTGTGGCAGAGGGTTACAGCAAGGTCGCCGCGGGAGTTGCGAATCGGCGTGCAGTCTAGCTTCCCGTAGACTTTGGTTTGCAAAAACGTTCAAACATTTTTTCAGAAAACAATTTTTGTCAAGTAGCAGGTACCAATATTATCAATATTTCTACCAAGTTTCAACTCGTTCGGCTTAATACTTTTTGAGTAATCCTGCACGCCAATTTCGATAATGCAGTTTTGAGAAAAACACGTTTGTAGTTCGCACCCGCTCCGAATCCGAGCGGTGAGGCACAGCGTTGGCGCGTCGTAACGTTCGAAGTTTTTCGAATTTCGCTTTGAAACTTTCGGACAATATTCTACATATGAGGCATTCCACGCCACTTCAGCCAGTAAAAAAAAATCTACAAATAATTTTGAAAAATCGAGTTACTTTATTGAAGAGTATTCACCGAGTGTCGAAATTTTTAAACAATTCTAACGTTTTTTCTCGTTGATTACCATTTTTTAACATTTTTCCATTCAAATGGCTGTATCTTTGGCAGGATTTGACATATTTACATTCGTAAAAAAGGAAAATGTGCGTCTTTTTCTAGCCCTGCAGAAACAAATTAATTTAGATTTTATTGAGCAAGTCGAACCGTCGTTTCAGGGCAAAATATGCAAAGATATTTTTTTTTCTCCAGGAAAGTCACTCGTTATTTTATTTTTTAAAGTTTCCTCAAATTGTGAATACGAAAAACGGATTTTTGGTACTTTTTATATTATGGGATTCCTAAACACCGTGAAGTAACAGCTATTTTAATTTTTTTAATTTTTTTTTTTTAATATTCGATTGAAGCGTGTGGAGCACTCCAAGGCTCCAATACATATGACATATATGTCATATGTATTTCAAAAACCTGGTAAACATACAGCGAGTGCTCCACACTCTTCAATCGAATATTAATAAAAAAAAAATTTTAATAAAAATACCTGTTACTTCACGGTGTTTAGGAATCCCATAATATAAAAAATACCAAAAATCCGTTTTTCGTATTCACAATTCGGAGAAATTCTTAAAAATAAAATAACGAGTCTCTTTCCTTGAGAAAAAAAATATTTTTGCATATTTTGCCCTGACACGGACGTTCGACTTGCTCAATAAAATCTAAATTAATTTTTTTCTGGACGGCTAGAAAAAGACGCACATTTTCGTTTTTTACAAATGTAAATACGTCAAATCCTGCCAAAGATACAGCCATTTGAATGGAAAAATATTTAAAAAATGGTAATCAACGAGAAAAAACGTCAGAAATTTAAAAAAAATGTCGACACTCGGTGAGTATTTTTCAATAAAGTAACTTGATTTTTCAAAATTATTTGTGGACTTTTTTTTACTGGCTGAAGTGACGTGGAAAGCCTCATATATAGTTCCATCGCTTAAACAAAAAAAAAGTAAATCGATTTTTTGATCGTTGTAAATGTATGTCCTGCCTGAAGGGGAGATACCTGAGTAAACGGCGAAAAAAACAGGTAAACTTCGGGAATTTTTATCTCAAAAACTAATGTTTCGATTGGATATGGTTTTTTATTTATTGGAAGATATGTACATTTAGGTATGTTTAGGAATTTTTTAAAAGAAATTCGTTGACTGGAAGCGATTCAAACGCGATTATCTCGAAAAATCGTTTTCAAAGTCGGTGCCAGATGTATCTCGAAAACGGCTTGTCCGATTTTGTCCAAATTTGGATACAATATTCTTCGATAGTTTTTCTCGTTCGCCACTTAGGATTTTTTGAAAATATCCATTTTTGTCGGAATTGCGACCGTTTTAATTTAACATTCGTTTTTCGTTCGCAATTTCCGACGATTTTGGATTGCATACACATTGCATAAAAAAGCAATGGTTCAATCAAATGAAAAATCCCTACGTGGCGAACGAGAAAAACTATCGAAGAATATTGTATCCAAATTTGGACAAAATCGGACAAGCCGTTTTCGAGATACATCTGGCACCGACTTTGAAAACTATGTTTCGAGATAATCGCGTTTGAATCGCTTCCAGTCAACGAATTTATTTTAAAAAATCCCTAAACATACCTCAATGTACATATTTTCCAATAAAAAAAACCCGGATCCAATCGAAACATTAGTTTTTGAGATAAAAATTCCCGAAGTTTACCTGTTTTTCTCGCCGTTTACTCAGGTACCTCCCCTCAAACACCCAGTCAACCCACGAAGGCTTAAGAAAGTCACAGCATGAGAAAAAGTTGTTCTCAAATTAAAAACTCCCCAAAGCCAAATCCGTTCAACATCTTCTTCCCGAATTTCAATTCTTGGCAAACCCAATCCTTCATAAAAATCACTAATAACGTTGCGGTTTCGTTGGAATGCACCGGAAATGATTATTCTCTTCAGCTTCCCAAATTTCGTTTGACAGATTTGAGCTACGAAAATCAAGCGGATTTTTTTTCACCATCCTTATTCAGCGAATTACAAACTGCACCTGCAGGATGTGATTTTCGATAATAACGAAAATAATAAATAAAAAACAATTTTCGTTGCACTGCAACGATGAAAACGTCAACCGCCAAACATTCATAATTACTTAGCAACTTATTTAATTGGCCTGGACGTGCTTTTCTCATCGACATTCGCTTCCAGCTAGTCCTTGCAACGGAAGATATCAAAGTTTTTCAGCGGATGAAACCTCGATCGCTCGTTCGAAGAATCGAGTGCACATAACTATCGATTGCTCGTGCAAACAACGACGACACATCGGCAATGCGACATCGTTGATACCGTGATCCGATTAGTGATAAGGCGCCTGTTCATCGATAAGAGCGCGTGTAGCTGATTGTTATTTTCACGGTCAACAATGGTAATGCGACGTCGCGCAGTCCACAATCTCTCCCTTTTTTCTCACTCTTCTAAAAGCCCTTGTTCATTTTTTATTATTGCACGAACGAAGGAAAAACAGCTTAGGATGAGTCACGACGGAGATTAGGTGTAAGCAGACCACGAGGATGTGGAATTGTCGCGTATGGCGAGATTCACGGTCTCGTCTGTGGCTCGCGAGCGAAAGAATCCGGATTACTCGCTCTCGTGTTTGTTTTGCCGTGTGTAAAACGCATGTCTTCCTTGTGCAACATCTCGACGAAGAATTTTCTCACGAGACAATCACCGAGTATCACCATTCCATATCCGTCAGGCCCAGAGTCGCGTATAAAGACAAACGACACAAAAAAAATAATAATACGTTTCCGGGAGAAATGCGGTATGCCCGACGTCCGATGATTTTGCAACGTTGAAATTCTATTCGCCGCGTCATGCACGAGTAAGAACGAGCCGATCGGCTGTTCAAGGAGGATCGATCGCTTCACGACGCTGATTTTTTTTTTAGACGCTTCCGATAAAAGTTGAATTTCAGTTTTTGGCAGTTCCCGACAACCTGCTAGAAGAATGTATTGAAGGGCTTAAGCGACGGTGAGGACCCAAAATTCAGGCTTATTTAAGGGGCTATATCTACTCAGAGGCCCGAAAAAAATGGCCAAGTTCCGCATTTGTTTTATGGGCATGGTTGGTGATAAGGAAACGCATTGTTTACACAAAGGTACGTAGATTGAGCGCCTTGAAAAAAATCAACAAAGAATACAGAAAAACTACAAATACGGGCGCCGGTAGATGATGTATTTTTTTCGCAACTTTTGGCGGTGGACGCTCTCCAGCTTGAATGGTCCGTATGAAATCTCAAAACCAAACGGAGTATTCAAGCTAACAATAAATACGAGTCGTTGACGATCCTCGATTTTTTTAAACTTTTTTTTAAACAAATTGGCGACGAATTGAAACTCGAGCGTACAAAATTTATCAAAAAAGTCGTCATTTTTACGGAACTGTTGAAAAATTAAGATCGATTTTTAAAAAGTGAGATCGTCAACGACCTTTAAGGTCTTAGGCCACAGTAACGGGTATAAAATCATGTGCGAATTTAACAATTTTTTTTCGTGTGAAAAAGTCATTCACTCATAAAATTCGTTGCACATCTATTTAGTATGAATATCAAGCTGTTAGAAAATATATATTTTTTTTTTCGACGTACAAAATGGCCGACTACTAATATTTTCTTTTGTTATCTTTTTTTAGGCGGTCCGCGGCGTGACATTTAGCATCCACAATTTTTTATCTAGAACAAAAAACTAAAATTCTCGTCAATCTACATTAGAATACCTAGAGAAGTACGTACGGAATTTAAAAAATATTGTTTTATTCAAAAGTTGTTGGTATTTGAACTTAAGGAGGTTGGAGCGCTTCAGTTGAATCGAATGACGGTTTATTAATGTTTTTTGTTTCAATGAACTTCAAAAAAATACATACGAGGTACAGATTCATTCTGTATATGCTATTTTTAAAAAATATATCATTAAAGGGCAAAATTATGCCTTTTAATATTCTTATTGCGTAAAGTAGAAAAACTTTTGTGTTACTACCAACTTGAAAAAGTATAACATTATCGAGGATTATTATGAAAAAACTACGACAACGAATGTTTTATACAATTCACAATGAAATTTTGAGTAATTTATAATTATGCCTGTTTATACCTACGTCACGAGTTTATTGGCCCATGGTTTACGATGGGCAAGATGAGGATTTCTTTTTCTAAATGTTTACAAAGGTTCAGTTCGCGTTAATCCGTTGTTAGAAATGGTTTATCTTGGTGCTAAATAACAAAAAAAATACATAAACTTTAGTGTGAAAATCTTGCCCATCTAACCGCACGTTAAGTGACATACATTAAACTATTTTTTATCTCTGGTGTTTTACGGTGGAAAAAGTTCAAAAAATTCGTGAAGACTCAGTATAGTCTAAACAATAACATGTATTTTTTATTCAATTTAACCTTGGATTGTGGCTAACGCGACAACCTCCTTAAGAAATTAATTTTCAGTGAAAAATTTCGTTATAACTGCTCATAAACTGCTCATAAAATGAAAAGTTTTCGATTAATCAGAAATTCCGTACGTACTTCTCTGCGAAATGCAATTAGGAACATAAATTTTAAATTTGAAGTAAATCGAGTGAAAATTGTTGAAGTTATCTGTCCCGCCAATTGGAAAAAAGCTGTTTCGAGAAGTTTCGAGTAGTCGGCCATTAAGTACATCGAAAAAAAATCTAACAGCTCGATATTCATACTAAACAGATGTGGAATTAATTTAATGAGTGGATCACTTGTTCATACGAAAAATAATTGTTAAATTCGCACATGATTTTATACCTGTTCCTGTGGCCCAAGACCTTAAATATTTTTCATCGTATCTCCTGTAAATTTGGAAACAATTTATCGAGTGGTTCTCGAGATGTCCACCGACTTTGAAATCCGGCGATTTTTTGTGGCTCTGAATATATCTACCATTATGTTTAAAAAATGTGTTTCTTTTAAACAAACCGTGTTTCAGAAAAAAATAGGATCCTTTTATTTCTAGCCTCTAGGTAGATGTAGCCCCTTAACAAAATGAATTTTGAAGATATAAGTAAGATGATTGAAAAATCGTTTTGATATTTCTTTGTATGTACATTAACAACGTTGTGTATCGAATTTCATTTAAAAATATCAATAATTGAAGAAGTTATAAACAATTACGTGATGGGCCTTTGAAGGTCTTACATGATCTCACGTATAAGTCTGGAAACTTCGGCGTTTTTGATAGGCGGCGATAGTTGGATATGCCTAAATAACTGTTATTGACAATTTAATTCAATGACAATCCAGAACTTTCGGGTTCCGAGTGCGCAGCGTAACAATTCAGCTCAACTACCATCGCAATACAAAGAACAAAATATCAATCATTTTTATCATAGTCGCTTGAGTTTTGCACGCGGTTAATATAGGTTTGGTTATACTTTTCAAGCATGAATATATCAATTTGTTCATTTAAGCATGCAAATACAAACTTTTTTCGTTTACTATCCGTGTAATGGATATTTATTACAAAAAAAAAGAACCTGTAAATCAAGACTTTACAGCCTAAGTTGCATGCGCTGTATGCAAGACAGAGACATATGATATTGCCGTCTTCTTCGCACACGATACCCCCTTTCCTATGCGCACCATGCGGCCGAAAGTTGAAGCAAAAAATGGGCGCTAAGTGAACCTTCCACCACTACCGTCGTTTCAGGATCTGTATGCGTGAGGCACAAACTTAACTCTTCGTGTACCCACTAGGAGCGCTGGCACGCAGGGGTCTTGTGGATATAGATATACATCAATAGATAACCTCCTTAGAATCTTTGAATCGTGTTTCCGTATTCCGATGTAGTGTCGAACGAAGGTAAACGGTCTATACAATTTAGATAATGTCTAAAGCGTACATCGTACCAAACTGTGAGAAAAGTTTTAACCCTTCGAGTGCACACTGGGTCGTTTTTACCGTACGTATTTAGTATTTTTCAACGCACTTTGAAAGAATGTTTTGGCATTTAATTTTCGTTTTCGTCAAAAAATAAATTTAGGGCCATAAAATATGGATAATTTACTACAAAAAACGTTTCTACAAAAAAAAATGTATATTTACCGAAATACAACGATTTGAAAAACGCCTTTCGACGCCAAGCGACCCAAGATGCACTTATAGGCTGGCGGCGAAGGTGTGCACTCGAAGGGTTAAAAACGATAGTAGAAAGGGTTCGGTGTTTCGCACCGCAAAGTTTCGCAGGACGAAGAATTGCATCGAAAATGGAAAGTCGCAATTCTGCGCATTTAAATGCTAAAGACGTTGCAACATATTTGTACTAGAATGTTTTATATTTTGTCTCGAAAGTATTGTGCTCTCGCATGATGTTTACAAATGCCATTAATGAACAAGCTTGATCATTTTTGAATCACAGATAATTGGCATTCTCGCTATAAGCTCAGTAGTAAAAAAAACCGCATCATTTTCCAATCATATTAGTCTTGAAAATATTGTTTATTCCGAAAAATCTGCACCTTCACACAGTTGTTCGGACCAGCTTTTGATTGGCTCACCCCAATTAAGCAGCGCTTCAGGTGGCAGAAGCGAGAACTACCACTTTGCCTCATTGTCTGAGTCACTCCCCACTCTACAAGTTTCGAGACCTGTATGTAAGACCTTGATATTGACTAGGACGTGACCGAACTTTTTGCTGATAGTGTGTCAATATTAAAAAAAATTGAAATCGTTCGAATTTTCGAGGAAAAACGACATCATTATTGTTGATAACTAATGAAAAAAAAGTCAAGTTTAGTCTTTGGTCAAGACTAAACTACTATGACACGGAATAAATGTATCAATGTCGACAAATCGTGTCCACCACTTTGAAAACACAATTTCGAAAAAAGCCCGTTTACAATTTTACCAAAGGGTGTCAAAATGACCTGACTTTCAAGATCGTGCGATTTGACGCCATTGGATTTCGTTCTTTGGTGTTTTCTGAAACGAAAAGTGCATGCCAATGATCCACAGACCATTCCGCAGCTCAAGGAAGCAATTGAACGTACCATTCATGAAATTAGTCCGCAATTATGCCAAAATGTTATTGAAAATTTCGTCAAAAGAGTGAACGTTTGCAAACCCCGTTCCTTATACCTTATATTTGTACCCTTATATTAACCCTTTGTACCTTATATTAACCCTCAATGCGTGATATTGGGTCGTTTTCGTCCTGCCCAAAATCATTTTCTTCGCAAGTTGCTTAATGTTTAATGAAAAAAAAAAATTAAAAATAAGAAAAAAAACCCCATTTTCCCTTGAGAAGTACGGCCTTAAGATTGACCATGAATTTTTTAAAAATTATTTTCACTGACAGTTGTTGGTTTGGTAGTTCTAAAACGAAAACGACCCAGGTTCACGGGAATAAGGTGCCTCAAATACCTTCACGGATTGAGGGTTGAAATAAAAATATTCATACTTTTAAAATAAATAATACGTTTAATTAATCAATTAAAATGTCAGGTTATTTTGAGACACCCTGTAGTAGTTTTATCGTTGTGATCATAAGTTCACCTTCAATCTGCGATTCCTGCACCATATGTTGGACCTTTCACTCCGACGTGAGTTGCCTCAAGCAACGAACTAGAGTTTTGAAATTTTTTCAGCAGCCCAACCTCTTAAGGAGGTCGGAGCGATCCAGTTGTCAAATGACGGTTTATGATGTTTTTTTCACTGAACTTCAGAAAAATCCATACCAGGTATAGATTCATTCTGTAGATGCTAATTTTTCATAAAATATATAATTGAAGGACAAAAATATGCATTTTTATATGTTCATTGCGTGAATAACAAACACTTTTGAATTACTGCCAACTCGAAAAAGTAAAACATTGTCGATGATTACTATGAAAAAAGTTCGTCAGTGAATTTTTATATAACCCAGAATGAAATTTGGAGTAATTTATAATGATGCCTTTTTATATTTATGTCACGTAATGTGATAATGCAATGTCGTAATGTAAATGTAAAAAAGGAGGAACAGACGGGAGGTGTAAAAACCCGCAAGGGTATACAAGTGAAATAAATCTATCTATCTATATTTATGTCACGAAATTAGTTATTATCATTGATTAATATTAAGTGATTAAAAGAAGCGCCAGCTAAGATTCGTAATCTTTTATCAAACCTTGGTGGTTCAATATTGAATATATATGGTTTACAATGGAAAAGATGAGTTTTTTTTCTAAATGTTCCCAAAGCTTTAGTTTGCGCTAAACCGTTGTTAAAAATGGTTTATCTTGGTGCTAAAGAGCCACAAAAAAATCACCACCCGTAGCGTAAACGTCTTGCCCATATGTGAAATTACATATATTGAACTATCTTCTGTCTCTGGTGTTTTGTGGTGAACAAATTTCAAATACAGTACTACCTCCCTAAGAGAGCGGTCTAGGGCGGTTAGGGGAAGTAATTCTCGAGAAATTCGTCGCCGAAGCCTTCCCCCACCGCTAGGTTAGCGCGCTCGAAAATCGCGCATGTGGTAGCGTGTATGTGTTTCTCCACTCGACCTCTATGAGAGAGCGCGAACGAAAGTGTTGAGAAAACTGTAAACAAGTTGCGGAAAGTGTACTGGCGTTTCGTCGTTTCATGCGTAAGTATATCTCATTGAATATTGATGTGTAAATCTTTCTTTTTCTTCGCGTTTTTTTATTCTGCTGTTTGATATATTTTGTTGTTGAAATATTATAACACATATGAAGGAAACATTTGTAAAACTTTCAATAATTGTTGAATTATCTTATTGTTCGCAAAAATATACGTATTATATTCGTTATCGAAACTCGAACATATACAGTAGAACCTCGATTATCCGAACCAATTGGGACCGAGACTAGTTCGGATAATCAAAAGTTCGGATAATCGAAACGTGGGTTTTTTGGGACGAGATCATAAACAACACCTTTTTATATAAAAACAGTACATACATATATATTATAATTTGACATATATGTTAACGTTGAAATATATATATATATATATATATATATATATATATATATATATATATATATATATATATATATATATATATATAATGTATTTGAAATACCTGAAAAAAGTTGAATGCTTTTTTTATATTTTTTAAAAATAAAATCGTCCATTTTTAATTGACGAACGGCTGTAACGCGTTTTTGAACGGCTAAGTCTCGCAGCCGTTTGGGAAGGAGAGATTGCGTTGGGTTGCTCATTGTTGCTCACGGCGGTGGCAGCGAGCAACAATGTATCTTTCGCGCCAACGTTCGGATAATTGAGAGTTCGGATAAACTAAGTCATCGTTCGGATAATTGAGGTTCTACTGTACAGTGTACAAAAAAAATGTAACTAACAATTTATCTTGTGTATATACTTCAAGTTGAAATATACAATGTATATATATGTATAAATATTTCATTTTTAGATAAAACGGGATGGCTGAATCGAAAATATATTTTACTTGCATTAAATTACTACTTGAAATTTAATTATGGTGCATGTTTTTTTCTCCGACTTTACGGCTTAAACGTATATATTATTATACAAAGGAATATTATCCATTTGACAATCGTGCGACGTGCGATTTTCTGAAATCGCTCGCGATCTCTTATGGAGGTGTCCGCGACAAACTCGGGAGGCCTCGGGTACACTGGACAGCTCGAGCTAGGTGGGGGAAGCCATAAAATGCGCTCAAGCGGAACGGCGGGGAAATTCTCTCTTAGGGAGGGCTCTCTTAGGGAGGTAGTACTGTAATTCGAAAAAACTCATTATATTCTAGACAATAATACACACACACGCACACACACACACACACACACACACACACACACACACACACACACACACACACACACACACACACACACATATATATTTAATTTTGAATTATTTGTATTGAACATTAGGAATACAAAAAAAAACTAATTTCCATACGAACGCCGTCATAACGTTTGTCTGCTAGGCTAGGAATGTTCGGAGGGCCATCAATTCTGCTGCTTATTTCATCCGATCCGAGTCGCCAAGTACGCGCGGGCGATTGCGATATTGCATTCCAGTTTTCCAAGCAGAGGGGCCTCGATCGTACGCATATGAGGGAATTGCTCGGACACGCCCCTTTTTACTGTCCAAGCGCAGAGGGAGCGACCGGGTGTAGAGAGAAAGAGAATATTGTTAAGGTTGTCCGGAGGATATCTTGCAGATGAGGAAGTCGAACGAAGCAGGGAACGGCCCGCGGTGTAGCAACAGGCAGGGCAGCAAGGACAATGCCTTGATCGTACTGGTCTTGTCTCGCAGTTTCAAAAAGAAAGCAAGATGAAGTATTCGACTCTTAGTCCAGTAAAAGAGACGAAAACCCACCACTCTTGAGCGTAGAATATGAATTTTTGACAGAAGGTAGATGGTTGCATACTGAAAGTAACCCAAATAAAATGTTGTCCCTCAACTCACCCCAACCCTAAGAAATAGGGGTTGAAAACTTAAAAGTCGCCGTATCTCGATAATTAATAGCCTAATCAAAAAAATGGTTTTAAACAAAAGTTGTTTGGAATAATAAAACTCGTATAAAGTAGGGGTGCCCGATTCACTTGGGTAGCCGACGGGTTACGTTTTTGCATTACCCGCCACAATCGGGTACCCGAATTTGGTCAACGGGTACTCTCAACTTTTGGGTACTCGTAAACGTCGAGTACTCCTCCAATAAATCATGTGCGAATTTAACAATTTTTTTCGTATGAAAAAGTAATTCACTCATAAAATTAATTACACATCTATTTAGTATGAATATATATTAGAACACCCTGTTAGAAAATATATACAGGGTGTCCCAGAAGTAACCTACGCCCTTGTAGCAGCTGGTAGGAAAACAAATTCTGAGACAAAAAGTCCTCAGTCATTTTTTGATCAGACGCATAGATATTTAATTATGAATTAAAATAAATAGCCAATCAGGTGCGCGCTACAGCGGAAAGGCAGCTTAGAGGGGAGGGATAGGGGAATGTGTTGTAATTGCGTGCGCCTGAAAATGTATGTGGAGGGAAAATTCCGAAAGCGTGTGTGTGTGTGTGTGTGTGCATGCGTGTGTGCAAGTGTGTGCGAGTGTGCAAGTGTGTACGTGTATGTGTGCAAGTATGTGTGTCCTAGTGTGAGTGTACGTGCGCACCGCGTGTGTGCGTGTGTCCACACCTGCACACATGTTTTCTCAATTTTCCCTCCGCGCACATTTTCAAGCGCACGCAATTACAACGCATTACCCTATCCCTCCCCTCTACGCTGCCTTTCCGCTGTAGCACGCACCTGATTGGCTATTTATTTTAATTCACAATTAATTATCTATGCGTCTGATCAAAAAATTACTAAGGACTTTTCGTCTCAGAATTTGTTTTCCTACCAGATGCTAGAAGGGCGTACGTTACTTCTGGGACACCCTGTATATATTTTTTTCGATGTACAAAATGACCGACTACTAATATTTTCTTTTGTTATCTTTTTTTCGGCGCTCCACGACGCGACATTTAGCATCCACAATTTTTTACCTAGAACAAAAAACAAAAATTCTCGTCAATCCACATTAGAATACCTAGAGAAGTACGTACGGAAATTAAAAAATATTGTTTTATTTAAAAGTTGTAGGTGTTTGAACTTAAGAAATGAATTTTCAGTGAAAAATTTCGTTATAACTGCTCATAAACTGCTTATAAGATGAAAAGTTTTCGATTAATCAGAAATTCCGTACGGACTTCTCTGCAAAATGCAATTAGGAACATAACTTTTGAATTTAAAGTGAATCGAGTGAAATCAATTAAATCAATTATTTGTATTTCTTATGAACTCCAACCTATCGGTGAAGAGTAGAGAACATAAAGCTGGAGTCTATTTCGTCCGTTTTGGTACGTTTCCGTGGCGCTATCTACTATGAAACGAAATTTTGTTCCGGCAACACGGCTTATCGAGTACCCAATGTGAGACGAGTACTCGAAAAACTCGAGTACTCCAAAGTTGTTTATTCCAAACAACTTATATTCGAAACATTTTTTGATCGGTCTATTAACTACCGAGATACGGCGATTTTTTAGTTTTCAACCCCTATTTTTTAGGATTGAGGCGAGTTGAGGGGCAACATTTTATTGGGGTTACTTTCAGTATGCAGCTATCTACCTTCCGTCAAAAATTCATATTATACGCTAAAAAGTGCTGGGTTTTTGTCTCTTTTACTGGACTATTTGTGTGAGTGAGAAGCGGACGGTTGTCCAAACAAGTCCACTCCCTCACCCTGCATCGGTTCAACATTCCGTCAAACTTCTCCAGTGGATAGCCAGCAGTTTCGTACACCCGGGAAATCTCGTTCCAGTTGATAATTGGGGAAGAAAAGAATTCCGACGTGTAACGATGACCGATCCGACGTCAAGATCGGGCAGGGTCGAACGTTTCATTGATTTTTTTGTGAACGCCGACTCGTCCAATGAAAGGTTCCAAGGTTCGATACGTACTGCGTCGTTTACGAGAAGCGAGAAAAACATACGCGTATTCCAATGCCATCACACGGAAAAATCCGAAACACGTTACGTAAGTTTTGGACCAATCGGGTTGCTACGTTCGCTTCTGTAGGGTCGATTCGAGCAAACCGATTGGTTGAAAGGTTACCGTAGAATGGGGTTACTTTGAACTGGTTTTGGAAGTTTTTTGTAGGTAACTTTTTTTTAAGAGGGAATGATACCTCATCGCGGTCGGTATGGTAGAACAATTATAGATTCCCAAAAATCTCGGAAACGGCTCTTAAGATCCCGTCGAAACTTTGCCAAACGACGTCAAATAGATAGACGAACAGCTGTCTTCCCCTCAAATTTTCTGAATTTGAGGAAAAAAATGTAGATTGGCTTATCATAAGCCAATCTAGTTTTTTTTTCTCAAATTCAGAAAATTTGAAATTCAAATAGATAGACGAACAGCTGTCTTCCCCTCAAATTTTCTGAATTTGAGGAAAAAAATGTAGATTGGCTTATCATAAGCCAATCTAGTTTTTTTTTCTCAAATTCAGAAAATTTGAGGGGAAGACAGCTGTTCGTCTATCTATTTGACGTCGTTTGGCAAAGTTTCGACGGGATCTGAAGAGCCGTTTTCGAAATTTTTGGGAATCTATAATTGTTCTACCATACCGACCGCGATGAGGTATCATTCCCTCTTAACATCCGAAATTTCAAGTTTTCTTGCTCCAATGGAACAATGTGTCCTTTGGCTATCAAATGTATAAGAAAGTCACGCCCCACCAAACCCTCACAATGATATATATATTAAAGTGTCAAAGTAACGTCGAGTGTGCGTTTTTTTTTGACAAGGCATTGCGATGCAACTTATGTCAAAGATTAAGCGTTACGTTGACATCATTTTGATTTAAAAAATTAATATTTTATGCATTATACATGGCATTAAGAGGTAAGGCCACTGTAGCGGGGAAAAATAAGTATATTTTGGGAATTTTTTTAGCGGGACAATGGAATAAATCAAAATTCTGAAAAAGGCCCTTTATTGTACATGTCATAAACTGTATAAACTATTTTTCTCAAAGTAATATAAAACAAAATGGCGGCTGCGCAGTTTTTCTTCGACGAAGCTTTTTTTCATAGGCGCGCGGCCGGACCAGTAGCACCTTCAATTTTCAATTTACAGTAAATGACATTTTTTTCTTCGCTTATACATGTGAATAGCTACAGAAGTACGTAGAATTTTTTTATATATCGAATTTTGCACAAAAATTTGGCAGTAAATTGTTAATAAAAAAGTAAACAATTAAGAAAAACTCTACGATGCGACGATAGCGATAAGTTTTCTGAAGAGAATCCTTTTTGAATGAAGTCGATTGGACAAAATTTGACAGAGTTATGCTGTCAACCAGGTCAAAAAACATGCTTTCGAGAAAAACGCGTTTAAAGTATAGAAAGGCCCGTATAAAAGGCTCTGAGAGCGTCGACGCTTGGCGCCAATTTCGAATACTTCTACGCCGAATATTGTTTTGAAAATTTGTAGGCATATTCTTAAAGGCCAAAACTATCTATTTAAGCAAAAAAAATCGATTTTTTTCACACTGATATTCCCCCTTAATTTGGATCCGTTGAACAGAAGCTGAGGCAATGCGATTTCGCTTTTGAAGCAACAGTGGCGCGCGATATCTTTCAGCCTTTATGAGGAAGATATTCGGTGAATATACTCAGTGTGGAACAGATTCACGAGCTTCGATCATTAAGTGACTTAATTATTGATATTTTTTTCTGGCCATTGGATTACGGTTGTACATCAAGGTATACAGAAAACGAGTTTTTGAACTATACAGAAAACGTGTTTTCCATTATAACCTTAAATCAGATATGACCCTGGAATACATTGCTAGCAACTATTTAAATTCCAGCTTCAGTCACGATTCTCCAACGGGTTACACTTAGCTCGGAAAAATAGGAATTCCCGTGACTTATTTGTTATAAAACGTGTGCGCGTTTTAAAAAAAAATTACTTATACATTAAGGGGCTGCATCTACCCGAAAAAATGGCCAAGGTCCGATTTTTTTTTCTGCGCAACGGTTGGTAAAAAATAAAAGCATTTTTTTTTAACACAAAGGTACCTACATATATTGAGAGCCTTTAAAAAAAAACCATCAAAGAATACAGAAAAACAATGAAAACATGGCCGCCGGCAGATAAAGACATTTTTCGCGAAGTTTGACGGTGGGCACTCTCCAGCTCAAACAGTCCATGCGGAATTTGAAAGCCAAACGAGTTATTCATGTTAACAATAAATACAAGTCGTTGACGATCGTCGATTTTCTAAATTATTTTTTTTCGCCAACGTGTGGCGACTGATTGAAACTCGGGCATACAAACCTATGAAAAAGTCGTCGTTTTTACGTAACTATTGAAAAATGAAGATCGATTTAAGAAAAGTGAGATCGTCAGTGACCTTTAAATATTTCTTATCGTATCTCCGGTGAATTTGGAAGCAATTAATCAAGTGGTTCTCGAGACATTGTGTCCACCGACTTTGCTTCGCTCATTCAACTTTGAGAATATTTCAATGAAATTTTCAGGGAATATAGATAAAAGGTGATACAATGGGATACGAATATTTTTTGGAAATTCCGTTTCTTTGTAAAAACGAGGAAGCTGAAAAGAAAAATAAAGTTCCAGTTGAAAAGCAAAAATAAACCAAATGCGAATGAACCAAAAACCTGTCAAAAGAGACTAAATATATATTTTTGTACTTCTACATGATTAATAAAAGATTATTTAAGTGTTTGATTTTGGTTTTATTTCTTAATATTGTACCCAAAATAATGTTTTCAGAACGGAAAAAGAATTTTCGAGAGTGTTCAATAACTGGGAATGCCTGTTCAATATTAGGGACATAGGCACTTCCAGTGTTCAATAATTGGGATATTTGCAAGCTTCACATTGTTATTTTTTTTTCCGTTTGAAATCATTTAAAAATAATTTAAAGGGTGATTTTTCGAAAGCAAAAATATCAAAGTATCATTTGAACATGAAAGCGATGGTTTTTTCTTGATTTTCTATTTTTTTCTCACCGAATTCAATCCCCCAGATCCTTAGCTGTTCAATAATTGGAACATGTACCTTAATTGCTAAAAAATATCCTTAAAAAGATTGTGCTAAATTTGAAACTGATCGGTTCAGCCGTTTCTGAGAAATCTTGCTCACCGACTTTAATAACACGGTTTTGAGAAAAACTCGTTTAAAGTTTCAAAAGCACTTTCGAACGCTCTGACACGTCATTACAAATGTGCGTGTAACTTCGAGAATATTCGCCGGATTGACAAGTACTTAAATATATGTAAATTGCGAAAATCAAATAAAAAAAAATCGATTTTTCGTAAATTTTAACTGTATATAACCCCTCAATAGTTTTTGAGTAATCCTGCACGCCAATTTCGAAAATGCAGTTACGAAAAAAAAAACGGTTTTAAAGTTTACGCCCGCTCCGAATCCAAGCGGTGAGGCGCAGCGTTGACGGGCTGTAACGTTTGAGGTTTCTCGAATTTCGCTTCGAAACTTCGGGAAAATATTCTACATATATAGATCTATCGTTTAAAGAAGAAAAAACAAAAATCGATTTTTTAATCGTTGTAAATGTACATCCCGCCTTAAGTAAACTATGGTCTAGATACCAACCTTTTTTACGAAATTTACACGGAAAAACGTCTTTATATTTATAAAATATATTTATACATTAATATTTTACGGAAATACATCAGTATTTAACATTCATCGATCCATCGCCCTTGGTCCTTCCTAAAACTTCTCCATCCGCAATGATCTGAACCGAAATAAAAACGCTCAAGGCGGATTGTAATACTTCGAGAGAAATAGTCCAATATTGCACAATCGCTTCGATCACTCTTACTGTCTAGAAGGAATTTTTTCGCGAGAAGCAAAAGAAAGTCGTTTATAATCGTGGGATAAAATATTCGGGATGAATCGAGAATATTCATTTCTTTCAATTATTTCAAATGCAATTAAGTCTCGTGTAATTATTATGATGCTCCCTTAACTAAATCCTAGGAAATTTCGTTTTCTTTTCTTTCACTGTTACGAAATCTATTATTATTTCTGTGTGATCATTGTTTCCTTCAATATCTTTATACCCAACGATATAACTTTCCCCTCCAATGCGAAGTACAGATCGCCAGTTTACATTTACCGAATTTTGAATAACCACCGCATCTCAATGCCAAGTAAATCTAAAATAATTGTAGTTTTCGAAACGATGTAATCGTTGGTACTGATTGTCCGCTGTATGGCAATAAAACGCAATACTCGGCGGAAAAACAATTTTAATATGGGTGTAAAATTTATAAAATTATAAAATTTATTTACGAGGCAATTATAATAGGCAGGTGAAAATGTAAACATCGATAATTCGCAAGGAAAAAGTAAAATCCGAGTTTCGATATGGGTGTGAATTTATAAAATTTATTTACGACAAAATGATAATAGACACGTAAAAATGTAAACATCGATAATTCGTAAGAAAAAAGGCACAGTAGAGTCGACACATTCCAAAATACACAGTTCCTCATCATTGGAGTCGCAGCGTGTCCTCAGGCCTGGTCAGCACAAGAATACGTGACATAAACGCTTCCATACAGACATTCATACACAGACAGTCGTTCTATGCCCTAGCGACGTTGTTTTGTGAGCCTACGCAGCGGCAAAGTGGAGAGTACGTTGAGTACGTTCTCTTTCGTGCTCTTGGTCTGAGAAATAACCGGTGGGGACTCGGCTAGGCGGAATACATTTCGAAAGGGACTCAAACAACGGAACTACCGTTTCTCGCAACTCAGAATGGTCTACTGAAGGTTTTTCTACTACGGTCGAGAAAATAAGCAAAAAAATTCTACCAGAAACAGTACAATGACTGCTTGAAATCTGTCTTTCGTCACTTCGGTATGCACGGGAAAATAATACATTTCTGATATATATTCTTTATAATCAGTTCGGATAAATTTCCTAATCGCTGTTACAACCGATTTGAGTAGAATTTTGCACAGACCTCCTTTTTAACAATATGATTATTTCCTTAAGGGAAGTTTCTGCCTTGTTGGGCCAAAAAATATTCGATTTTTCATCAATTTTTTATGCGAAAAGTATTAAATACAACATACCAAATATCAACATTCTATGTTTAATACTTTTTGCATAAAAAATTGGTGAAAAATCGAATATTTGTTGGCCCAACAAGGCAGAACCTTCCCTTAAGAGTGTTTGGCGCAATTGGTTTGTGATTATTTACGCTCCGTTGTGTTTGTTTGGATTTATTCGAGCTTGATTGTGTTGTTTCGGTTGCTTAGGGTTTGTTTGGGCTTTTTGGGAGTGTTTGAGCTCGGTTGTATTTAGGGGGGGGTTCTTTGTGCTTGTTTTTGTTTGTTTGGGTTTTGTATGGTTCGTTTAGGCTCGGTTGTTTTTATTTGGATTGTTTAGGCATGGCCGTTTTTGTTTAGGTTTGTTTGGGCTTGGTATGGGCTGACATTGGCGCGAAATATACATTGTGTCGCGAAATACACCGCTCGAAATGTACGCTGCGGTCTTGCAAGAACTGCGCAGATTCGAGCGCCTTTTTCGTCTTCCAATGTTAGTTCGATTGCACACTGGCTTCTATCAGCAATTTTTATTCGTTCCTTGAAGTGCGCACAGACAAATGTGAATTGTTGCAAATTGTTTACATCCCGTTTATTTCGCGTAGTTCGTATATTTGAGAACTTCCAGTCCAAGTCCTTCGATTCCTAAGCGTAAACGTGATGTTCTTACGTTAGAGAAAAAACTGGAAATCCTTTCGAAGCTAGACATGCGCGAAACTAGCTCAGCTCTAATACGTCTTTATGATGTTGGATAAACCACGATCTACGATATAAAGAGAAGTGGAGACACTCGACGATGAACGACTATACGAAAACGAAGAAGTAAAATAAGCATACGATGTTTGACAGATGTTAAATATACATATATAATAAATATTACAAAATTATATATATATATATATATATATATATATAATTAAAAATCGAGAACGTGCATTCATATCAATTCCTGTTGTGTATACTCCCAGAAAAATTGCGTTCCAATCATCCGAACCATCTTTCGTCCCACTTAATACGGATAATCGAGATTCTACTGTACATCGATGTATCAAAATGAAAGTTGTTTCAATCGAGAAAAATGTCGAATGAAAAAAAATGTATTAAATGTCAGCGAGTCATCCAGCCGCTGGATTTTACGGGTACTAGAATTTTCGCTCTTCAAGCCCAATTTGGCCAGTTTGGCATCCGCGCGCGTTCGAACGTACCAATCGATTAGTAGGGACTAGGAAGATACAGAGGCTGCAACGATTGCGTAACTCGACTTTTTCTTCATCCTGGACTCTACGTATTGCTCCTGTCGAATTTCACTCGAAGTCTCGCGGCTTCGCGCGGAATGCTCCTTAGGTCATTCCTCTGTCCATCGAACCGAGCGGGACAAAAAAAGCAGTGAAGCAGGCGAAGGAGAAAGAGTCAGAGGGTCGTTGGGGGGAAACGAGCGGAGGTATCGAAAAAGAAACGAATTGTCCGAGAAACGCGAAGAAGAGAGGGACGAGAGGCTCGTGGGTGTCGGAGAGGGAGACAGGGTGAGAATATAGCGTGACTGTGGAGCCTCGAGGGCGGTTACCGACACGCGCTACGAGCAGAGTTGCACTGGACGTCCTTGCTACGTTATCTACGCTCGTTCCTTTCACTTTCCAAGATACTTCTCGAGAGGAACCAGCCGAAGATATAAAAAGTTCACCCCTCCCACTCTTGACACCGGATCTCTCTCCGTCTCACGTCTCTTTCTCCGTCACTCTGGATCTCTTTCTTGAACAAAGATATCGGGAGGAGAGGCAATGTCTCCCTTCTATTCTACCTTTGCCCTCGCGTTCGATCCGAGATACATCGACCATATGGAACGAAAATTCGCCGCGTTTGTTGAGTGACCTCTGTCTCTCTCTCTCTCTCTCTCTCTCTCTCTCTCTCTCTCTCTCTCTCTCTCTCTCTCTCTCTCTTTCCCCCTCCCTCCCCCGCCCCTTTCTCTCACGCTTGCTCGCAAACCCTGCGATTTGAGACACCTTAAGTCGTCTCGCTGCTTTCCAATACGCATTCTTTGTTATCGATCTAACATTGCGAATATTTGCCGAACAATACCTACAACTATTGTTTCGTGAGAGAACAGCGTGACCGATACTTTGAAAAATTATCGAATATTTCCTTTGTTATTCATCAGCGTTAGAGTTGAAAAGTGTGCTTAAGGGGGGAGATATCTTTAGGCGAGGTTCAAATTGCTGATTTTCACGTTTTTTTTTTGTTTAAGGAAAGATTTCTTCACCAGTTTTGAGACTTAGGGTATGTTTTATTACTTTCGGCTGTTACGTGGTATATTTTTTATCCTTTTATTAATCTTCAAAAATAGCGGAGGTATGGCACGGTTTTCTAAACGGGTTGCGGCGGATGTTGTCAGACGACGTGACACGTAGCGTCAGCGGGATTAATGTGAAAAAAAACCAACGAAGATTTTTCTTTCGTTAACACTCGTAGCCAGAATATGAACCAAGAAAAAAGGGAGAAATGTTGACAATCGATGAAATAGTACGCTTTAAAACAAAAAGATTGAATTTTTCGAAAAAAATAGCCACGAATTGTAGATTCCATTGTACGGGGTCCTCCCTCTTATTACATTCCCCACCGTGGCTACATTTTGCAATAAACAAAAAAACACTTTTTTATTTTCAAAAACATTTAGCGTCATGTTTTAGACAATAAGGTTCGAAAGATTTATGCCAAATTTCATCAGAACCGGTCGATTAGTTTTATAGCTGTACGTCAAGCTTGGTTTGAAATTGCAGTTCAGAACACCGCGCCATAGATCCGCCATATTTAAAGATTAATTTTTGAAAAAATACCATGTAACTGCCAAAGGTATCAATAAAACATACCCTAAATCTAAATAAGTGTGAAGAATTTTTTCTTTAAAAAAATCTTAAAAGTCGGCAATTTTTTTCCTTTCTTAAGGAGTTATGCCTAGTTGTAAAAGTCGAAAAATCACTTTTTTTCAAAACAATATATTTTGACAGTATATCATCTTATAAATGTTCTTATAAATGAAATTAAAAATTTCACGATTATCGAATAAAAATTGACAGATTTATAGGCTGTTATGTCGGAACGCTTGGAGCGTCTGTCGAAACTTCAAACGCTTTTTTCCCGAAAGTACGTTTGCAAAGTCGGTGAGCGAAATATCTAAAAAAATACTGCATGAATCTTTCTGAAAATTTTCGGGCTTTTTCTAAAAGTGAAAATATGGATCGAAGGATTCTTTTCGATGTATACTTTCGATTTGATAAACGAAAAATGCCCATTTTTTTCACAAAAATCGAGACTTCCTTTGAACACGCGGCATTTTTTAAATTTGATATTTCGGAAATTCCTGTGATTAATCATACGATAAACTGATATACTAACGGAATCTGTTTGATTTTTTACATTAGATAATAACAATCAGAAGGGCATTGCTCACCGTGAAAGACGTTTTCGACAGGTGCTTCCCGGACGTCGGCTGTAAATCGATTATAATTGAATATTTCAACACAACAAAATTACTAATTGTTCTTCACATAATATTTTTTCAAATACCTAAATGTTGTAGAAATTTATCATCGTCATTTTCTATAAAAAAATCCTAAAATTGAGTTGTTTTCGACTTTTACAACTGAGGATAACCCGTTAAGGGATCATCACAGTCTGACGCGTCGAAAAATAGCTGATTTTCACGATTTTTTCTTCCGATAGTTAAAATACGCTAATCAGTCTGATTTATTATGTCAAATCAAAGCACTCGTGAAGAAGAGAAAATACATTTTTAAACGTTTATTTTTCTTTTTTACACTTTTTGAACGGTTGAAAATGTCTTCGAAAAAAAGGAGTCCTCACGATGTACACGGTCGTGGCCGTAAATATTATTGGAAGCAAAATTAGTAGAAAAATATTAATCAGTACGAAAGCCGCTGTCTTGCTATGGAGGTTTTTTGAAAATCAAAATTGACAAAATGGTGGCGTTTTGAAAAAAAAAAGTGTCGAATTTAGCTGATTTTTCCGAGAGTTTTTTGTTAAAAAAAATATGAAGATTTCAACAAAAAAAGCTTCCATAGCGAGATAACGAATGTTGTGTCAAAATTTGAGCCGGATAGCTTGAAAACTCTTTTTTTGAGAGTGTACACCGTTTTGAAAAGTGACATTTCGAGAAAAACGTGTCCGCCCGCGCCAGATCTCACGCAGTTGGTCGAATCTCTTTTTCCGAGAAAGGCTGTAGCAACCTGAATAATTCGAATTTCAAATTATAATAGCCCATAAGGATAATACAAAAAAATGGATTTTTTCCAAATGTTACAGTGTGACGTTAAAGGGAGGTTTCGATAGCACATGGATGCATCGAATAATGGATCGGGATGACAAATTCCTGAGGCGTACGATGCGATAGTTACACTCACTAGACTCATGACTCATTAAATAATCCGCTTTCCACACTCGTGGGATTCACCTCGATTTATTTCTTTTCTTTCTCGCGCGCAGGAGCGAAATTCCTGGAAAATGTCGAAGATGCCACAGAACGGCGGGGTCCCAGGTGGAGGAGCCGACGCGTCGGATGACTTTTCGGACGATGACGCGACCCCTCTGACACAAGCTTACGGCGGCAGGTAAGAGAAAAATTAGACACTTTCACGTTGATTCCTCGTCATGTGATTTAGCTCGCGAAGATTCCTTTTTTAGTCACTTTTAAGGTCGTTACAGCTTGAAAAAGCGCATTTCCGATTATTTTAAGGGTCTGCTTGCGTTTCAATATTTTCTTGCGTGGGAGTATCGCAAAGACGAGGTTGCGATTTTATACAGAGTTCGTAAAGAGTCCCGTCAAATTTGAGTTTTTTAAATTGAGAAATATCGATAAACGATGAGGCTATTGTAATTTGAACAAATTGATGCTTGGCCAATCTGTGTACGTCGTTCTGGCCACTGGGATCATACAAAATTAAAATGTACTTTTGGTATAATAAAAAAAAAACTTTCGTATGACCGGATACTTTTCTTGACCTTTTGAAAAATATAAAAATGGCTGTAGAAAAAAAATATTAGATTCTCGACAAAAAAAGGCATCTGCAGCTGCTTGTTATTAACAAATTGATAAACATATTTAAAAAACCATCCGGTCTTACGATGTAAAATGTCATAAACATTCCGGGTTTCAAGTGAATCGGACGAACAGATTGTGACTATTACTTACGCCGTATCAGAAAGCAGTGTAGAGATAAACCCAAAGAAAAAATCGTAACTCAGTATACTTTTGGAATTTGTACAAAATCACCGTCGCAACCTTAATCTAAGACCATTGGCTATCAAATTAAGGGGCCAGTCCACTTTGGAGCCACGAAAAAGGCTATTTTCGCGATTTTTTTAGGATTTTATAACAGATATGAATATAAAACTTGTTGGACTTGATAAATAAAGTCTTGAAATACATTTAAAAAATATTTTAATTCATTTTTAAGTGCAAAAACTATAGTTTAACGTAACGCCTCAAAAATAGGTGGGCTAGGTAGCTCTATCACAACTCGGCAACGGCTTGTCTGAAACGAAATATTCAAAGTCCATTAGATTCAGTATGACACCAGCTACGAAATGACCCTGGGATATAAAGTTTCATTAAAAAATTAAAAAATGCCAGATGAAAAACGAAAAAACTAAACAAAAACGCGTTTTTTCGCAGTTTTTCGCGATAAAAAGAGTAAAAATCAAAATTTTAAAACCATCGAAGGTCATCTTGTTGCAAATCATGTTTACAATATGTGGTTCAAATTTCAAGAGAATCGGTTTATTAGTTTTAGAAATACGAGCTACATTTTGAAAACGTTGTTTCGAGAAAAACGCGTTTGAAGTTTATACTATAAAAAACTCTTACCTAAACTCAGTCGGTAATTCCTGCACCGTACAAAATCCCTTCTGATTGCTCATCATCGTCGATTTCTTCAAGACTTGCTTGCTTTCGATTTTTTGATATTTTCAAAGTCGACCGGCCCCTTAATGGTCAAGCAAAGTTTGCATAGTTGGGGTGCAACGTTTTTTTGTTTTTTGCACATTTAAGCTACAACAATCACTGAAATATTTTCGAAGATCCTTATTAGGATTTCATAACCTGAACCTGCAAAAAAGTTTAGACAGTAATAAAAATAAAGGAATGAAAAAGTGAAGAAGAATTTTCGTTACCGTCCAACAATCTAGACCTCAACACTATTAAAATGACACAATCGTGGTTCTCGAGACGATGCGATCGGTATTACTGATTGATGAGATGGTCCGTTATGTGGCAAGGAAATGCAATAGTTGGCAGGGAAACAATTTGAATATGGGTGTACATTTTTTTCTATTGCCTAATTTTTTGGCACATTTAAGCTGCGCAAATGAATCAACCATTTTTGAAGATCCTTATTAGAGTTCCATAACCTAAACCTAAAAAAACGTTTAGAGATTAATCAAAATAAAGAAGAATTTTCGTTACATTCCAACGAACCAGACTTCAACGCCATTAAAATTACACAATCGTAGTTCGCGTAACGATGTGATCGGTAGTACTGATGAGATGGTCCGCTGTATGCCAAGAAAACGCAATAGTTGGCGGAGAAACAACTTGAATATGGGTGTAGATTTTTTTTTCCCTATTACCCAATTTTTTTCACATTTTGGCTATGAAAATCACTGAAACAATTTTAATCATCCTTATCAGGGTGCCATAATTGGTTATCGCAATTTCGCATCGTTGGAACGCAACAAACATTCTTTTTTATTTCTTTATTTTCGTTACTAGCTAAACATTTTGTTCGGGTTTGGGAACCTGAAAAAAAACCTTTAGATAGTAAGCAAAATAAGGGAATAAAAAAATAAAAAAGAAGGTAATTCTTCAGATAAGTGACTTTTCCGAAAAATATTATGCGATTTCTGCTATAAAATCTTATTTATTGAGTTATAAATGATGATATCCAGTCGAGGAGAGCTGAAATGTTTCATTGACAATTTTTTTACGAGCACAAAATCGTTAAAAATAATTTTGAATTTTTCAAAAACAAATCCAATCAAACCCAAACCAACCCAATATAGGTGTCGAAATATTCAAAATGCCCTACTTGATCACGTGTTTCCGCCAACTTTAAAACCCCATAACTTTTTATTGAATTGTTCAGTCGGGTGAATTTCAGCTTCCCCCAAGTAAACGTCATAATTTATAACCCAATAAATGAGAAAATAGCAAAAAAAAATAATTTTAGGCTCATGTTTCGGAAGAGTCACTTATCTAAAGAATTGGCAAAAAGAATTCTCGTTTATTTCCAATAAATATTTAATATTTAATTTAATAAAATTATTTTTGATTTCTGCATTTCTTCATTTTCGTTACTACTGAAACGTTTTTTTGGAGGTTTAGTCACCTGAAAAAATCATCTAGATAGTAACCAAAATTAAAAAATTAAAAAGTATTTTCGTAGTATATAATTTCGTATCGTCGGGAACAACGATGCGAAATTTAACACCATTAAAATTGTGCAATAAAAAATCGTATTCTTAAGGCCTTATATACACTTGTAGCGGGCGACGGGACGTGATTTTCTTGATTTTTTTTCGACGGGACAATAAATGTTTACTAAAATATTCAGAATATTCTTGAGATATTGTACTTAAAGTATATGTAATCAAATTTTTTTTTATTTTTCCGACCATCACAAGTATATATAAAGCCTTAAAAAGTTAACCTTAAGAATAAAATCCTTTCGCCGATTTTCCCAGAATTAAATCCTCCAAATTCAACCTTGTATGATACTGTATCTCCAAAGCATGTTCATCGATTTTTCCCACATCCATTTAGAACACAACTATCATATATTATTACTTTTGCCAAACATCGATAGAATGACGAATGCTTGAATTGTCTGTTGTTAAAAACTAAGTCAAAGGACCCTGGTCGAGACGAAAGCATGGGACGTGTTCAGAGATCCACCCCCGAAGACGGATTCGGGCTCGATGGCGAATCAAAGGTGTTTCGACGTTACGGTACAGATAACAAAAGTAGTCGTCTACCTCCTCGTTTTTATAATCGTCCTCGGAAGCGGAGTCATAGCGAAGGGTACGGTACTCTTCATGACCTCGCAGCTCAAGCCCGATCGGGTCATCGTTTATTGTAACAAGCAGTTGGGTAAGTAGATGGAATCCTTTGGAAAGTCCTGGCCTACCATGTTCCCTCGATCGGATCAATGGTGCACTGAGAAATAAAATCATTGATCCAATATCATTGGTGTCATTGAATGAAATTTCGTTGATTCAATTGTAAAATTGTTGGTGTAAATAATCGGATTTATTCGTCCAAACAAAACGCTATTGACTTTAATAACATGATAAAATTTTGAAAAAAAAACCATTCAAAAGATATATTGTTAGCCAAGAACAACATATTATTGAAACTATCTCAAAAATTATTGCGAACAAATTATATAGTTTTTCATGCATTTTCTGCAACGAGCAAAAAAAGTGTTTCGATTCATAACATGAATATTGTTGATTCGAGTACACAAGAAAAATTGAATTTCGCTCGTTTGATTCAGATAAAATTTCTATTGAGTAAATATATTATTTTATTTTTTTCGCCATATCCGATATTGATTTCCAAGTACGTTATTCGTTAAAATGTTAATATTGTATTTTCATTGAAAAATATTAAGCAAAAGTCTGAATTGGTTAAAAAATTATGCGAAAATAAAATTTGTTTCTTGCGCATTTGGTTGAAAAAAGTCAAGCGCCACCGACAGTATACGTGTGAGGAAACCCGTAGTTCTCGGAGTAACCGCTAGAAGCCGCACGCGCGCTCGTTTCTCGTAAGCGTAGCGCGAACCGAAAATCTACTTAAACGCCGGAGAAACTCTAAAGAATATCGATTCTTGGCCTGTGGTTAAGATCAAAGTGTGGTATATGTTCTTATCAGTTGAATATCTAATATTCTCTCCATGGATATTCCATTGGATATCCGATATTCCCTCCACTATTATCTTGGATGATCATTCTAATGCTCACTTTTTATTTAAGATTTAAAACAAATTGAAAAATCTACGTCTCATGGCATATTCGTTTCGATTTAGTAAAGAAATAATTCATTCTATTGATTATATTTTTGTACGACATAAAAAATGTCGTAGCAACCGCTTAATTATTTCATCCATACATCTACGGATTGTATATAGAATGATTTCAATAGAATATAATTTTATGCGAAGGATAACGTAGATATTCAGAGAACAGAAGGAATTTTCAAATAAAATAATGTGTTATTTAAATCAATCACACTTTTCAATATTTTATAGTATTGTAACAATCTCATATATCGGTGGCACTCCGCAGCAGCACATTTATTTGGATCAATCAATAAATTTTTTTGATTCAATCGTTTTTTATTGTCGTTACGGAATCTTTCGAATTCTTTACACTCGTTGAGTATTTTGTAGCAGGCATCTAGAACTATTTAGTGCATCTATAATTTGATAGAAATGTGGCCAGTGTTTCATCGCCATAAAGTGCCGTATAAATGAGTCGATTTTTAGAGTAGTAATTTTTCGTTAAAAATTCGGTAAGTTGGTTGAAAATTTTACCAGTATACTGCGACGCAATTTTACTTGATTATAGACGAAAATCAGTTGTTTTTTAAATATTCGGGTTCGTAAAAGGAATACCCTAACTGTCTGCATAACTGATTCGAAAAATGAGAAATTAAACAGCTGTAAAAATATAGAATTGAAAAAAATAAAAAATAAAATATAGAATTGAATCGTTGTAAAAAATACTGAAAATGTTCAATTTTGAGAAAGTGCAAATTTTATGTAAAATTCGTCCGGGTCAGAATGACCCAGTGTGTCAACGGAGGGTTGAAGACATATATTCGAGCATTTTCCATTTTGGCTCCTTTCGTCTGGACTCGTATCTTCCATGATGCATAAAATTACACAAATGACGAACGTCTGATTTGTGCCCGTGACCGAGTGAACGTGGAAGTTTGATTTCACTCGCCCGAGTGACTAATTCTCTCGTACTTTCAGGTCGTGACAAGACATTCGTCGTTACGTTACCGGAGGAGGAGAGGATAGCATGGATGTGGTGCATCATAATCGCGTTCGTAGTTCCCGAAATTGGCACCCTGATAAGGAGCTTGAGGATATGTATCTTCAAATCATGGAAGAAACCTCTGTCCTCGCACTTCCTTCTCGTATTCGTGATGGAAACGTTTCACGTGGTTGGCCTCGCGCTCATGTTCTTCGCCGTTCTGCCGGAGCTTGATGTCGTCAAGGGAGCAATGTTGACGAATTGCGTGTGCTTCGTGCCCGGTTTTCTCGGTGACTTACCTTCTCTATTTTTCTTAATAGTGGAGTCTTGCTGTATATTGGAATCGGCAAAAATTAGAAGAAGGCTGGTTTTTTGACAGGTGATTTTGTAGGTGCCGCGGGTGCTAAATCCAAGTTTGCCTAAAAATCGGCCACCCCGATTTTTAGGCAAACTTGGATTTAGCACCTGCGGCACGTACAAGATCACCTGTCAAAAAACCAGCCTTCTTTTAATTTTTGCCGATTCCAAACAAAATTTAGGCCAAATTACCTTAAAAAAATGTAGGGTTTTTTTAGGGGATGAAAGGGGATGGGGGTGGATGAATGCCAAACCACAACCCCCATGAGGTCGGCGCCAGGAGACAAAATGTTCAGAAAAAAGCCGGGCTTTATTTTTGTCCACAGCGCCGGAGTCGTGGAAGTTCATTTTGGGGGTGGAAAAGTGGGGTGAAATTTTGAAAAATCAATTTTCATTCGATAACTCTTTAGGAAAAATTTATACAATTTTCATTCAAATGGGAACATTGTAGCCCTTGAAAAGACGCGTCGATCAAGCATTTGATCATCCCCCTTTAATAATATCTTCACCCCCAAAATAATTGTTGAAGTATAAACAAAAAATTGTTTATTGAATAACTCAAAAACAGTCGATTTTTCGGGGATGGTTTAAATGTACGAAATGTAGAGAATAATTTTCTCTATATTTTCGTTCCTACGGACCACCCTTGAATTTTGCTTTTTGGAACCCCTCTCAGGGGTTGAAAATTCAAAATGAAATTCTGGGAAAACTATTGACTGAAGATAAAGAGATACGTGTTTGGCGCTGTAGACAAAAATGTAGCTGAGGGTTCAAGCTACAAATTCTTCCACGGCGGCGAATTCGTGCGGTCAATAGTTTTCCCAGAATTTCATTTTGAATTTTCAACCCCCGCGAGGGGTTGGAAAGTCGAAATTCAAGGGTGGTCCATAGAAACGAAAATATAGAGAAAATTATTCTCTACATTTCGTACATTTGAACCATACCCGAAAGATCGATTGTTTTTGAGTTATTCAATAAACCTGTTTTTTTTTCTATTTTAACCATTTTTTTCGGGGTGAAGATATTATCGGAGGGTGATGATCAAATACTCGATCGACGCGTCTTGTCAAGGGCTACAACGTTCCCATTGGAACAAAAAGTGTACGAATTTTTTCTAAAGAGTTATTGAATTAAAACTGGGTTTTCAAAACTTCACCCCACTTTTTCACCCCCAAAATGAACTTCCACGACTTTGGCGCTCCGAACAAAACTAAAGCCCGTATTTTTCTGCACATTTTGTCTCACGGCGCCGACCTTGTAAGGGTTGTAGGTTAGCATTAATCCACCCCCATCCCCTTTCATCCCCTAAAAAACCTAAATCACCTGTCGAAAAACTAGCCTTCTTCTAATTTTTTCCAGCTATAGATTTTTTCAGCGATAGCACGACTGTACTATAATTCGTAGACGTTTTTTTTTGGGTACGATTGCAGCGACATTATTGGGATGTTGAATAAATTCTGGCTTTTTTCGTGTATATTAATGCTTTATTTTTAAAAACCATTTCTAATGGTTTCAAACGTTTCGAAACTGCTGTGTGATTAACTCCTAATGATCCAACTGCGGATTTAAAAATAAATAAAGTCTTTCACGAAAATTTCCCGCTTATACTCTTTTTTGGCACGACATTGACATGTTTAACACTATGGAAAAAAAAGTTGTTTACACTTCGGCGAAATGGCATAGAGTGAATTTCAAGCTTGCTTATAGTACTTCTATATGGATTCGTTACCATCTTAATGTTGTTATGGGATTAGGTCAACATGTGACCACTGAGCTGAATTTTTTTCTGGACGTTTATAATCCCTTTGCTGATCATCCTGTGCAGTTTGGACACGATCCACAGTACCGTTTTTCAGAAAAGAAAAATCGGTAACTCGACGTATTTCGCGGGCTAATTACATTAAGGGGTAACGCCACTCTGGCAGCAGAAAATAAGGCCTAACTTTGACAATTTATTTTAGGAGTATGAAAAAAGGAACAGGATTTCTTTTTAGAGGGTTTATTTAACACATATTAAAGTATTTTAAAAGAAATTATTACAATTTTCATACAACATGGCGGCGACAGATCCCATCTTGAAAAACGTGTTTTTTACAAATAGCTTCACGGGAAGACGGTTTTCTCGTAAAGTATAAAACGTGGAACAAAAACAAAAAAAAATATATTCTATATATTATCAGCCTTGGGATGACGTAGGGATTTTTTTAATCAAATTTTGAAAAAATGGCACACTTTGAAAGAAATAAATCGATTTTTTGCCCAAAAAATAAGCAGTAAATTAAAAAAAATTACATTTAATCAAAAAACGGCTCCGTACTCCCATAGAGAATATAATTGTGAAGCTAGTATCCCAATTTCAAATCGATCCATGCAAAGGTGTTCGAGTAATCCGTCCTCCCAGTTTGAAAAAAGTGGTTTCGAGAAAAACGCGTTTAAAGCCCGAGGCGCTGCGGCAAAAGAGATAAGTGAACCTTTAAAAAAAAATATTCCGCTACAGTACCCATTGCATATTGTTTTTATGACCCCAAAGTATTTTTTAAGCAAAAAAAAAACAATTTTTCCAAAATCTTAGAGTGGTGTTATCCCTTAAGCTTGTGGAAAACTCCCGATCGATTTCAGTACATTATTAATATCTGCTAACAAAACGCTACCACGGAGCTGAAAAAATAGGCTCGGTTCGACTCACTATCAGAATAACTCTTGGTACCACGAAAATGAGGATTCACAGTGCCGTTATAAAATTATTAATGTTTTTAATAGCGAATCTCAAAATGAGAGTCTGAATAATTGACAACGAATATTATTTCTTCTTATCCTCTTAATTAGTAATAATTACATAATATTGATTCCGTAACTATGTTCAGAAATTATATTTTTCTAGAAATTTATAGGCAGAGACAAACTAAAGCAGATTTTTTTTTCATACATAACATTTTTTTTTAGAATATCGGAACATTATTAAAGTTTTTTTTATTTCTTCCAGATTATAGACAGCTTCAGTACACAATTTTTTTTCCCGCGTTTTTTATTTACTCGGTCCGATATTCATTGTTAACAGCTCCTTGGGCCGATATTGAGGTTAGGAACGAGGCGCATATGTCTCTAACTTCGCGACACTTCTGCCAACCTGGGCATTATCCTACACCACGATTTACGACGTTGCCAATTCGTCTCGCGTTAATTAAGCGAGAAAAAGTTATAGAAAATAATTATACAAAGTAATAAAAACATCTAACACAATCACCGAATGTTCAAAAATGTATATTTTCACAAATGGACGTCGAAAAATAGTTCGAAAATGTACGTTTAATATGACGATTATTCGATAGCTAACAGTTGGTAATAGTACTCGTACTTCACCCCCGATAGACACCACACAACCTCAAACTACATGCACGCAGTTCTGGTAACGCCATCTGTTGGAAAACAGCGATAACTTATTCAACGTCCTAATAGCTATTTAAAAGCGAGCAAAATGGTCCGCTGTATAAGCTGAAACGAAATTCTTCAGAAAAGTGAGAATTATTGGATGAAGAAGAGATAATGACAGCGAAAAAATGTATTCACAGGTTTGCTGTCCCGCAACAAGAGTAAAGACCAATCGAGAAGATTCGTCCTAGTGCTGGTCGATCTCGCTGCGTTGGCCGCGCAAGCCACGGGGTTCGTGGTTTGGCCGCTGCTGGACAGCTCGAGGCACTCTTTGTGGTTGATACCACCGTCGTTGCTTCTCGTCTCTTGCGGCTGGTGGGAGAATTACGTCTCGACACAGAGCCCCATCGGTGAGTATCGAAATCAAAAGGGAGCATATCATGCGATATCACGGGCATCCAAGGCAATAGGCCAAAAAATTATATGGGCCGTCGAAGTTGATTTTCTAATAATAAATTAAATTGACTGAAAATTTGCACGAAACCCTCGTTTTTTTAACCCTTCGTTGTCATATCCGAACGAACATGCTTGTCACACTGGGTCACTTTGACCCAGTGTGACAAGCCTATTAGTCGGATGACGATGAAAACATTCATAAACATACTTCAAATATTGCATAATATGTGTGAAAATTATTATATCAAAAATAAGATGGCAGCAAGCAAATAAGTCGCAAAGAGAAAACTCGTTAAAAAAACTTGGCGACACTCGGCCGTTTAGATCCACAGTGCCAACGAAGACTTAAATATAAAATGGCGGCTTCAGATTGCCAGTCCAACAATCTGTCCGATGCCAGCCCCCTGACACTGGTAGTTAAATGCTGTTCGCAAAATGTCCTTGCCGTACTGCGGCGCTAGTAGTCGTGTGACAGGCATGGATATATATGTATGTTGCGCCGGTGTTTCGAATATCTTACATGAATGAAAGTCTATTGATATATTTGGAATGATTTTCCGTTCTAATGATTTTCCATTTGAACACGATAAATAATGTCGCCATAACGATTACAGGCGAAAGCCACGAAAGTATCGAATCGTTCAGCTCATCGGAGTATTCAGAGCCGAAGACTGTCACACAACAGCCAACGCTAGGCAGTGGCGATTTCAAGAACTAAAATGCCGGGACAAAACGCGTTTTCTTTTATCCATAGGAATAGTAGGCCAGTATCAGGGGGCTGTCCGAAGCCAACCTTTTCAAGATATTGAGGGCATATATATATATATACCTTTTGACGATCGGAAAACAAGACTCTTTGGGACTTTTTTCGAAGATACTTATAAAGCAATAAAAATGAAATTTGGAAGGCTTATTTTACATATATGTAGGTACGCAAATAATTTTTTTATTTTCCAAAAAAAAAAAAAATGGCGGCTCAGTGACCGGTAGAAAGAGAATGCCTCTCTGTTTATATGAGTTTTTCTAGCAAAGAACACACGATTATTACGAAATATGGATTTTACCAGATTTGGCACTATTTTGAAAAAAGTCGCATTTTCGACTAAAAAACCTTAAGGTAGTCCATAGGATTTTCATAATTTTTTTTGAGCTTCACTAAATATATTAATAATCGTCTCTGTAAAATTTCAGGGTCGTTTATCAACCTAATTACAGAGAAAAAAAATTAAAATTGCGTATTTTTGTGAAGGAATTCCGAGACGACATACAGAAACCCAATTTCCGGTCGCTACAAAAATGCATATAATAGTGGGGATCCGTCAGATTCTTAAAAATAATCAAATTCACATACTTAACACTTGTAGTAATCCAGTGCTCTCAGAAAAAATTACGCTTGTTGACTTAATTTTTATGTAATATCGAGTTTAATTCGAACTTCCGGTATTGGATTTATTACCACTTGCTACGATAAAGAGACGTGACGGCAAGGCAACAGCTGACTGTAGTCCTAACCTCATCTCACTCATTCGAATTTCCACACATGTTTCATTTTTAACCGACATATTTCGCCGACACAAATTTTCCACGCTTTTTGCCAGTCGTGGCTCGAATACAATGCTTTATATTTCCCGCGACCTGACATTGTTTTGACAGATCGACGTTGAAAAGCATGGAGGTTAAACTCGCCTAGTTGAGTAAAAAGAGACGGAGATAGAACCAATGTTGCCAAATATCGAAACTAGAAATACCGCGCGAATCATTGGAATAACTATTTTTTCATTTTTCTAATTAAATGTGAACATTAATTAAACAGTTTACACATGGAAAATTTAGTTATTACACATTTTTTCGCATATGTTAAAAATATAAATTTTACAAGTCTCAAGTATGATCAGTGGTATGACTAGCGTGAAGCGATAGGACTACCTTCATTTGTTTACATAAACTGTAATTATTAATCGATCGTAAAAATCGTGTGTGCTTCGCTAGAAAACAGTTAAAATTCGAAGTCAATCGGTTAAAAATTCTAGAAGCTACGAGCCCGCCCGATTTTGAAAACATGGCACCAAGAAAAACGCGTTTTAAGTTTGAAAACCCTTTTTCTTCAAACCATATCATTCTTGGGATGTTTGTGCATAATTTAAGCCAATAAAAAAAAACGAGCATTTTTTCTTCTTCAAACGTATATAAGGCCTTAAAAAATCTTTTTGCAATTGACATTTTCATTGACCAAAGCTAAAAAATGGAATGTAAATAAAAAAGCGCGTAATTTCTC
Source organism: Ophion obscuratus (assembly GCA_964007375.1). Lineage (NCBI taxonomy): Eukaryota > Metazoa > Arthropoda > Insecta > Hymenoptera > Ichneumonidae > Ophion > Ophion obscuratus. The sequence continues at coordinate 27,525,329 of OZ023319.1, forward strand.
AAAAAATCAATACTTTTTTCAACACTTGGTACTCTTCCAGTGTTGTATATTTTTATTTTACATTATCAATTTTTTAGTGAAACTTTTCATTGTAAAAGATTTTTCAACATATTGAAAAATCTTTGTGAAAATTGTGAAAATACGTGAAAATCTTTGATACTAGAAAACGTATGAAACGATGCTGTTTAAAAATTTAAAGATAATCTGATAAAAATGAAAGATTGCTAAAACTCCTACGTGGAAAGATATTTAAAAAAATATAATTGCTAGAATAACGCATTTAAAATGTGCATTAATGATTTTTGTTAAGAAATAAAATCATAAAGGCTCGAAAGTTGATCAACGCGCCTCATTTCGCCTCGAAACTAATTGGATATTATTCTCGAGACTAAACTAAAGATTAAAGCAAATAAAATCGATTTTTCGGGTCAACATCATGATGGGTTCTATTTGACAATCGTAAGTCCAAATGACTCTGACGTTTCCAGCATTCGTGAAGACGCTCGGACGCGTGAAGAAGGAGCTCCGTCTGACGAGATACTTCACGTACATATTCGTCTCGGCCTGGAAGATGATCGCATTTTTCATCAGTACGATCGTGATACTTCACCTCAAGGGCGAGTCGGTTGGGCACTTGTTTACGTTGTTCGGCAGTGCGTTCGGCGAGCACAAGATCACGGTGACGGCGGTGCGCCAATCGTTGATCGGAACGATTCCCGACTTGTCGGACATATTGCCCAACGGGGAGACCGAGACGATAGCAGCTGACTTTTACACGCCGATTCGTGTCCTCCTCATACAAATAGCCGGAGCCTATCTAGCGTATATTTTCGGTAACTACACACGAAGCAATAACATCAAACATGCCTAACGACCGTGCCCTTAAGGCGGGCCCTAAACGATTAATTTCATTCCACAATATTACGAATTGCGCAATGTTTTTTACTGTTACGGGCTTGTATACAGTGAAACGTCAGTTCTACATTTTTCAAGGGGTACATCAAATATGAGGTATAAATGAAAATAACGTACAAGTGAATGTACTATCTTTATGAACAGAATCTACTGGGGCTGGAGCAATTTGACGTATAAATGAGAAAAACGTATAAACGAGGTTTCACTGTACTCCTGAGAAAAAATGGACATATATAAACATAAATAATCATGTATGATCTTGTCATAAATGATCATGAACGAAATTTGTCCCTATATGATCGTATAGCCCATAGTAATATATAGCCATATATGATCACATGTAATCATATATGATTATATATACTCATATACTATTGCATATAACGATGTATAACCATGTTCAGTCATACATTGATTTGCATACATACGCATAAATATGAAATGACGAAAAAACAGAATTTGTATTTTTATAAAAATTATATTGTCATGTGTATCGCAAATTCAATATGTATAAATATTAAGCAAAGGAATTCTTTGTATAATCTTTCATTAATAATAGTAATGATGGTCAGTCTGAAAATGTAGAAGGTTACAAGGTAAATGTCCCAATTATTGAACAGCTAAGGATCTGGGGGATTGAATTCGGTGAGAAAAAAATATAAAATCAAGAAAACACCATCGCTTTCATGTTCAAATGATACTTTGATATTTTGACTTTCGAAACATCACCCTTTAAATTATTTTTAAATGATATCGAATGAAAAAAAAGAATAACAATGTGAAGCATGCAAATGTCCCAATTATTGAACACTGAAAGTGCCTATGTCCCTAATATTGAACAGGCATGTTCCAGTTATTGAACACTCTCGAGAATTTTTTTTCCTTTCTGAAAATATTATTTTGGGTACAATATTAAGAAATAAAAGCAAAATCAAACACTTAAATAATCTTTTATTAATCATGTAAAAATACAAAAATATATATTTAGTCTCTTTTGACAGGTTTTTGGTTCATTCGCATTTGGTTTATTTTTGCTTTTCAACTCGAACTTTATTTTATTTTTATTTTCAGCTTCCTCGTTTTTACGTTCTGTTTTTGTTTGATTTTGTCGCAGCTTGGCTCCCTGAAATATCGGAGAGCAAAAAATATTGATCATTACATTCGTATTTTTAGGTTACATTTGGGTTATATTTTCTTTTTACTTATCTTTTTATGTTCATTGCACGAAAATACAAATAAAAAATATATTTGACGATCTTAGAGTTATTATTAAAAGAATAAAGGTAAGTTTATTCAGGAACTTACAGTGTTTGTTTGAATCAATCCGATTCACACGATCTGTCACTGTCTCGATGTTTACATGGGTTTAATGACGCCATCTTGGAGAATTCGAGTGTTCGATAATTGGGACACACTGCATTTTCTATGTCCCAAAGATCGAACACCGTATTTTTTAACAAATAATTCATTAATTTTTTTTTAAATTGTTATTTGTATGCAATTTTCTGAGGAACCGGAAACGCCTTTACTTATTGAGATGCGACAGTTTTGAATTTTTTATGCCCTTACGCATGAAGCGGCGCATCTTAGCAAAAACGATAAGCAGTTACCACGAGACGTCAAATCGAGTCACCGTTGCTGATTAAATAATTTTTTTCCCTATTAATTAAAGCTTTTTTTGCACAAGTAAGGTAACATTTCGGTAGCTAAAAGTTCCATATATGTAATGAAATTTTTATAAATAAGCAAATGCATGCAGATGAATGAGAAATAATAAAAATACAAGATAGTGTTCAATAATTGGGACCTGATCAATAATTGGGACATATACCTGAGCTCGAGATTCAATACTTAAAAAATATTTCTCGGAAAATAGGCCATATAAAACGTGGCGGTATTACGGGGCAAAATAGACTCTAAGTTTACTGGAGTGGTCATCACCGTACCGCCTTAATTCGATGCTTCAACGTTGCAGGTAAATTCGCCTGCAAAATTTTGATCCAGGGATTCAGTTACGCGTTTCCCGTGAGCCTCACGATCCCCGTGTCGATTTCTCTGTTGATCGCCGCGTGCGGAATTCGAAACGGCGATCCGTGCTTCTTTCACGGCACGATACCCGACTATCTTTTCTACGAGTCGCCGCCGTTGTATTTCCTCAACGACTTCGTCTCGAAGCAGTACGCCTGGATCTGGCTACTTTGGCTACTCTCGCAGACCTGGATAACGCTTCACATATGGACACCGAAGTGCGAGAGACTCGCCGCTACGGAGAAACTGTTCGTCGTACCCATGTACGATTCTTTGCTGATCGATCAGTCTATGGGCCTCAATAGGAAGCGCGACGACCAACCGGAAGTCAAAGTCGAAGTAAGGCGCATAATTCGCATACGTGAAATTGCATCTCGCCTACAAAAATCACTCGTGATCGAAATGAAATAAATATTACGTTGGTCGGAAGAGAGTTGGCGGAGACTGTTGGAGAAATTTCCAATTTTGGGAATTTCACGTCATTGGAGTTTGCATCGTTGGGATGCGATGAAGTTTTTTTTCTTCCTTTTACGCTTTTTTCGTTTGGCCCGTTTGGGCTACAAAAATCACTGGGACCTTTTTAAAGATCCTTATTAGGGTTCCATTACATGAAATTGAAGAAAAATGAACATTTGTAAAGAAATAAAGTAAATATAATATAAAATAAAATTATATTTAATATAAAAGTAATACTAAAGAAATAAAAGTAAAGAATTTTCGTTGCATTCCAACGATGCAAACTTCTATGCCATGGAAATTCTTGAGATGTTGAGGGAAGAGTAATCATCGATCTTCCACGTGACTAATTTACTCGGAATTACTTAACGTTGATTGCAGGACTTGGCTGAGATTGAGCGGGAAAAAGGCGACGGTGATTACGAAACGATTTACGAGCAAACCGACGGCTCAACGACTCCACCCTCGGCCGTCAAAAGCAGCGACCACGTGACGAGAATTTACGCCTGCGCTACGATGTGGCACGAAAACAAGGAAGAGATGATTGAGTTCTTGAAAAGTATATTGCGACTCGACGAGGATCAATCGGCCAGACGTGTGGCGCAAAAGTATCTCAAGGTCGTCGATCCCGATTATTACGAATTCGAAAGTAAGTTTCAGCACAAAAAAGAAACATTTCCGACTATTTTTTTTTCAAATGTGTCTTCCTGTCCTACCTCGGAAGATTTTATGGTGCGTTATGTTAAAAAATTAGATTCTCGTATTAAGGGGAGATATACACCTAGGAGCCGGAAAAAGGTCATTTTTGTGATTTTTTTCAAGAACAACTATTTGAAATTTCGGATTGGGATTTTAATTATCTAAAAGTATATGGGGCATTCCATGCCAATTCGACCTGGGTCTGAACCTCGACCCCTGAAGTCTGGTTTCCGATTTTTCCTATCATTACTCTCACTCTATCAAGCAACTACAATTTTTTTCACATTTTTCAAAATAAATTTGAGCGCGTCATGAATTTTTGAATTTTCTTTTTGAACACCTCGATGGCCGTAATCGAAAAATCTGAAAGAATTCCCAAAAATACAGTGTCAGATATAAAAAATGTTGGTGTAAAATTCATAATGCCTGGGCGTTTGCTTCAACCAGGTTTTTTAGCTTTTTAAACAAAAAAATGAAAAAAATAAGAAGCAGAGGTCACTTTACTGTAGAATATTTCTCGAAATTTTGTACGCATAATACCAGATTTTTTAAAAAATTTCTCCGATTTTTCTAAAGTGTATTTTGTAATTTTCGATTTTTTTTTTCATCATGGTTGACAAAAACCCTAATTAGGGGTTGAAGCAAAAGCCGAGACATTATGAATTTTACACATACATTTTTTATATCTGACACTGTATTTTTGGGAATTTTTTCAAATTTTTCAAACACGGCCATCGAGGTGTTCAAAAAAAAAAATTCAAAAATTCATGACGCGCTCAAATTTATTTTGAAAAATCTGAAAAAAATTGTAATTGCTTGATAGAGTGAGAGTAATGATAGGAAAAATCGGGAACCAGATTTGAGGGGTCGAGGGTCAGATCCAGGTCGAATTGCTATGGAACGCCCCATATACATTCGAAAAATATGTTTAATTTTCTTTATGTGAAAATATTAAAAATATACAAGGATATTGTATGATCCTTGGAGCGTCGTAAAAAAATCTGCGTTTACAGTACCCACTGGCGTTTCTTAAAAAAAAACCAACAAGATTATTAAATTGGACACTACAATCTAGTACTTGTCATAGCCGATTTTGAAAATATCGATTTATGACAAAATGGCGGACGTTTTAACATAAATCGTGATTTTTGGGCCAAAAATTAGTTATTATTTTGCCCATAAAACAAAAACTAAGTAACGAAAAAAAAATCCTATGACAAGTACTAAATAATGGTGTATAGAATAACCACAAAAAACCTCAAAGCAATCGGTTCATTGGTTTTCGAGAAATTTTGGGTACCGATTTGAAAAACGTGATTTTGAGAAAAACGCGTTTGAATATTTGGGAATGAATAAATCATGAAATTTGTCAACTTAGTGTAGGTCTTCTACGGTCTGTTGATAGCATCTAAATCCTCGACCTCGACCATCTAGGTGTATATCTCTCCTTAAGCAACTAGCTTTTATCCGCGGCTTCGACCGCTCCGATTTTCCGGACGCTCAACACACGTCGTTTTTAATTTTCGACAATTTTCTTTTGATCAGGGGGAACAATGCTTTACGCACCGTCGGATGTGTGTAATCTTAAACTACAAATGTAATCTTAAACTACAAATTAAACGTGAATCCAAATACTTAAATCAAAGCAAATCGAACAACGTTTGCCAATGAATGGTTGGTTCCGTGAATCCTTGGACAAATCCTTTTTTTTTTTAATTATCCGTCAAATCCAGACGATATCACTTCGTTTT